>JARFXV010001070.1:225000-577500 GCA_031761425.1 Cosmopolites sordidus | reverse complement strand
TATATATATATATATATATATATATATATATATATATAATCATTCCGGGTATGGATCCGTTCATTTTGTGAAGTCACGACGTTTCGTCAAAATCTCATTTGGCATTTTCAAGTGTTTCAAACTCAACTCTTCACTTTTATTTTTGATTCCTTTTTTTTTGTTTTTCACTTTTGTTAGACTCTTCAGTCGAAGCGGACAACACTTGAAGATGCCAAATGAGATTTTGGCGAAACCTCGTGACTCTTCACAGAATGAGCGAATTTAAACTTTTTAGAGGTAACATTGATGAAAATAGTTTATGAAGTATTAGTGTAGTCCTGAATCCGAAAATGATGAAATGCTAATTATAGTAACACGTACAGTTTTTTTGTTACAGTGGGTCGGTGGTGAGGAAAGACGACACATTTTTACAATCTAATATTTATTTAACATAAATGTGTAAAACGTGTTAAATCTATGCAAAGACAATAATTACTGAGGAATATGTGAATAACATATATATATATATATATATACGACGACAAAAACTTTTTCCTGTTGTGTTCTGTAGCATCATCTCTTTTTAAAAACCAGCAGTAGTCGTCCAACATAGATGGGTTCCAGCGTCCCTGAAGGTGAAATCTCTCTCCTTGTTCGTTGCATACTGCACCAAAATTTTCCGAATAATAGTCCAAATGGGAATGTAAAAAATGTATTTCTAAGGACATGCGACACCCTAATATTTCATAGGCTTTCATCTATGAGGTTCTTATAGTTTTCATGTTTCTTGTTGCTTAGAAATCATTTTACTATATTTACAAAACACTTCCAAGCTGCCAATTCCTTTTCATTTAATTTTTCTTGAAAATGGAATCACCTAAAAGCTTCCTTTCTTGAGGTCTAATAAATATGCCTTATTTTAGTTTTGCATCACTTAATTGAGGAAATATTTCTTTTAGGCACTTGAAACCATTACCTTCTTGGTTCATGCCTGTGACAAAGATTTTCATTAGCCTAAGCTTATTATGGAGAGGTGGAAGAAGCACCTTTTTGGCTTAACAAGGGGGGCATATTTTATGTTTGAAGTACCAATCAGAAAGTTGTAGATCAGATCCTGATGAAGAATTAGGATCACCGGGAAACATGTTGTTCAAGTTTAAAATCGCAGTCGGTACCGGTAGTTCCTGGCTATGAGCCTGCCTAAGTGCTGGAAGTGCAGCAGGCAAAGTGGCCTAAGTGCAGAAGGCAAATTTGGATACTGAAATTTGTTATTTTATTTTTTGAAATCGCTTCTGTTGATGCAAAAGAACCAATCACTTACATGGTTAGTATGTTCTCTCCACACCATAGTAACAAGAAACGGCATAGACTTTTTCTTGCGATATATCTACTGCACTAAATTTACGTGGCAACGCACTTAGCAAACATGAGGATCCCAACTTTTATTTTGATCTCCAATTTAGCACTTAAGATATAGAAGATCGGCTTTTTTGACTTCCCCGGATATAGACCTAGCTTGTGACTTGCTTGATTTTTTCAAAATCGATGACTAGAACTTGCCTGTACGACTAGAACTTGACTGTATTATAAACGAGAGAGAAACAAACTAAACTAGAGAAAATAATAAAATTGCCCTTAAATGTTCGTAGAATATTGCAGAATTACCCCCTCTACTGTCTTTTGTGAGATAAAGGAGAAGCAGGAACTTGAAAATGGAACGTGCTAGACCATTTCTGTGAAAAGGTGTTTTAATAACTACCTACATGAAACGCAAAAAGAGCATTCTCATTAATGTTACAAACATCATGTCGACTTGTGTAATCAACAAGTAACCGTCGATTTCTGAAGCACTTATTTTTTGTAAGTCATAATGCGATTATTACAAGGTCCGATAGCGTGTGTTTATCATTAAAATGTTTTATCAATATAATTTATCGATGTTTACAGTAATACGCAGATTAGCTAATAAATTCTGTCGGAATAGGCGAATGTGTGCATAGTAAAATGTGTAAACTGATGATTCAATTTGAACAAAACAGTAATATTAAAGGTTTACGAAGATCCGATCTTCGTTCAAAAAACAACGAGAAAGTGTGGCAAAACATTTATAAAGTCTATTAGTTTCTAATAAACTCTATTCACGTTTCTAAGAATTGCCCATTTTTCGGACATCTTTAAAACAACGTTAACAATCTTACTTGACACATTTCAATTAATTGGTTGATGCAAAATTTCGTCCCATTTTTTTGAGAAACATTGAAGAAAAATTTTTTGTTGCGTTTTGTTCTCAATCTCTCTGCGGTAGCTATAATCTAACTTTCATAGAAGTTCTAAGGTCTTTGGCTAAAGAATTGATCCACGTGTTTTTGAATTTTTCAATGAGGTAAAGTGATCTAAATAAATAAATAGTAGTCGGGGGGGTTATCTTGGGTCAAAGTCGGAAGAGTATGTTGAAAGGACCAAAACATACCAGTCATGTTGTAAAAAATTGTATCGGGTAGTCAGTATCATATATGGTCTAGCATTGTCTCGGTGGAACGTTTCGCCTTTTCTGTTGACTAATTGAGACCGCTTCTGGTCAATTGTTCGCTTTAATTCGCCTAAAACAGTATTTCTCTAAATTAATAGTCTGATTTTCAGGTAATAGCTCATAATAAACGATTTTCTCTTAAGTCTTACCAAATTCATAACATAACGTTATTTGTATATAAACTGGCATTCGCTCAGGTTCAAGGGGCATCTCCACACTTACACCATGATCTCCAACGCTTAACATTATTATACACAATCAATTTTTCATCATCTGTAATCATTGGCTTTAAAATGGATCGATATCGTTGCGCTTCACTAGAGAATCGCATACAAAAATTCAGTTGATTAAATTTTACTCCGTTGACGGGGCTTTGACACTGTTGACTGTTTGATTTCAAGAATTTCTCTGACCTCTCTAATTGTTCCATGACGATCACTTTCAATTAGCGGTAATATTGTGTCCAGAATGTGGTGCACCGCTATATATATATATATATATATATATATATATATATATATATATATATATATATATATATATATATATATATATATATATATATATATATATTATTATTATTATTTATATATATTCTCTTACTGTACATTTCGGTAATAAAAATGCATAATATGCCGAAAATATTCCAAATTTTCTACTATTTCTAATGCTTAACAAATTCTAATGCTTAACACAGCCAAAAAACACATTTTTTTCATTTCTCCCATATCTAATGTGGGCAATATGTTCTTATATCTTGTCAATATGGATCTTTTTTGTTTGCCCAATATACAACTTTTTCAATTATTAATGTAAGGCTTAGTACACTTCACGGCATGGTTTTCATATAAATAGAACATAGTTTAGTTTTAGAATTAGATTAAATCATCTCCTGATGATGCTAACATGGTTAGCGAAACGTGCGTCGAGCAGTTCAAAAAAGTGTTTTGGTGTTTAGTGGTAAATCTCTTCAAGTTTAGTTAAAAATTGTTGTGTCAAATTAGCTTTTTGGGATGGTGCCGAGTCCTGTAGAAATGTCCAACAGTTGGAGCCAAATTGTTTGTGTGTTTCTATGGAATCCATTTTGTTGGTACACTTGCTGGTTCACCTTAACGCCCTGATCGATGAAAACGAGCTGAGAACGACCATTTGCAGTTACATCAGCCCAAACCATCATAGAGGCAGGCGCTTTTTTACGCATAGTACGCAGAGTAACTCCATTGTACAAATTGTCGCTGGACTTTCCCTTTAACTACACACAATTTTTTTGTTTATTTATGCGTTGCCGAACAGCGCGTTGCCGTTGCCGAAGTTTGCCACTTGCGTGCATGCTTTTCAATGCCTTTAATCGTTGAAGTCTTGTTGCCTTTTGTGTCGGTGTTAAATCTTGCATTTTTTGTATCTTGTAAGGTTTCAACTTAGTATATATTTCAGTATGCGCCGCACGCTTGAGTTGGACATGTTCAGCTGTTTAGTCAATTTTGCTGCACTCTGACGTTGATTTCTTTCAATTTGTGCCCTTACCCTTCCAACCATTTCTAGCGATGCTGTGAATTTTTTATAACCACCTCCATGATGCTTTGCGATGCTGCCAATACCATTGTAATGTTTAACGGTTCGATACAGATACATTTTATTAACACGTAATGTATTAAGGGTTGTGATTTTCTGCCAAACAAAGCAATCATACTATTACGTTTAAATTCCATTACGAATATTTCTTTTCAATTACGACATAGACCAATATGCTTTCGTACACTTGTAAACAATATTATAAACTAAAGTCTGTTTTGAGAGCGGCATGATCAGTTGTTCGACAGCTACAGTAGCGTGAAGTTGGTAACACTTCGAGTGACGGACCTTGTATTCCAGATATTCGCTAAAATTCCTTTTGCCAAACAACATCAAAACTATAGGGGGTAAAGGTAACACTTTGGTTTCGTGATGCAGTATCGTCTAGTTCTAGAAACGTGTCGAACTTTTGTATTAATTCAATAATAGGATTGCATTCTACCAAGAGTGTCATATGTTCTTTCACCTTGAATATCAAAGGAGAAAATTGAATAAAACAATATTTTGCATAAAATTATCAGTAAAGAAGCTCACTTTGATGTGATCAATAAGTCCCCGTTCTGACAAATAAAACACACTTTGCAAATTTCGACTGTATTCATCAATATATTCTCCTTGAAGAGCAATACAATCATTGCAACGATTTTTCTCTTCCTTCAAAATATCTTTCAATTCCGGCAATTACCTCTTCATTGGAGCGAAATTTATTTCCAACGAGCATTTTTGTGAGGTTTGAGAACAGGAAATAGTCCTTGGGGGCCAGATGTGGAGAACACGGTGGATGAGGAAGCAATTCGAAGTGTAATTCGTGCAATTTAGCCATCGTTACCAACGATTTGTGACACGGTGCATTGTTTTGGCGAAACAGGGCTTTTTTTGTTCATTTGTTCATTGTAACACTATATAATATTCGCTATTGATGGTTTTACTTTTCTTGAGATAATGGTTGAACAATATTTCATGCACATCCCAAAATACAGCCATATCACTGCCTGCCTATGATTGTATTTTTGATCGCTTTGGACGGCTTTCACCGGATGTTGTTCACTCAGTTGGCTGCCGATTTGACTCCGGAATATAGTGATGGATCCATGTTTCATCCAGTGTCACATACCGCATGAAAAAATCTTATTATTAAACCCGGGAAAAAAATTATATATTCGTAGATAAAAATATATAAAATTATATATAAATGTATATTCTTTTATCTAATTTAATAATATTATATCTAGATTATTTAAAAAACATTTTATAATTATATATAAGTCTTTTCTGTATTCTTTTATATAAATATATAGAAATATATCTCATTCCTCACGTAAAATTATATATATTTATATATTTTAAATATATAATTATATTAATTTATACATTATTATATATGTTAATACAATCTAATATATATATATGAATTTTAAAATTTTTCTAAGTAAGTAAACTTTGAAATATATTAATTTACATAATTATTTACAATTTTATCTGCCAAAGGATGTAGAAACTCACATACAAAAAGATCAAAGTTTCAAAGTTTTATCGTTCAAGCTTATACTTGACAAAACATGTGTAATGCATTGTGCATTCACAACAATACATGCATTTTATAATTATCAAACTCGATCAAATAAATTCAGTTTTGCATACATACATACATAATTGCCAACTTTTATGAGCTGAGTAAAAGATAATATGTTTTTTAGTGTTATTGTTATGCTTTCACCTGTTTTTTTGATTGGTTTATATGTTTAATTTTAGTTTTAGTTTTTAAATGCATAAATATTCTTGTGTGTTCAATCTATATCAATACTAATATATAAATCTACAGTGGTTTTTACGAATGTTCCGTTATAACTACTGAACCATGCATTCGATAAACTTACTACACCAGTTGCGGGGGTGTTAATGATGAGAATCGCTAATTATCTGATTTTATAGCTTTTATAAACTTATTATTAAAATGAAAATTTGAAATGATTTTTTTCTTTCTTGGGCTATATTAAGACTAATTAAGAACGTTTGCAACGGAGTTCAAACTCCTAAAGCGGTTGTGAGGGCGCTATTGATAAAAAACGCTAAATTTAAAATTTCAGCTTTTATCAACTTATTATTGATTATTATTATTATCATGTACATTAACTACTATTATTATTAATTTTAATAAATTAATTATTGATTAAACTATTCAATTAATATTTTTCTGTAGCATTAAAACTAAACAAATTTTTACCAAATGTCAATTGACTGATTTAAAAAGATATTAAATATATATATATATATATATATATATATATATATATATATATATATATATATATATATATATATATATATATATATATATATATATATATATCTATACGTATATGTTTATATTTATTATTTAAAAAAGAAAAAGAAGAAAAGAAGGAAGCGTGGAATAATTAGATTAAAACGAAAAATTAGTTTCCCAGCATTAAATTAGTAAGATATTTATTTCAACTTTTTATATTGAACTTTCGGTTGTCAATCTCAAGATAGTTTTTAATTATTTGTTGTAGTTATAAATGCCTAAAAAAGGAAAGTCCAAATTAAATTTGGTAACGTCTAAATCAAAGTATATGAAAGCTAAGCGTGCATGTGAAAGTCAAGATGAAACGGAAAATAGATTACAAAAAGAACAAAAAAGGAAAGAAGATTTATGACGTATGAAATTAAAAATTTGTTGGAAAGTAAAAATAAATTGTGGTTTTTCATATGATCCTACAGTTGATTATAAACAAGAATCAAAATTATGTTCAATGACAAAAATTTGTAGTTATTGTAAAGCATTAAAGTGGATTGGTGAATGTAAAGGTTTATGCTGTTCAGCTGGCAAAATAAAACTAGAACCTTTGCGACAACTTCCAGAGCTATTAAAATCGCTACTCCATGGAACACATGTAAAATCAAATGCATTTTTAAAATCTATCAGATCTTACAACAATGTTTCCCAAATGACATCATTCGGTGCAATGAAGAAGATGTGGTTTTAACTAATAAGTACATGGGGCTCATGAACGATTTGCAGTCAATTGAAACTATCATCGAAGAAGATGAGGTAGACGATGAAGATTAAATGTTAGGAAGATTAAATACTATATTTGAGGGCACTATATGTAAGCTTGATTTAATACGGGAAGGGGAAGTTAAAATTTTTTTTATAAAGAAACTGTAATAATGACAATAAATAATAATGTTAATTTTAAATGCCCAGCGAAGCGGCCGGGTACAGCTAGTAACGCATATTTGCAGTAAAAAATACAAATTATTTTGATACCCATTTTTTAATATTTCAATTTTTTAGGTTAGCGTAAACCAACGCCATGTTTAAATTATGTTTGTGTGTGTGTGGTCACATAATATTCTAACCTAATTATAGTAGTAACAGTGTGTGAGATTTCTTAAAACGTTACAACAGGTTAATAGTAGGTGCATTGTCGAATACAACACGTTAAAAACAAAAACGTTTGAAAACAAAAAAATGTAATTATATTATTGTAATTATTTATTTATTTATTTATTTATTTACTTATTTATTTATTAACTTATTGTGTGTAACTGTGTATTTGACATTCACATGGTAAATTTAATTACTATTTTATTTGTTGTTAATCATTATTTGGTTCACTTACGAAATTACTTATATTTTTCTTTTAGAGAATATACTCTAGAGTATGCTGATAGTAGTGGTTGGAAGAAGAAAACCAAACACTATAGTGCTCCATACAAATGGGCTGACTTACAATAGCTATGACTCGGACAATTGGAGAGATAAAAAAAGCTTACCAAAAAAAAAAGAGCTAAGAAAATAAATAATTAAATTTAAAGTAATTCATAGCTTAATTAAGGAGGTTCGAGAGAATTGTAAAAAAAAATGATCTTCCTACTTTAAGATTTTCTGTTCTACATACATCAAAACAGATTTTTTAAAAGAATTTTAAATTTGAATCTAATCCACCGTCTAGTTTATTAAATAAATAACACTTTTTATGATTTTTTTTAAACGTTAACCACTGGAAATGTAATTTTAGAATGTTTTTCTGGAAAACTAGATGGCGAATAATTTCCAATATCCTCTGATAATATATTCTTTGTGATTGATATAAAATTCTAATTCTTAAAGTTGGAAAAAATGTTTTCCATAAGATTTCGCGAATCCTTTACTTATAGACTAGAAAAAAAGAAACTTTTCTAATTATTTGTTGAAGAAATATTTAATTTATAGTTTCATTATTAGATAGTAATACGTTTCATAGCTATAACTGATAACTTTTAATATTTAAAACATTGCAAGTTGATAAATACTATTAAAATAATATCAATTAATACTTCTGATATAAGTAATATAAATTTAGAGTGTATTTTAAGAAAAAAATGAGCATAAATAAAAAAAAATCCATTTGATTTTCGATTTTCCTATGTTCATTGTATATTATATAAAATTAAATATTATAATATTATAATACCTATTATATATTATAATATAAAATGTATACAATATATATTTATATAATATATAATTATATATAATCCTTTGAAACCAAACCTTAAAATAAAGTTATATTTTAATATATAAAAAATTGTATAATTATATATAATCGGATAAAATTATATCGTGCCAATTTTGAGATATAATTATATATGACTTGTACGACCACGTTTGAATTCAGCATACCAATCAATTATGGTTGATTTTCCTAGGACAGAGTCCGGGTAATGTTTATCAGACCATTGTTTTGCTTCAACGGTATTTTTCTTTATCAAAAAGCAATGCTTAATCAACACATGAAATATTGTTTTCTATTGTTTTGAGAATAACAAAAGTAGCGTTAACTCAGAAACTAGTAGATATATTGTCATGGAATTTTGATACATGACGTTTGAAGATTGGTACAATCGACCACTGGTAAGGATTTATCGTAAGTGACGCCATCTATACGTTAGACCGTGGACTTATTGACTGTGTTATATGGTTTGATTTCTTCAGGAATGAACATTTGTCCGATATTATTACATATGACATGTCCAGTGGCGGTTCGTGGGTTTTTAAAGTGGGAGGGCGTAGAAGAAAATAGTGCTGCTGAAGATTTTTTTTGCTTTCCTCTTGCTCCTTTTTACTTTTCGTGCTATTGAAACCCTATACAGGAGGTGAACCAGGAAAATGAGTAAAATGAAAGAAACTGAACGGAAATAAAATATGGTGTTTTGCTTTGAAAAATTGTTTATTGTGATAAATGCTGGAGGAGCGGTGCCCCAACGCTCTCCCTCAGCAAGCCGTCACTGGATATATTAAACTCGAACCAATCTAATAAAACTGACTCATCTCCTGATGATACATGGTTAGCGAAACGTGAGTTGGGCAGATAAAAAACTGATTTGGTGTTTAGTAGTAAATCTCTTTGAGTTCAGTGTTTTATGATTGCAATAAAACAATTGATGACATAATATATTTATTTTTATAAAATACGATTACATTTTTTTTTATATTTAATACATTGGATTTATGTCAAATAAATAAATATTAAACTGAAATGGGGCGTGGATAAACTGAAAGTCGTCATTTTACCCAGAGCTAGTAACTAAATGTTACCGATATTTGACTCTTGACTGAAACTAAATGGTCATATCGGCCGCAGTGGTCAGGTGGGCTAGTCACTCGCCTTGTAATTCAATGGTCCCGTGTTCGGGTATGGATATTTTGTATAAAATCAGCACTAAATGGCTAGAGTAACCGATGCGTGCTTAATCAAAATCTAAAAAAAAAATAATAAAAAATAAATGCTCATACTTTTGTAAGAATGTCCAGTCAGCCAAATTATATGTTTCGGTGATTAATTTTTACCGCTGTTTAAGGAGAGAACATTTTTAATAAATGCGGAGTATAATTATTTAATATTTTACGCACATAGGTTCATTGTATCGCCATTATTCCAGAAAATCTACTCAAACATGCTACCAAACCACGTTTCGTCAAAGCCAGTATGATCTAATTTCGGCCCCAAAATATTTGTTTTGCGATATCGTGATGATTTGAAGATAATTGAGTGATCATCCTTTTTCAATGAGTACAGACTATTGACACTTTTGGATCACAAATTACTGCATTGATTTTTTAAGGACGTAGTAATAGGTTGGTAATCCGCCTGAGAATGATTATGATCTGAGAGAATTTTATTTGAAAGTCTGACTGGTTTTTCTACAATTCATTCCAAAAGATGCTCTTGTGTATTCCTACAGTACATTACCGTTATGACAGGTGACAATTTATCAAATGTAAAGTACAAAATCGAACCAGTGGTTAACGTGAAATTAGGGAACCATAATTGAGGGAAACGATGCAATAAAAAAGTGAAGTTAATCATGAAAATAAGTATAGTCGAAAATAATATGTCATTGATAATAATATTGTCTAGAAAAAGGGTGTTCAGAGAAGTTAAATTACAAATGGTTTGAAAAGTTGCTAATATAACACTGGTATACGAAAGTGTAGCATGGACACTTACAATAAAAATTGAAGTCGAATAAACGCATTTGAAATGAGAGGATATTAGGATGAATAGGTTCCATAAATAGACGGTGATTGTATGAAGCAAAAATACCGGGCTGATACAGAAAACGCAGATTAAGAAAAAACTGATTGTGAAAAAATGTAGCTAAAGAAATACATTTTCCATTGCTGAAGGTCAAAGAGTTCCTCAACTCAACGATCTTACGATGAAAAGATAATTCTTGGGGTAAAATAAATATGTTTTTTTGGTGACAAGTTAAAATGTTACGAGTGATTTTTTTTCTGTGTTCCAATTTCCGATAAGGGTTGCTGTCAAACGAACTGTTAGTTTGCACCCCTCTAGTATCAAAATTATTCAGTATACTCTGCCAAATCATTACGGGATGTTTAACATCAGAGCAACGCTTGCAAACTGTCGAAATTTATTATCGAAATTAGTGTTTTGTGCGCCAAATTTATAGAGCAACTTATATATGCGTGCCCAACCTAGCGATGTATTCGCCGAATTATCGACAAATTCCGAACGTATTTCACGCTGCTCGATATTAAACAAAAACTGTGCGTTCCGAAGAAAATATTGCCGCTATTGTTGGCAGTGTTATTAGGAGTTAGGAACAGTTATTCGAGTACGATGAAAATTTTGCGTAAAGAAGTTGGTCTGGTGCCTTATAAGATGTTGCCAACTTGTCCAAGAACTCAAGTCTCAAGACCATCACTTGTACGGCCACGTTTGAATTTAGTATACAAATCAATTACAATTGATTTACCTGGGGCAGAGTCCGGGTAATGTTTATCAGCCCATTGTTTTGCTTCAACGGTATTTTTCTTCGCCAAAAAGCAATGTTTAATCAACACATGAATGTATTTTCCATTGTTTTGAAAATAATAAAAGTAGCGTCACTTAAGCACAACTCAGAAACTAGTAGACATATTGTCATGAAATTTTGACACACGGCGTTTGAAAATGGTCACAATCGCCTATCAGTGATGGCTCGTAAGGGAGGGTGTATGGGGCGCCGCTCCTCCAGCATTTCTCACAGTAAACAATTTTTCAGAGCAAAGCACTATATTTTATTTCTGTTCAGTTTCTTTCATTTAACTCATTTTCCTGGTTCACCTCCTGTATAGGGTTTCAATAGCACCAAAAATAAAAAGGAGGAATAGAAAAGCAAAAAAAATCTTCAGCAACATTATTTTCTTCTACGCCCTTCCACTTTAAAAATACACAAGCCGCCACTGGACTCTATTTATATGTCAGACCAGGAACTTATTAACTGATGTGTTATATGGTTTGATTTATTCAGGAATGAACATTTGTCTGGCTGGAAACCATGTTATCGTTAATGGAAATCGTTACAGAGCGATGATCAATGATTATTTAATTCTGAATTTGAATGGTATTGATATGGAGGAGATGTGCTTGAGGAAAAAATAAGTATTGAGGAAACAGTTCGGTAAGAAAATTGTTTCGAGTAACAAATTATTTTCTTTGGGGTTATCTTAAATCGTTAGTCTATGCCGATAAACCAGCAACTATTGACGCCTTAGAAGCCAACATAACCCGGACAATTGTGGACATAAGCCTCATTTGCTTGAGAAAGTGGTCGAAAGTTGGATTGACAAAATGCGCTTTGTCAGAACTAGCCGCTGCGGATATTTGTCCGAAATTGTTTTCGGACATTAATGCCATCGAATGTAATTTTGCATAAAATAAATACTTTCAAAGTATCTAATTAGATTGAAATGGGGTGAATTTAAAGTTCGCACGCACTAAAAAATCACCTTATACAAGTGTTTTAAGGAGATGTTAAGGATATTTTTGATTTAATTTATATTCTTAGTCCAGACTCAAGGAAAGGTTGTGAAAAGAAGTAAGACGTAATTTGGTAAAGTAATAACTTTTAACGAATGTTCACTCTTTCGCATGAATTGTTTCGGAATTTTTAGCAAACTGACAAGTTACGGTGATACATCATTTTCCTTAATCGACAATGACAGATTATTTCTACCCATCAAAATAAATATCATCTTAGGAGGAGAATTTTTTAAAGATATTACGACGACCCAGAATAAAGTAACACGCGATTTACAGACAATTATGGTAGTATTTTTTTCGTAGTTTATAGCTATTAAATTATATAGCAAACCAAATAAAGAAACAGCATAAATATGTAATCTATGTTTTTCAGTGCATTAGATTGGGAATTGTGAAAACCAATAATTGAATCGGCGATGTAGCCATTTGTAATATCCCAGCAAGTCCCTGGGAAGACTGTTGATATGATTGACTGTTAACTATTTAATAATTTTGATTTTAGGACCATTAGTATTAAATAAAGGAATCAACCAGATGCAAAAAAAAAACATTATAAAGTTTTTATTTATTTCCAAATGTTTTATCCCTCGCGGGACCTGGAATATGTTCCAGGTACAGGGAGTGATGCCCCCGGCGTCCGAGTCTTTCTCTAAGCCAAGCTGTTATGCGTACCGTGGCGAGGGCTGCGTAGCACCTGGAGCCTCACTCTAATGGAGCCTATGTCTAACAGTGCTTTTGGAGTACCTCCCGCCCTCCAGGGTATTCAGGGTAGCCAGGGTAAGGCTTTTGTTCGTCCTCAATCGTGGGATCTTTATGGATCATTCTTTAAACATCAAATCTTTCCTTTCCTTTTCCGGGCCCAAAAGAGCCAGGACTGAGTCTCCTCCCTTTATCAATTGAAACGACTTTGACATGTTGTTTATTGTTAAATGAAACGAGGATTATTTCGAAACGATTTCCCTTTCATTTTTAAGTCAATATCTGGGTTAGTTGGTGATTCTGATAATGAGAAAATTTGAGAAATAAGTCTCTTTTAGTAAAATCTGCAAAACAAGCTGATCTTTGAAGACTGGAAAATAACGTAGTTACAGTCAACGGTGAACGTTGACTATAGACACATGATTCAAACGTTTTTGGTGCCTTAATTCGAAGAGCAAAGACTGGAGAATATGTGTGCCCTACGAGATGGTACCACATCGCACACCTCATGTGAAACAATCAACATTTTGAAAAACATTTTTCCCAGTCGTTTAATTATTCGAATTGGAAATTTATGGTGGCCACCTAGGTCTCCTGATTTGACGGCTCCGGAATATATTTATGGGGATTCTTAAAGGAAAAAGTGTACATAAATAAATTTCAAACCATACAGCAATTCAAGGACAAGATCCGTGCTGAAATCGCTGCGTTAACACCAGATATGTTGAAAAGAGTTATGGAAAATGTGTTAAAAAGGGTACAAAGTTGCATTGCTGCTAATGCAACTTCACAATTAACTAACATATAATTTAAAGGCGAAGTAAACATATTATAGAAATAGGAATGTGTCTTGTTTTTTTTTAAAGTTATAAATAAGTAAAATGGTAGCGTGCACTTGCTCCGCCTTGTATAAGAAATACATAGTTTAATATGAAATACATACTTCAATCAGGTTTAGTAAATTCGACAAATCTCGTGTGACTCTAAAATCTACTGGAATATGAACAGGATATAAATATTAGAAAAATAAATAACGATAGATCTCTAGACGCATATAAAAACATACAAATATGAATATGTAAACTAACCATTTCTACACGTTACAACAGTTAATCTCTACATATAGACTTTATATATAGTTTATAGTTAGAATCCTTTTCGTGAACCGGATTTTTCTAGTATGTTCTGAAAATAAGTGACAACAATTTCGAACAACTGTGCGCTATCGAGTTTTGTTTCAGACTTGGACACATTGGACATTTCAACGCTTTTCTAACATTTCTACACCTTTTTTTATAGAACGATTTCTCTTTATTTTCAAAATGTCCTTCAGTTTCCGCAATTACCTCTTCATTGGAGCGAGAAATAGTCGATGGGGCTAGATCTGGGAATACGGTGGATGAGGAAGCAATTCGAAATGCAATTCGTGCAATTTAGCCATCGTCGCCAACGATTTGTGACACGGTACATTGTCTGGGTGAAAGAGCAATTTTTGTTTATTCATTTGGAGCCTTTTTTGCGATCTCGTTCTTAAAACGCACCAATAAAGTTATATAATATTAGCCATTGATGGTTTTACCTTTCTTGAGATTATCAATGAACAATATCCCATTTTTGGTCTCTTTGGATGGCTTTCATCAGCTGCTGTTCACTCAGCTGACTGCCCATTTGACTGCGGAGTGTAGTGGTGGATCCATGTTTCATCCATTGTCACATATCGTATAAAAAATCTTTTTATTTCACTTAAACAGCTCCAAACGTGGTTATTTTTGGTCCGCTGTGAGCAAACGTGGTACCCATTTCGATAGCAATTTACGCATTCCTAAATTTTCATGCAAATGCAAAATGGCGTAAACACTTCATTTTGATATCTTCATGATATCACCTATCTCGTGCAGTTTTACTTTACGGTTTTGCGAAATAATTTTGTGAATTTGGTGAATGTTGTCTGGTATAACCACCTCATTTTCTACGTCCAGAGCGTTCAGCATCATCAGTGTTCGTATGAGTATGTTTGAATTCAGCATGCCAATCAGTTATGGCTGATTTTGCTGGGGTAGAGTCCAGGTAATGTTTATTAATCCATTGTTTTGCTTCAACGGTATTTTTCTTCATCAAAAAGCAACGCTGAATCAACACATGAAATTATGTTTTTTCATTGTTTTGAAAATAACAAAAGTTAAAGCACAACAAAAAAACTAGTAGACAGATTGTCTTGAAATTTTGACACATGACGTTGAAGGTTGTCACAATCGACCACTGGTAAGAATTTTTCGTAAGTTAAACCATCTATATGTCAGACCGGGGACTTGTTAACCGATGTGTTACGTTTTGAAAATGAGTGACAACAATTTCAAACAACTGTGTGCTATCAAATTTTGTTTCGGACTTGGGACTACGGACATTTTTGCAAAATTTTAACAGGTCTATGGAAAAAATGTTTTATCGAGGGTCTAGGTTTTCAGCAGATTTTCTTCATCCCCAATTAATTGATCAAAATCTGATGAACGGTTGTGTGACTCAAAATCAACTTTTTCCCGAACATTCTGACCATCAATCGATGGTCAGAATGCACGAAATCTCGGATTCTGTGGACATTTTTATCAGTTCTTGGAGTTGAAGGTCTTCCGCTGCCAGGTTTATGTTCAATAGATTATATCTCTCGTCCTTCTGAAAACTTAAACCACCTTAACCAACTTAAACCAAACTTAAACCACCTGAAAACCTAGACCCCTAGTAAAACACTGTTTCCATAGATCTGTTAAAGTTTTGCAAACGTTTTTGCAGCGCCGTGCCCAAGTCTGAAACAAAACTGGAAATTGCACCTTTGCAACTGTAGTAATTTCAGAATATTCAATCATTTTCAGAACGCGTTAGAAAAGTCGGGTTCACGATAAAAATTGCTACGGACCACCAAGTAGCTCTCCAGAGTTTAAACTCATACTGAAGACGTATTAGATGTTATCAGAGGAAAAGCCTCAGTCTTGCTAAATCAAATGCTACGACATTTAACACATTGGTCAATAAGTCCTCGGTCTGACAAATAAAACATTTTTTTTGCAAATTTTTACTTTATTCTTCAATAGCGTTGGTAAACAGGATAAAGTGACCAATATTGGTATACAGGAGAAAGTCCAAATGTTCAAAATTTTAATTTTTTAACAATAAAATGCTTAAAACGTAATATTATTATTATTATTCACGTATGGGCCCTGGTGGACCACGCGAAGTACAATTAGAGTTAGCCTGTTAGCCTTCCTTTGCGCCCATACCAATTTCATTCTTTCGCTATGAGCTTTTTTCCTTTCATCAGACCAAGTTGTTCCAGTCTTCCTACATTTTTCTCTCTGGCTAACCTTTCAATCGTTAACCTTGTGTCTGAAACAGCCTCTATCCTGAATTTCACTTTGTGTAATATTTGCTGATCTTAGGTCTTCCTTAATTGCAGCAATTCATTTAATTATTTCTACTTTAGCTCTACTCCTATTTTCATAAAATTCGACTATTTGTCTAGTTAGCCTATTCGGATTCATCCGTTTTATGTGTCCGTAAAACTTAAGTCTTCTTTTTCGCATATCGCTATGTATATCTGTGTATTGTTTGATTTCTTGGTTTTCTCGAAGTTGGTATGTTGTGCTATTTATTTATTTGGGGCCTAAGATTTTTCTTATGATTTTTCTTTCCTTCTTTTCAATGTCCTCGATGTCTCTCTTTCTATTCAAAATGAGCGTTTCTGCCCCATATAGTCATTCTGGCTTAATATTGTGTTGTAATGTCTCAGTTTTGTGTTTTTAGATGTGCATTTTTTGTTGTAAACATTTTGTGTAAGTCTCAATGCCGTTTTCATTTTTTGACATCTACCCTTATTGGCCGCTTTTTCCAACCCATTTTCCGTGAATATTTCACCCAAATATTTGAATGTAGAAACTCGTCTGATGTTAGCATATTTTGTTTTTAGAAATGGTGTTCTTAGTTTGTTACAGGTTATGTATTGTGCCTTTTCAAAGGAAATTTGGAGTCCTACCTTTTCTGCTGTTTCTTCTAGGATTTTAATCTGTTTCTGTGCCATTAATACATCTTGAGCCAAAATTGCTAGATCATCAGCAAACGCCAGACAATCAATTTTGATGTTGGTTCTCCCCAGTTTAATGGGCTGGTCAACATTGAGGCCTGAATTTTTTTCACGCCACTCCTGTATTATTTTTTCTAGAACACAGCTAAATAAGAGTGGCGAGAGTCCATCCTCTTGTCTCACTCCAGTTTTATTTTCGAAAGGCTCTGAGATGTCACCCATGAATTTAACTTTTGACCTTGTGTTAGTTAATGTTCCTTTCATAATTGCCAGCGTTTTCAGATCTAGTCCTTGTTATTTCAAGATTCGGAATAGAGATTCACGGTCAACAGAATCATATGCTTTTCTATCTCCTTTCTAGGGTAGTGGATGGATTATAGCATATTTCCAATCTTCCGGAATCCCTTCGGTTCGCCAACTTCTTGTAGAATTTTGGTTATTTCCTTGATTGTACCTGGACCAGCGGATTTTAAATGTTCAGCAGTGATTCCATCTTCACCAGAAGCTTTGTTATTTTTAAGTCGCTGATTTGCCTAATTATTTCATCTTCATTCGGTGGTAATGAATCTGCGGTAGTTTGCTTAGGGTTTAATGATGGAAATTTGTTTAAGGGGTCATTACAGTTTAGTATTTGTTCAAAATATTTGGCAAGTTCTTTCCAATTGTATTGGTTAATTAGAGCTAATTTGTCCGTTTTCCTTTTGGAAACATAGACTTTAGGGTTGATAGCCTGTTAATTTAGTTTTAAATGTTTTGTAAAAGTTTCAGGTGTTATTTTTTTTGGAAATCTTTTTCTATTTCATTAAGTTGATTATTTTCATACTTTCTTTTAATTTGTCTAATTAGCTTCGATATTTCTTTTCTTACTTCTAAAAAGATGTTATAATTTATTGCTGTTTTTTGACTGTTCCAATCTTTGAATGCTTTACTTCGGCTTAATACTGCTTGTTAGCAAACTTCATCCCACCACGGATGTTTTCTACGTTTTTGTAAAGGAACCAACTTTAACGCTGTTTTAATAATTTTTTGTTTCAATTTTTGCCAGTTCTGAGTTGGTTGTTTATTAAGCTCTTCTGTTAGGGTTGGTTTTATTTTCGTTGGTTCGAACTTTGGTATTAGCAGTCTCTTTTGAATAAGTTTTTGAGGTTTTAAACTAAGTTTGATTCTAGTCAAGTAGTGATCCGTGTTTATGTTAGCTACTTTCCTAACTTGAACATTCAAAATATCTTTATAATTGGGGTACGAAATAGCTACATCGTTAATTTGAAATTCACCCATGTACGTGTTTGGGCACCTCCAGGTCTTTTGTTTTGTTATTTTCTTCTTAAAATAGGTTGACATTATTTTTAGATTAAACTGCGAACATAGTTCAACTAATCTTCTACCATTATGGTTAGTCGATTTATGAGCGGGAAAACTGCCAATTGTTTTCCTGAACTTTTTTTCTTTCTCTAGTTGGGCGTTGAAATCACCCAATAGGATTTTTACATGGTTAGAGGGAATTTTAGAGATAGTCTTTTCCAAAATTTCCCAGGACTTATTTACTTTATCAGGATTAGATTTATTTTCTTCGTTAACTGAGAGGTGTGCATTGATTAATGTATAGTTTTTGTTAGCACACTTAAGGGATAGTGTCATAAGTCGATTATTACTGGCTGGACATTAGTTATAGAACTAACAGTGTTTCTTGAGATAGCGAAAGCAACACCGAGATGTGGTGTATTTTTGAGTATTCTTTTTACTTTTAAAAAGTCTGTAATTGCCGAATTCCAAGGTGTTATCATCTGTCAATCTGGTTTCTTGCAAAGCTAAAATTTGGATCTTTTGCTGAATCAATGTTCGCCCCAATTCGTGTAGTTTTCCTGGACGCAGGAGATAATTGATATTTACCGTTCCAAAGAAAGTTTTTGTTTTCGGTTTCAGATGTTGGTCAGAGGTCTCCGACTCCCTTTGAAAGATTTTGCGTGTCGAAAAATCCGGTTGTACCAGCAAAGCTTGCAGAGGATTGTCTACCTCCTGGAGAAATTTTGAAATTACTAGAACGCATCATCTTGTACTTTGAATTAATGATTTGAACCATGACGGTTCAGAGGTTAAGACTGGAGGGGTTAGTTCCAGAATTTAAATATCAGCCGCACCACTGGTGAACAGACGCTGACCACTTAACCGCTTGATACAAGTCAGACGCTAAGTGGATTTACTGTGTTTTGCCTTGGTTCGGGGCTGCTTATTTTGAGATATTCGCAGCTGTCCATTAATATCTAATGGAACTTTCACTATCCACCACCCGTGACCCGTCCAGTACCTTAGGCGAGGTATACTGGATAAAACGTAATATATTTTTATAGAAAAAATTGATCAACTCCATTTTTTTATGAATAAATTTCAATATCTCATATTTCATAATTGATTAAGTCCATATCTTAAAAAAGCCAACAGAGGAAAATTACTAAGTGGACTTGAACATTTCTCCTGTTATCGCTTCTAATATTTTTGTATATGGCCAAATTGGGATGGTAACTTCTAACAGTCAACAGTTTCAGTTCGAGGTTTTAATTGTAAACGTTATTATTCAGTTGCGTATGTTAAAGTACTAAGAATTTAAAAACTATATAAGAACTATAAATTTCATGATTGTTTGTAATAACAAATTTGGAAATTATTTTACTCTTTCTTTTGGTAAGTATTATTTCGATTAATTTTTGTGTCTTATTGGATAGTAATTCAAAATAAGCGTTTTAAATGATAGTTAAGAAATGATAGTTTTAAAATGAATGCGAGTAGTTTAAATAATTATTATAACAGTGTACATGAAATTATTCAAGATCCTATGGACAGCTCATTCCAATTACATACTTTCTACTAGAGAAAAACCAATTAATCCCACAGTAAATGCTGTGGGCAGGTTAAACAAAAACGCAGATGGAGTAAAATAAGACAAAGCCACACATTTTAAATAAAGTAAAAAGCAATATCCAGTAATAGAGTCTCTCTGACGTCAGACTAAGTGCAAATATCTTGATCCCACACTATCAATACTTAAAATGTATGAGTTATACAAAGAGGCGCAAGTAAATAGTCAAAAAAGAATCTGTTTCTGCTATAACTTACACAGGATCTGTTCTGCGCTCTTTTTTTAGAAAACTTACCACTTTTTTTAAAGAAAAAAAAATAGTTCTTACCGTTTGTGTAAAAGGGGCTAAAAATACCGAAAAGCCAGAAAAATATTCTTCTTATTTCAAACATAGAGATAATGCTAATAGAGCAAAATAACTATATAAACTTGTAATGACGAAAGTTTCGTATCGGCTAGTTTACAAAGCGTGTTACAAGTACCATGCTCCGACATATCGCCTCTTTATTAGAGCCGAAAATATTGCACATATAACTTGGCCGTGTATGAGGTAGCCCAACCAAATAGAGGACATTGTTATATTCGGTATGAAATAGAAGATCGAGATCGAGAAAGTAATGAAATAAATTTAATCGTAACTGAAATGGTTTAAAACTTTACCTGATACGGTTAAAGAAGTATCAGTTTTTAACGACCGATGCAGCTTTCTTTTTATTTATCTTTACTCTTTTGTCTACAGAAATTATAACAAATTACAACACTCTTTAGAAAAAGGTTATTCCCACATGGATCAGATTCGATGCATAGTGCGATAGAACGAGCGAAAAGGTACATCCCTGTGTTTTCTATGAATGATTGGAAAACAATTATGACAATATATATATATATATATATATATATATATATATATATATATATATATATATATATATATATATATATATATATATATATATATATATATATATATATATCATCATCATCATCATCATCATCAGCCCGTATCGATCCACTGCAGGATGAAGACCTCTTCAGCATGCTTCCAACCTTCACGGTCCTGGGCTTTCCTCTGCCACTCGGGTCCAATATACTTAACGATGTCATCAGTCCATCGTGCTTTCGGTCTTCTTCGCGGACGTTTGCGATCAAGCGGTATCCACTCCAGGATTGCCTTGGTCCATCTGTCGTCCCATCGCCTCGCTATATGGCCTGCCCATCTCCATTTCAACTGTTTTACTCTTCCAATGATGTCACAGACTTTTGTTTGTTCCCTGATCCATGCGCAGGACTTTCTGTCTCGTCTTGTAATGCCAAGCATACATCTTTCCATTCCCCTCTGTGCCACCCGAAGTTTTTGAATTGATTGCGATGTGAGTGTCCAGGTTTCACTTCCGTATGTCATAACGGGTAGAACGCACTGTTCGAATACTTTTCTTTTCAGGCAAAGTGGGAGTCTGCTCTTAAACACTATGTTGAGCCTACCAAATGCCTGCCAGCCACATTTAACACGCCGTTCCACCTCCCGGGCGGTATTCCCCTCCATGGAAATCCTCTGCCCAAGATATACAAAGCTGTCCACAATCTCTAAATCCCTTCCTAAAACTGAAATTCTTCTGTCCTGAGCGAAGTTATTGAACATAACCTGACTCTTTTTCAGGTTTATTTTCAAGCCAAATGGTTCGCCAGCCCTTTGCAGTTCTTGTATGCGTCTTTGCAGCTCCTCTGGGTCTTGTGAAATGAGAATAATATCATCTGCAAATCTAAGATGGTTCAAGTTTGCACCATTGATCTTTACCCCATCCTGTTCCCAATCCAGTTTACGGAATACTTCTTCAAGGCCAGCCGAGAAAAGAATAGGCGATATTGCGTCACCCTGCCGTACACCTCGTTCTATATCAATTCCCACTTCAAGATCATCAAGGTGAATTGTGGCTGTAGCTCCATCATATATCGATTCTAATAGGTTTACATAGGCTCTCTCCACACCTTGGCTAAGCAGTGCATCCATTATCGCATGCTTTGAGATGGAATCAAATGCTTTTTCGTAGTCGATAAAAGCCAAGCACAGTGGCATGGTGTATTCGTTGTGCCTTTCTATGACCTACTGTACAACCTGGATGTGATCCACTGTACTGAATCCACTTCTGAATCCTGCTTGTTCTCTTGGTTGTGCGTCATTCAGTTTTTTTAATATTCTTTTAGAAATTATCTTAGTGAAAACTTTGTACATCACTGATAGGAGGCTTATTGGACGGTAGTTCTTTAAATCTTCCTGTGCTCCTTTTTTATGTAAAAGGATCACTTCTGCATTTTTCCATAAGTCAGGTACTTTCTGTTCTTTGAGGCATTTTGAGTATAATTTTGCCAGTGTTTTATGTAACGTCCGACCACCAGCTTTTAGCATTTCGACAGTTACACTATCCTTTCCTGGAGCCTTGCCGTTCTTCATCAATTCTATAGCATTTGTTACTTCCTCCACTAGGATATCTGGTATTATATATTGTTCTTCCGTGGGTATTGCTGTCCCTGACTGGCTCTGATCTTCATATAACTGGGAATAAAACCTTCTGACAATCTCTAACATTTGGGTACGCGTCCTGCACACTGTGCCATCCTCGCGCTTTAAAGCATATATTTGCGTTCTTTTGTTTCTCAGCTTCTGTTTAGCTTTGTTAATTCCTTTGTTTTCTTCCAGGGTTTTTTGCACTAGCTGCATATTGAATCGGCGCGTGTCCTCTCTGATACGTTTTCTTATAGTTTTGCAGAGCTCAGTGTACTCGACCCTGCCAAAAGGACTACCTGCATTTCTCATTGCTCGCCGTTTCTTCATTAAATCAATGGTCTCACTGGAGATTTTTGTTTGTTTGAGACATTTTTCCTCTGGTGCTATTGAAGCAGCCGTTTGAAGTACATTGTTGGCGATTTCTTCATATTGAACTGATATTTCCACCTCCTCTGGATCTTGTAACGCAGCAAACCGGTTTGACAAAGCAATCTCAAAATCGCTTCCTCTCTCCAGCAGTTTTCTAGAATCCACCTTGCCCTTCTTTGATCTTACCATTTTTTCGCGCTCTTTTCGACAGTCAATCCGAACCCTTGCTCGTACAATTCGGTGGTCACTTCCAACATTAAAATTGTTAAGGACAGTACAATTGGTAAATATTGTTTTATCGTTGGTCATGATGTAGTCAATTTCGCTTGTGAGCCCTGATGGACTTTTCGATGTCCATTTTCTGCTGATATTTTTCTTATAGAATGAATTCATAATATATAGTTCTTGTCCTTCAGCAAAATCAACTAATCTGTCACCTCTATTGTCTCGCTCACCAGTTCCATATGGGCCAGTTGCATTTTCGTCTGTTCTTGTTGTTCCAATTCTGGCATTAAAATCACCCATCAGGATTTTGTACCTACATTTCTCCTTGTATAAAAGCTGGGCCACATCATCATAAAATTCCTCAATTTCCTCATCTTTATGGCTTATAGTTGGTGCATAAGCTTGGACGATTTGAAGCCTAAACTTTTTATTCAGCTGAATGACGCATTGGGCTAATCGGTCGGATGTACTTTCAAATTTTACCACACTGTCCTTCAGCTTTCGATTGATGAGGAATCCTATTCCGCCACATCGGCCATTTTCCGTACCTCGAGTATAGAGTACGTGTCCAGTTGGTTCCAGTTTGATTAACTCTTCACCCTTCCTTCGTGTTTCACAGAGCCCAATAATATCCCAATGTATGTTGTCAAGTTCGATTAACAGTTCTTGCAATCGGGCCTCTGTTTTCATAGTCCGTATATTTAACGTTGCAATGTCAAAAGTCCAATGGCAGCCTGATCTAACCCGGTGATTCTTAGCACCCTCTGCCTTGGGGCAGGTCTTCCCGCTGCCGTAGGTAGTTGCCCCTTGGCCTCCGGGGAATGAGGGCCGTATTTGAGGTTGTACTGTCATATTTCAACATACTGAAATACCATGTTGAAGGTATGGACCGTAATCTGCCACGCTGGTCCAATGCGGGTTGGCAGATTTTATATATATATATATATATATATATATATATATATATATATATATATATATATATATATATATATATGCAGATATATATATATATATATATATATATATATATATATATATATATATATATATATATATATATATATATATATATATATATATATATATATATATATATATATATATATATATATATATATATATATATATATATATATATATATATATATATGTATATATAAGTGCACAAGTGAACATTAAAAAATAAAACTCCAGACGAAAATGTTCAAAAAGTAAAATGGTTGAAGATCAAACAATTATGGTATCAGAAGGAAACAAATAATATAATAATGTTTAGAGCACGGGCATAGCCAAGGGGGGGTTTGAACCCCCAAAACAAATAAGCCAAATATTACCTAATATTATACCGAAAAAATACGAGGCGTGAAGGGAGTTAAATTATTACATTTGAACTGAATATATATCCGAACTAGTGGACGTTGCGCACAGTAACGCCATCTCTTGTCGAGTAGTCGAACTATTTTGTATCGTATGGAAACTTTGCGTTGTTTCTCGATTATTCGCCACACCCCTCGGTCGGAATGAGCGGAGCTTTTGGAAGTTTGTGGTAGTTTCTGGACGGCTACTACTGGGCTGCTACATAAGCGGCGCGTGACCGCGCTTACGGCAGTATTGTTCCATGCGAACTCGAAGCGAATATAAGTGAAAAGTGGTGAACGAATAGTGAAGAGAATTAAGTGTACCGTGTAAGTGAGTAATTTTAGTGCAATGTTATTCGGTGACCTTGTTAAGGATAGATACGTGAATCATTATTACTGTCGAAAAATGGAGGGGAAAAAAAAAGAAGGGTGATAAACTTAAAGGTATGGACTACTGGAAAAAGTGGTGTAGTCAAGGGGTTTCTAATAAAGAAACAAATTTGGATTTAGCTATCAAAGCTTCAGCTACAGTGATGTTCAGCTACATGCTTGCTACAGTGATGACAAGCGGGCCCTCGACCTCAACCTCAATCACAATACTGAATGTCGAAATCGATGCCATGTCGCTGGTGCCCTGTTCGATACCTTCAACTGCCGAATCTACATCTAGTCTGCAACAGGCCAGCTTGCCTGTTACCTCATCTTTTACAACTGTAGCTAAGTTGGATGTTGGTTTTTACACGAATCAAGAAAAAATCTTGGATGAATATTTTAAAGTCCAAATTTTAAAAACGCCATGGAACCCACTCAGAGATTATAAGTTTCCTATTTCCACAAAACGAAACTTGCGCTTTCAATTGAAATGGTTGGAGAGATTCCCCTGGTTGTGATATTCGGAATATAAAAGTGGAGCATACTGCAGAGTTTGCGTGGTAATGGGACGTTCGCTTGATAAAGGTAAAGGCGGTCATCAAAGGATCGGTCAGTTGGTAACCAAACCTTTTTGCAAGTGGAAAATGCTCTAGAAATACTTGAAGCTCATGCGAAATCGGGATACCACAAGCGAAATTCAGAACTGACAGATAACTTTCTAAAAGTAATGTCTTCGCAGGCTTTTTCGGTCACTGAACAGCTGTCTTCTGAAAGAAAGAGACAATAAGAGGAGAAAGAAAAGAATCCCTATCGAAATAAACTAATCCCTATCGTAAAAGCAATAATTTTTTGCGGCAAACAAGGCATCTCCTTGAGAGGTAAAATCGATTCGGGGCGCATACAAATTACACCAGAATCACCAGAACCTGAACAACCATTACAGAATGATGGTAATTTTAGAGCCCTGTTGCGGTTTGCGGTTGAGTCTGGAGATAAAGATCTGGCTGAGCATTTGAATACTTCACAGAAGAATACCCTGTACACAAGCCCTCAGATCCAAAACGAAATAATTGACATTTGTGGTGAATTAATTCAACATAAAATAATTGAAGAAGTAAAGAAAGCCAAACTATTTGCGATTCTGGCTGACGAAACCACCGACATCGGACGTGTAGAACAAGTCTCGTTATTTCTTCGATATGTTGATTTTACAGATAATAAACACCATATATTTAAAGAGATGTTCCTTGAGTACATTCCAACGGTCGATGTTTCAGGATCCGGTCTCGCAAATCTTATTATTACAGCTCTGAAAAAGCATGGACTTAAATGTTCTCATGTGGTTGGTCAAGGGTATTTTGGGTATTTGCACGGTCCCCAAGCTTATGTTCACCAAGAATGTCCTCTTGCCCTTTATGTACACTGTAGTGCACACTCTCTCAACCTTGCTATTGCTGATTCATGTTCATTAGCAAATGTCCGAAATTGCATTGGAATTGTGCAGTCTGTTGGTTCCTACTTTCGACATTCTGCTCAATGCACTGCTTTGTTGAAAGAAAAAATTCAAGAGCTACTACCCGTCGGTAACCAAAAAAGCTTGCTCTCAATGTGTGAAATACGGTGGGTCCACAAACATGAAGCTATTATAAGATTCAGGGAAATTTATTCAGCGATTGTGAATGCTCTCGAAGAACTCCAATTTAATCACAATAAGGAAACATATCAACAAGCCGCCCAATTGCTAAGTACGCTTCGATCTTCGGATTTTGTGATGTGTTTAGTGATTCTTCAAAAAGTTATGAGCTATACATTGTCGCTATCAAAACAATTACAGACAATGGACATCGATCTTATCACGGCATTCAAACATGTAGATGATGTTATTAATGTCTTACAACTCCTGAGAAACAACACTGACGTCAAATATTTTCATCTCTATGAAGACGCAAAGGTTTTACTGGAAGAAAATGGTGGTATACTGCGAATGCCACGCATCGTCGGAAGACAATTAAATAGACTGAACATTCCTGCATTGGATGTATGCACGTATTACAAAATTAATTTGTTCATTCCATTTCTTGATCATACAATTCAACAATTGGTTGAAAGGTTTACCAAACATCGTAAAGTAGTATCAGCATTATCTGGTGTGCTACCTTCAAATTTTACTGCCAGTTCTGAAATTGAAGAAGCAATTTTCATGTACTCGTTACTGCTTCCCGAAAGCAACATATCAGTTGTTAAAGCAGAACTTGAAGTATGGAAAACAGTGATGACAAGTATCTCGCCTACCGCGAAATCTAGTTTGGAATGCCTAGATATGTGCGATAAAAACCTTTATCCTAATATTTACACATTACTATAAATCTTGGCTACCATTCCTGTATCCACTGCTACCCCAGAAAGGTCTTTCTCGAGTCTAAGGAGACTGAAAAACTATTTACGAAACACTACAAGTGAAAACAGACTTAATGGTTTGGCTCTCATGAACATTCACTATGGAACAGAAATTCATGCAGATGAAGTAGCGGATATATTTAAAAGAAAAAGCCGAAGATTTCTTCTTTAATGGTTTTAGATTTAGCGCAGAGGAACGAAATTAATTTAACCATTTCATTTAAAGTTAAGAAGTTTATAAATATGTCGTAATTTTTCCGATGAATATATAGATTATAACTTTCATGTAAGTATATTTTTGTTGTTTTATTTATTTTAAACATCTCCCCCCCCCCCAAACTAAATCCTGGCTACGCCCGTGGTTTAGAGACGATTGTGATGAGGAACACAAAGTTCTAAATGTAAAAGGACAAGTAAGGGGTAGACCCAGTAATATACCACAAGAAACAGATTTAAAGAAATTATATTCAGAATCATTGTCAATATCCAAAAACGAATAGGAGGGCTTAATTAAACTTTACCTAACTGGAATAATTCCTAATGAGTATCATGCGTGGGTACTTGCATGCGCGGCACTTGATTAACAATGACCATTGTTCACCATACTGACGCTAAAAGGAACTTGCCAGAAAGAATTGATTATATATTTGACCGCGAATCTTCAAATGTCAATAACATAAAACTATTAACACTGGACTTGGTCAGTTTCTCCTGTATAACAACGATACATTCTCCTTGAAGAGCAATACAATCATTCCAACGATTTTCTAACATTTCTACACCTTTTTTTATAGAACGATTTCTCTTTGACTTCCAAATATCCTTCAGTTTCCGCAATTACCTCTTTATTGGAGCGAAATTTCTTTCGAGCGAGCATTTCTTTGAGGCCTGAGAATAGGAAATAGTCTCTGGGGGTCAGATGTGGAGAATACGGTTGATAAGGAAGCAATTCGAAGAGCAATTCATGCAATTTAGCCACGGTTTGTGACATGGTGCATTGTCTTGGTGAAAGAGTACTTTTTTTATTAATTTGAAGCCTTTTCTTGCGATCTCATCCTTAATAATGCTATGTAATATTCGCTATAGATGGTTTTACCTTTTTGAGATAATTATATATCATAATATAATAAATAGATATAATAAATAAAGCATTATATCCCGGAATGCGAATCCCAAAATACAAAGGCCATAACTTTGCCTGCCGATAAATTTGTTTTTGGTCGCTTTGGACGACTTTCACAGGCTGCTATTCACTCAGCTGATTGCCGATTTGACTCCGGATTGTAGTGATGGACCCATCTTTCATCCATTGTCACATACTGTATAAAAAAAACCTTTTATTTCGCTTAAACAGCTCCAAACATTGCTCAGAATCATCAATACGTTGTTGTTTTTGGTCCGCTGTAAGCAAACGTGGTACCCATTTCGATAACAATTTACGCATTCCCAACTGTAGTGTAATTACCTCATTTCGACGTCCAGAGCGTTCAACATCATCGGTGTACGGCCACGTTTGAATTCAGCGTACCAATCAATTATGGTTGATTTTCCAGGATCCGTTTTCCTACTTCCAGAGTCCGTAAGTAGTGTAGTGTCACTTAAAGTACAAGAACTCAAAAACTAGTAGACAGATTCTCATGATTGACACATGCCATTTGATGGTTGGCACAATAGACCACTTGTAGGGATTTTTCGTTATTGACACCATCTATATGTCAGATCGGGGACTTATTGACCGATGTGTTTGTTATAACATCTTTAATGTGGCCACTATTTCAACATCTTATCGTTTCTATTGATAAATCTTGCAGTTTATGTTTAAAAAATGTCACTTTGAACACATCAATAAATTTAAAGTGTGGATTCGATCACGGCTAAATGACAAACCGATTATCGAATGTTATATTATTAAAATTATATAATTAAATTATAGTGGTTTTAACAAAATAACAGAAACCTGATATTGAACAATTAATTAAAAATAAATTAAATAATAATAGAAAAAGAATATATTGTTCAAACTATCCCTAATATGTTTTATTATAAGATTTTTCTTGTCTAATTTCCACTTAATTATATTTATATTAATTAAAAATTGACGTATTTTACTAATATTGTAGTGTCGTTAGGGTCATTCTGAAATGTCTTCAAGAAAAGTATTTTATTAAATATTTGTGATGAACTTCCATCAAGTAAAAGTCAAATCAAAATAATATAACAGTCAAAAAGTATAGTAAAATCTCTTGTACGAATACGTCTAATATGCATGCGGATAATTCTCTTGAGCAGGCACTTTTTGTCGGTCCTGACATCATCATGTTAATTTTTTTATTCATTCATAACTCTCATGGACGGACATTCCCTTGGACAGACACGAGAACCCAGTAATTTCAACGGTTAATTCCTCTCTTGAATGGATTCGAAAACTTCAATGTGGCAACATGCGCACAATATAGGACGGGACTTCGTATATGAAAAAGTTTCGTACACGGCCCAATATTGCTTTCAAAGGCATATCTGGAGAAGCTACGAGTGTAAACTTCGACATATAGTCACTGTTTTGACCAAGATTCCCATGATTATAAACAACTATTTACCCAAAAAGATCTACAAGCTACACGAAACTGCGTTATTTTTTCGTGCATTTCTCAATAAAACATTAGATTTGAGACGCGAAAAATGCATTGGAGGCAAACTTTCGAAAGAAAGGCTTATTATACTGTTTTGTGTAAACATGAATGGAGAAAAAGAAAAGCCGCTAGTAATAGGAAGAACCGCAAAACCAAGGGCTTTGAAACACATCAATCTGAACGATTTACCTGTGACTTGGAGATGAATTAGAAAAACATGGATAAATGGGGAATTAATGACAGAACGGTTGGTGAAATTTGATCGAAAGTTGAAACGTGAGAAACGAAAATTTTTATTATTTCTAGACAACGCGTATTCACACTCAAGAGACATAAAATTAGAAAATATTTAATTATTTTTTTACCTCCCAATTGCACGTCTGTGTGCCAACCTCTAGACCAGGGCATTATTAAACGTTTTAAAGCTTTTTATAGAACATTTATTGTTAAAAACTTTTATTAACAATTAATACTGCTGAGTCAGCTAAAAAACTCTCAAAGAAAATAAACGTTTTGCATGCAATTTATCTTATTAAAAATGGATGGGATCGGGTATCAAAGAATTCAATTCAAAATTGTTTTTTCAAATCTGGAATTACACATAGTAACTCTGAACATAAACACAAAATGCAGAAGATTCGGATGCTGAAGACAGCCTCCCTTTGTCACTTTTGGTCCGAATATGAAAAACTAATGATGATTTCGGCATCGAAACAGATGGCAATATTGGGGACTTTTCCACTATAGACAATGATTTAATATTGGAAGAAATTGAGGACTCGGTATGTCTGCAATGTCGGTATGTCGGTTCCTATGCAAGAAACAGTGTCTGATGGCACAGATGATGAACACGCACAGGAAGAATATGTTATTGATACATATCAGATGCAATTAATATGACGCAGCAATAGTGGCGGCTTGTGGGTTTTTAAAGTGGGAGGGCGTAAAAGAAAATAGTGCTGCTGAAGATTTTTTTTGCTTTCCCCTTCCTCCTGTTTACTTTTCGTACTATTGAAATCCTATACAGGAGGTGAACCAGGAAAATGAGTTAAATGAAAGAAACTGAAAATTGTTTACTGCAATAAATGTTGGAGGGGCGGCACACTACCGCCCTCTCTTACGAGCTGCCACTGCGCAGCAATTAAAATGCTTGATTTGATATACGAGGTGTGGCTATTAAATAATAAGACTGACGCTGCAACAGAATAAGTACACATGCGGCAAATGCTAGCAATCAACAGCTGTTTAACGTGAAGCCTTGTCTCTCGAATGCAATACCTCTCGCTTCTGTAAACAAATCCGTATAATCGTAGTCATTGTTAGCATTAGAGTTTTTTTTTCGCAGGAAAATGTTAAGGGTGACAATAGAGCAACGAATTATTGTGAAATTAAAACTTGAAACTTGGAATAACTGTTACTGAAACTTATAATTTATTGAAAGAAGTGTATAACTATGAATGTTTATCGTGTGCACATGTTTTTGAGTGATTTAAGCATTTTCAAGATGACTGAGAAGACTTTTAAAGATTATCCCCACCTGGGACGCCTTCCTACGTCAAAAACGGATTACAATATCGAACAAATCGGTAATCTGATTCGATTTGACCGTTGGTTAAGTATTCGTGCGATTGTTGAGAGTGTAGGAATTGAAAAAGAATGCGTACGGCAAATTTTCCGCAATTTTAAAATGCAAAAAGTGTGTGCCAAAATGGTGCCTAATTGCTCATGTTTGAACAACAAGAAGCTCGCAAAAATGTTTGCACTGACACTTTGCATGCGATTGAAAATAACCCAAACTTACTTGAACGGACATGTGACGAATCATAGGTTTTTACTTATGAACATACTTAATCTTTTAATTATAACTTTTAACTTTAACTTTTAATTATGAACTACTTGGAAGAACCTAAATTCACCGAGAGCCAAAAAAGCTCGAATGAGCAAATCAAAATTCAAAGTAGTGATGATTTGGGATTTGGGACAGTGATTCACTGGATTGCTGAAGGTCAAATTATTGAGCAGCCTTACTACCTTTACGATCTTGTTGAACTCCATAAAATAATAATGCAGAAACGACCCGAATAGTGGAAGGACAAATCATGGGGTCTCCACCAAGACAATGCGCCGGCTCATTCCGCATTGTCTGTCAAGAGGTTTCTAGCCAACAACAGCCTCCCAGTGTTAGATCATCCACCTTATTCGGCGGATCTTGCGCAGTGCGACTTCTATCTGTTTCCTAAGGTGAAATCTGCATTAAAAGGACCAATATTTGAGTCCGTTGAAGCTGTGAAAGAGAAAGCGGCACGCGTTCTGAAGGAGTTGACAGAAGAAGACTTCCAGCACTCTTTCGGAAAATGGAAGATTCACATGAAACGTTGCAGGGATGGAGGAGGGGTGTATATTGAAAGTGATAAGGAGCAAATATGTATGAAATCAAAATAAAATGTTTTACAGCGTCAGTCTCGTTATTTAATAGTCACATCTCGTATAAGTTGGATCTCCGCTTCCAAGATATTTTAATTGCCAAGAAAACCTAGAATATTTTAACCATTAGTCAATACATACTTTAATGTTCTTTATATGTGTGTATGTTTTTGTATAATACGTTCTTTATATTATGTATGTATTTGTAGTTTTCAATTGGACGGAGTTTTTTTGGATGGACAACTACCGTAAACGGTAGTACCGTAACGGCACACTTTTTTAAGGTCCCGTAAGTGTCCGCCCAACAGAGGTTTTAGTGTATAACAAATCAAAATAACATTCCAAAAATTTTACTAGCAATTAGAAGTAAAACTAATATAATATTGAAGAGTAAAATTACAAATTTGGTGTCGGAAACTAAGGCAATTGAAAATAAAAATACTTTATAATCTATTCAACTGGTCGATAAGGTAGATAAGATTCAGCAGGACAACAAAAACAACACTTTGCGGTTCGTGGTACTAAAGCAACAACAAATGAAAAGAGTCAGTGCTATTAAGGGCAAGGTCATCGAGCTTGTTAAAAATGAATTGAAGTGGAAAATAAAATAATGGTAGTAGTTTTTGAGGGTAACAGGAAGCAAATCAATTCACATACAACATCTTATAGGAATATTGATTCTTATTAAAAACATTGTGTTATATCAGGAATATTATTGTCAAACACGGAATAGGAAAGAGAAATAATCGAGGCGAACGACGTATAAATTTCTGCTTAGAACAACAGTTCGCAATGACAAACACTTTATTTAAAACCCATATTCGTCGCCTATACTCGTGGCAGTCCCCTGACGGCAATTATTTCTGATAAAGTCTCGATGGCAATTGTTAATACAGTATACTAAAACATTTACCGGTGCTAAATGTGGAAGTGACCATCGACCAAAAAGTCCATCCACAAGAAGTTACTAGTCCAGCAAGAAAATATTCGATAAAAATTGGAACTTATTCCATTGCCTAATTATATAAAATCTTCCTAGATTTTACATCGAAAGAAAAAAATAAAGTCAGAAATAATAAGTCAATAGTGGATGATTGATGACATTATTGGCTTAATTGAAACAAGATGCACAAAAATATAGATAGACGGTCAGATAAATATCGTCTTAAATACTTCTTGCTAAATCCTGAAATACAGAGAGCCTACTGAAGAGATAAAATTGATCACATCAAAGTACTTGTCAAGAGCTCCAGTCACATGCTAATTCAAACAAAGATCTCTATAAAGCTGTGAAGAAAATAACACGAAAATATACATTACGTACATGGATAATACAGAATGCACAAGGCTGAAACATAGCATATATCAATGGGATTTTAATCAAATGGAAGCATTATTTCCGCAAATTCTTATTAAATGGAAATAATCCTAGCATACCTAATTTAGAAACATGTGAATATAATATTTTATAAACAAAAATCAAAAATACTATACGCAGTCTAAAAAACGACAAGGTCCCAGGTTTGGATGGAGTCATCGGAGAAGTAATTAAAGCAGTAGGTGAACGAGGGGTGGACATGTTTCACAACATATGCCAGAAAGTGTGGGTCACCATTTTGGCCAAAAGATCGCTCATTTCTCAGATCTCAGCATTTATACCTCTACACAAAAAAAGAGTCTAGAGAGGAATGCGAAAATTAGCGCCTTATAGCTCTCATTGCACATGCAAGTAAAATTCTACTGCACATTAACGAACGCTTAAAATTCTACATATTATAGTAGATTCTCCCAGAGCAGGCTGGATTCCTTTCAACGAAGGTACACGTGAACAAATATTCAACATTCGATATATCTACTATCTAAAAAGACAGACAGAGCAGCCATCCTATATACCTTGTTTCCTTGAACTATCGAAAGGCGTTTGAAAGCCTAAAATGGGAGTAATTATGATAAATTCTGCAAGAAATGAGAGATATGTTCCTCTATTTTCAGCACCGGTCTACTTTTCTCATATAGATGACTATTTAAGCAAGGTGATCTGATACTCCCCTTTCTTGCAGAATTTGTCATAATTTCTCCCATTTTAGGCTATCAAACGTCTTCCAATAATCAAGGAAGCCGAGGTGTGCATGGTTAACTTCTCGGGTTTTTTAGATTATTTGTCGAATGTTGAATATCTGTTCACCAGTACCTCTCCCTGGAACTAATCGAGCCTGCTCTGTGGAATTTGATCTGAAAAGTAGCATTTTAAGCATGTTTTAACCATTTAGCATGTGGAATGAGAGTTATAAGGCAGTAATTCTCGCATGTCTCTCTAGACCATTTTTTGTGTAGAGGTATATATGGCGATATCGACCAATATTCTGGCCACAATCCAGTGTCTCACACTTTCTGGCATATGCTGTGAAACATGTCTTTTTTTCCTTTATTTGGGTTTTTCGCCACTATCTAAAACTCAAAAAATATCAAAAATATCTGTTCTTATTTTAAGAAAGAATCACTGGGTAAAAACAAAAAGGTTTATGATTACTCGTACTTCTCACATTGTTTTAATTACTTCTGCGGTGACTCCATCTAAACCTGGAACCATGTCATTTTTCACACAGCCTTTTTATTTATAACTAGCTGACCCGACAGACGTTGTCCTGTACAAAATTCAATAAATTTGTTTGTGCTGGTTTTGTGAATTTGTGAAAAGCTATTGGAAATGTGTAAACAAAGTAAAAATGAGAAAAAAAGTATTTCTGCGTGATCATCGTATCTATTAACGATTGTGGCTATGGATGGAGAGGAATACCTTCAGAAGTACGGAAATGGGAAATTACATTCGAGATGAATTCTATCGGCAGTTTACTGCTGAAATACTGGAAATATGTGATGCGCCTGGAATGTGATCGTCTTGAAACCATGAGATTTTGTTCCAAAATGTAAGTCACAATTGAATTAACTCAGAATTGCATCTGAACCAAATGATTTATTTTATTCTATTAAATTTGAAATCACAATAAATCTCAAGGTGTTTTATTTACATTTCGATTTCGAGTGCAAGATCGATGTTCAAGTAAATAATCAAAACAAAGAAATGTTTTGTTTCGATTGGTTTGATGTGACGTCATTTCGTTCATTGCAATGCTTGATAATACACGATATTTTTTGTTTTATTGTCTGAAAGCTAATAGTTTTCCAATACGAGAACAGGTGACACAATTGACCATTCGAGAAGCATTGATTTTCAAGGTTAATGCCGCAAACACTCAATGAGTGCCTTTGTGATATGTTTATTGTCATTGCGAATATAAGTCTCCGCCCCGGAGACTGTAAGCGTTTAAAGTCGAATGGCATAGGGATGCGTGGTATCAAAACGTCTTCTCCTTTATACTTTCCTTTAAGAATTATTGCTTCGATAACATTGTTCATCAGTTTCTTCACCGCAAGCTGGATGCCATTACAAATACATGGTTGGTTGATATTTTGAAACATTATGATTACCGATCCCACTTTCAATTGGAGATTGTGAGGTGGCAATCCGAGCAAATCGAACGAGTTTAACAATTCGGTTGGATAGTTGACATCATCTTGGCTAGTAACGAAATCCACCGATTTGTACGTCATCAATTCGAAAAATTCATTCAATTCAAAAAATCGACGGGAAATGTAATGCAGCCAGTCGAAATGTCAACGGGGATTTTGCCATTATTAATGTCCAGCAATTATTTTGAAAATACTTCTCCAGATTTGTCGTTCTGTAACTTGACACGCATGTTCATACTTAATTTGAGTGTCTTGACGTGTTTTCACAAAACGGACTACTTCATACATGCATTAAGTTCATCGGCTGGAGTTGACCATGGAATCACCGGTAATGTTTGGTGAAAATCACATACCAACAGAATCATCGTACCACCAAACCGGTTTTGATTGTTTTTTGGGATAAAACGACGAAACTTAATTCATTTTATGAAACGACTGCGATGAACTTACAACATAACCACAATTCAATTGAAAATAAATAATGTTCATACTTAATGTTCATACTTAATTTGAGTGTCTTGACGTGTTTCCATAAAATGGACTACTTCAAACATGTATTAAGTTCATCGGCTGGAGTTGACCATGGAATAACCGGTAATGTTTGGTGAAAATCACCTACCAACAGAATCATTGTACCACTAAACCGGTTTTGATTGTTTTTTGGGATAAAACGACGAAAATTAATTCATTTAATGAAACGATTGCGATGAACTTACAACATAACCTCAATTCAACTGAAAATAAATAACTGAATTAATTTTTCGTCACTATGTAACCTATGCCTTGATTTACAATTTAATAATCAGCTGTCAAACGACATTTGCGCACGTAGCAAAATAAAAAATAAATTGGAAATAGAAATATAATAACTATATTTGTTGGACAACTTGCGAAACAACACAAAAGTAAAAACAAATGTAACTTTTTTTAATTTAGGCTGGAATGCGTTTTTCCAAAAAGATATAGCCAAATCGGTCGAGGCTTTCTCAAGTATTGCGCTTACCAACGAACAGCATTTCATTTTTATTTATAAGAAGATGCTGTACCCGGCCACGTGTTGCTGTAGCTCAGTCTGGTTAAAGAATTAAATCAAAATGGAAATAAATCGAAATTTATGAAAATGCAATTTACAATGTAATTGGCAACATTGAAAATGCTAAGTGACAGCAGCTGTAAGTAGCACACTGTCCGGCATGAGCAATGTTTGGTATTCCGTGTGTTGCTGTTACCTTCAACAGATGGCGCTGTTTTTAAATATATATATATATATATATATATATATATATATATATATATATATATATATATATATATATATATATTTTACATGTCATAGGTGTGACATCTATATAATAGGTATATAAAAACACGCGCGTATTCGAATGGAACGTTGTGTCAAATTTTCAAAGCATTAAGATTTTGAACAAACGAAACGAATATGTGTTTTGCCTGCATCGAACATTCCTCAGACGTTCCAAGTAGCAGCAAAATTCTAAAAATCCACATATATTATATTTAGTTGATGTAGTCGCTATTTGACGAAAATTCATTTTAAATAAACAAACTAAAACGTATGTCTAAATTTCCATTATAATTAAAATTGTATGTACGAGGGTTAATATTTATGTATCCGGAATTAGCAACAATGGTGTTGCTAGCCGCCATCTGATACATACATCGTAAAGTTTAACATTGATGACTGTATACGTATTCAGAACGTTTTGTCATACGGATACTATTTGTGTTTTGTAGTGACTTTAAAATTTCATCTCAGTCAAAAAAAATGGAATTCATACGTGAGAATTTTCGTGCGATGAGTTATTACGACTTTCGTCATCAGTTATCTCAACAACAGTACATCGATCAACTCACTTCGACTTTTGGCGATGAAGCACCATCTAAAACCATTGTATGTCACTGGTTTAGTGAATTCAGTCGTGGCCGACGTTCGCTCATAGACGAATTTAAAGAAGGTCGTCCAAAATCGGTTGTTGTGCCAGTAAACATATATGCTGTGCGCGAACTGATATAGCAAGAAAAAAGCTCTTTTCGATACAATCGTGATGCATCAATAGCCATATAACATATATACAGGTAACTTGGATCTATGCGTATGAGCACAAAAGTAAACATCAGTAGACTGTAGGGGTCTTTCAAAATGAACCAAACCCAACAAAAGTTGTTCGCGTAAGAAACACTCCCTTGAAGAAATACGAAAAAACAACCAGCGAAGCAGGGTCATTCTTCGCGAGTTCTCACACATTAGACCAAACAGCTCAATATTTGACCGGACAAAACATCGAATTGATGGGCCATCCACCGTACAGTTCTGATTTGGCACCCAATGATTTCTTTTTATTTCCGCCCGTGAAGAATAAACTACTAAAATAAACTATTTTCGACGCCAGAAGAAGCGGTTGATGCGTTCAAAATGCATATTTTGGAGATACCTCAATAGGAATGGAAAAAGTACTATGAAAATTGGTTCAAACGTATGCAAAAGTATATCGATCATCGCAGAGGATATTTTGAAAAACAATTAAACCATTTTCAATGATGAGTATTTGTTTTTATTTATTATTCCGGATACATAAATAGCAAATCTCGAAATGAGTGATCTTAATGGACTAGTCGCTAATAAAAACAAAAGAAAAGGTTAATGTTGTTAATGTTTTTAAAACTCTCCTATTCCAGCCTTCGATATAGTATGATGCACATGTTTACTATACGAACTTAAATTCAAATTTCCTACACTATACACTCTCAAATGTAAAAAGGAAATAACTGGCTTCTATCTGATAAAATCAGTACCTTAAAGTAGTATCCTAGAATCTATAATCTTCACTGCTGACTTAACAACTTCACCAAACACGTTCGTAGCCACCCTTGCAGATGATACCCCGGCTGTGGAAATAAGCAAGGTACCAAGATATGCATCTGAGAAACTTCAAAAAGCTCTTGATAACATAGAGAAATTGGTAAAACAGTGGCACCTAAAAGTCAACGAGGCGAAATCTTAGCAAGTCACATTCACCTTAATTAAGGGGTAATGTCAGTGTAACACTTGTAGCCGAATGCGATGAATTCTCTGCATCAATCATTTCAGGACTTCTAATTAATACTGCCCAGTGGCAGTTTGATCAGTTGGAACGAATTCTTTGTGAATGATACCTTTACTATTGAAGAAAACAATGAACATTGTTCTGATATTTGAAGGAGTTTTTCGTGTTTTTTTGACTGTGGTGAGTTTTTCGACTTCCATTGCACTCTTTGGCGTTTAGTTTCTGGATCGTATTGAAAGCACCATGTTTAATCTCCCGTAACAATTAATTTCAGGAAGTTTTGATCATTTTTGTCGGCTGCGACGACATCTCTGGAATGAATGTCATGAAGTGATTTTTGCTCCTCCAACAACATGTGTGGAACAAACTTTGCACACACCTTTGTTGTACTCAAATCCTTGTGAAGAATCAGTCGAATCGTTTCTTTGCCGATATTCAAAGCCTCATCCATGATTTTTAGTGAAGCAGAAGGTTATTTGCTACAAAATCGCGAACCTTTTCGATCATTTCGGGAGTGCGAGCTGAAATTGGTCTGCCGTCACTTTTGTTATCATCTAGCGAACTATTATCTGCCATCCAAAAGCGTTATCATCTGCCATCCAAAAAAATGTGTATGCCATAGAAAAAACCTTTGTTCTGCTTAAACAATCGCCGTCTACTTGCTGCATCAACCGGAATCTTTCAGACTCAGTTTTACCGAGTTTTGCGTTAAATTTAGCAACAGCTCATTGCTTCATGATTTTATTTGTACATCAAACTTTGGCTTGTAAATAAGATGTCATAAAATCAACAAATATCAACCGATCATGGCAAAGTAGGTTTCGTTAAGTCCAGGAACATTCAAGCTTCGAAACGACACTGCTCGACAATAGATGACATGACTAGTTATTGAGATGTATCTTAAGTACTCATACTTAATGGACGCACTGTGTAGTTCGTATTTGAAAGAGGCACTATCAGTCGAAACAATTGTCATACATGCACGTTTTAAATACAATCGAAATTTCCATTTAAATCTTTGTTTATTTAAAAAAATTATTTATTAGTCTGTAAACAATTCTAGTCACGCATATAAAAAAATGATTCTTTAAATTCACACAAGATATATTGATATCGAGAAAAAATATAGTATGAGTGTTCTCCTTATTGTTTTGCACCATATGATATCATCTTAGATTTGTGTAAGATTATGACTAATTTTAAAGGAAAATTATTAAAACAAATTCCAATACTTATTAAGTGTCTGAAATAAGTGTTCGTGTTCTTAATACTAGAAAAGATATCACAATTATAATCGATAAAATAACAAAACACGTTATTAGAAACAGTTCAGAAATGTATTAGCATTAAACTTCTTTATGTAGTGATTAATTAATATCTACATGATAATTTCGATTTTTGAACCTGTGTTGTTAAATTAAATCTTTATAATGCTTTTTCCACATACACCAAAATGCATTGAAATTACTTTAAGCGCGTTTTGCTAAGTAAACATCATCAGGGGCTGATTAAAACTAAAGTTTAACATTTTTTGTTTGCAATTTAAACTTAAAGCTAGTTCGGTGAAGAGTATCAATCATTAGCCCGTGTCCATTCACTGCAGGAGAAGGCCTCTTCGACATGCGTCCAACTTTCGCGGTCCTGACCTTTCCTCTGCTATTCTGATTCAATATACTAAACGACGTCATCAATTTAGTAAGTAGTAGTAGTCATCCTTAATAGTAATTAGTTTTGTTATTGTTGGCTACTAAATAAATATTTTCGTTGAAGGGTGCCTACTTAATTATTAAGATGTATTATTAAGATGTAATCGTGCATCGATTTAGAAAGTCACTTTGCTGAAAAACGGTCTATCCTAATGAGATGGCCTTTTTTACCTACAAATATTTGCGATTCAATAATTTGATTTAAAAAAATAAAAAATATTACCAACACAAAAATTATGGCAGCATTTATCAAGGAGACGCCCCTGACTAAAATATTCAATTAATTCAATCAACAGAAAAAAATGTTTTTTTCCATTCTGACTTAACAGATAAAAGATACTTGTGCTTGCCCTACAAGAAACACGCATCACAGATGAGGACACGGTAGACTACGGGAACTATCGCATATTCAAAAGCAGGACAGACAAACGAGTCGCCAGGGGTGCTCCGCTTCTGGGCATGGCCTTTGTGGTACACAAAGGGATAGTTAACTCTATTAAGGAAATTACCCCCATAAACAATAGACTGATGACAATGCGCATACAGTGCGCCAATAAAAAATACACCATGATCAACGTACATGCCCCCACAAACGGGGACAACAAGAAAGACCCCAACTCTACAGAGAAATTCTGGGCAACACTAGAAAAGATAATGGCAAAGGTCCCAATGGATGAAGTCAAAATTTTACAGGGCGACTTTAACGCACAAATCGGTAGGGAAAAAATCCATCAGAAAACCGTAGGCAAATTCCCCGGTCACAAATTTACCAACAAGAACGGCATAAGACTTATCGAACTATGCAAACAGAATAACCTGAAGATCATGTCAACATCCCTCAGAAAATCTCCACGAAAACAGAAGACATGGAGATCGCCTATACAACAGATTGGTGAATTCCAGATAGACCACGTTGCGATCTCATATCCGCAACAAAGAGAGATCCATGATATTCAAGTCCGCAGGGGCACAAACATCGACTCAGACCACTACCTAACACGAGTCAAAGTAAAATTCACCCCAAGGAGAATTTATCAGAAGAAGGCACATCTACAGAAATTCGACACGAAAAGGATCAAGGAATCCAACATAACTGAGGAATGGGAAAAGGAACAGGCAGATATATGGGAAAAATTACACAACAAAATTACACAAAAAGCACAGGAACTGATCCCATTGAAAAAGAACACAAAACACCCGTGGTTGGACTCGGAATGCGAAACTGCATTGCAGCGACGCAAACGAGCATTTCAGGAGTACAACAGTAAAAAATCCCCAGAAAGCCAACAGCTTTTTAACGAGACTAGAAAACAGACCACCAAAGTTATTAGACAAACTAAGAGGAAGTTCATGTATGAACAACTAGACTCTATAGAGGAGAATTTCCGCAATTATAACACGAGAGATTTTTATAGGACTTTCGCAAGAGAAATCCGTGGGTACACACCACAAAATCTTTGCTTTAGAAAGCGGAATGGGAGATTAGCGCTAAACAATCAGAAGAATTGTCAGGAGCTGGCACACTATTTCTCTGATCTCCTCAATTGCCCCGAACGCAACACAAGATTCCCCAAGGAAAATTGTGTTTATACCCACTCAGAATCACCACCACCAACACAGGAAGAGATTCACAGGCACATACAAAAACTGAAGAATAACAGGTCATTCGGTGAAGATGGTATCACCGCGTAACTATTGAAAAACCTCGGACCAAACTCACTGCGGGAACTCACGCAAATTATCACGAACATCTGGCAAACAGAAAAATGACCAGATGAATGGAAATGTGCTCTTATACACCCGCTGCACAAGAAAGGAGACAGAACAGATGTGAACAACTACAGAGGAATCTCCTTACTACAAGTCACTTACAAAATCTTCTCAGCATGCCTTCTCCAGAGAACATAGGAACAACTAGAACACAAAATTGGCGAGTAGCAGGCAGGCTTTCGCCCTGGTCGCTCATGCACTGAACAAATCTTTAACTTAAAAACAATACTGAAATACAAAGCTATCAGGAACGTCCCAATCATCTGCACGTTCGTTGACTTCAAGAAAGCATACGACTGCATTGACCGAAAATCTCTGTTCAATATCCTAGAAGAACAAAGACTCGACCCCAAAACACTACGATTGATCAAGCAAACACTGACCGACACAATCTCGAAAGTGAAATTTATGGGAGAGATTTCCGAACCCTTCCTGATTAAAACCGGAGTACGCCAAGGAGATGGGTTATCCCCACTCCTCTTCAACCTGGTCCTGGACAAAGTCATAAGGGAATGGGAAAAGGAACTAAAAAATCAAGGACACTGGAAACCAATACGACTCGGACGAACCAAAAACAACATAGAAATATCATGCCTAGCGTTCGCGGACGACCTAGCCATACTCGCAGACAATGAAAAAAGGGCAACCAAACAGATTGAAGTCCTCAAGGAATGTGCAGAGAAAGTTGGCCAACAAATATCATTTCAAAAAATCGAATTTTTCTGCTCAAAATTAAATGTCCAAAATTTGAACGCCAAATACGACAAAATAAATAGGGTCACTCACTTCAAATACGAGATCCTCGAACCCACAGGAGGAGAGAAGATAGCACAAGAGACTCGATTGCAGAAGATGAAGAGCGCATACGGCAAGAGACACAATATCTACAATAAGAAATGCCTATCTACATACGCAAAAATAAGACACTACAACACAGTAATCAAACCAGAGGTACTATTCGCAAGTGAGACACTTACACTCCACAAAACTGACAGAGGATACAGACTACATTCTAGAAAGACCACACAGGGAATGTCCAACGTAGCGGCGGACATAAGAAAAAGAAGGTTGCAATTCTATGGACATATCAGTAGACTCCCACCGACAAGACTTACCAACAGAATTCTTATGTACATACAAGGAGCCAAGTCAACAGTACCATGGATGGCACAAGTCAGAGCTGATCTGGGATATATATATATATATATATATATATATATATATATATATATATATATATATATATATATATATATATATATATATATATATATAGTGTGGATCTGTCAAAGGCGTTTGGCTTAACTACCAGAAACATAATGTGGAAACTCTTGGACATCCTAGGATACCCGCCTAGGCTGGTTCACATGATAAAACTTTTGCACATTGGCATAAATGCAAAAACTGAGACTTTTGAGATTAAGACCAGTGTTAAGCAGGGCTGTGTGATTGCTCCGACGCTTTTTTCTGTGTTTGTTGCCGCTGATCTGCAGCATGTTGGAGGCAGATTGCCACACGATTTAAAGTCCAATCAAAAACAAGGAGGTAGCATTGTAGAGCTGTAGTATGCAGAAGATTGTAGTATGCTTGTAGCGCATACTGCGTCGGCGTAGCAACCGGGGCTGGACTTATTTAGTGAAAACTATGGTGCTTTCGAACTTAAAATTAATGAACAAACGGCTACAAACGAAAATACTACAACCACCGACTCTAAATAGGTATAGAGAGGATATATATAATAATTTCCACCCTTCTGAATGAAGCTGAATCAGGGGTCCTGTATCGGAAGCAAATGAAACAACTCGAGAGATTTCATCAAGGCTGCCTTCGGAAAATCTTGATAATAAAAAGGCAAGACTATCGGACCATCATGAAAACTCAGCTGAGATGGTTGCCGAAGTTGATTCCCTATGGCGAATTATAGAAGAAGAAACGAAACCTGGGATGTTCAAAAAGAAAATTTAAAGACTGACCTAAAATGCCCAGTATGCGGAAGAACATATAGATCCAGCTGGGTTATCTGAGCTACTATAAAACCCATAATTCCTCAACAATGGGTCAGAAGGCTGATGACAACACAATATTGGCGCTATTTGAAAGTGATCAGCATATTACAACTCGAGAGTGTGATTACACGCAGACAAATTTGATAGGCTGAATTTCTGCTTGTGATACTCTACTAAAGCACAATTAAATATATTGGGGGATGAAAAGTGGAAGCGTATGAGACTATGGTGTAAGCGTACAGATGCTCTTTCAACTTCCAGAAAAGAGAGTTTACATCCGAAGAAAGTTATACTTTGAAAGAAGGGAATGTTTATCATGAGCTGTTACCTGTAAACTAGATGTTCACAACTAGGTGAATGAAAGCGAGCAATTGACCAGAAGCATCCACGTTCCACCGAGGCAATGCTAGACCACACATACCTTGTGTTGCCCACCCGATACAAACTTTTACAACTTCACTGGGATGTTATGGTCTAGCCACGTACTCTTTTGGCTTTGCGCCCTTGGAGTACCATTTATTTACATTGTTTCAAAATAGTTTAGATGGTTTAAACTTCCATGGAAGACCTGAAAAATCATCTGGGTCCTTTAGGCAGAAACCTCAGAGCCCTATTGGCGCAGTGGCCTAACGGCATTGTAGTTAGCGTGGTAGCGAGTTCAACTCACGCCAGTTCGAGTTTAGGTGAGGTCGGATGCTTGCTGAGAGGTATTCTACATTAATCATTTTCCAGTCGGTAGGCTTATTGAAAGATTTATGGTTAAGCACAAAACGAATAGTTAATAACCCGAGAGGAGTGCTGTCCGATTTTATCGGTGGCTAATGACTGTGGTTCGGGGCCCACGTTAAGCTGAAGGTCCAGTAGCTAAATAGGCTTAGTTGCTGATGCGCCTCTAATCTTAAATCCTTATTATTCTTATTTAACGTCAGAACTTCTATGAGCGCGGGATTATGCAGCTATCGGAGAGGTCAGCACATACTATGTTGGTTAAATGTACTTTTTAGTAAATATCTTTTTTTTTTAATTTTTCGACCCAATACAAAACGAGTGAATGACATATTTATGATAATAAATTTGTTTTGTTAATTCTGTAAAAACATTTTTCTTCTCTAATATTGCAATATTTTGTGACCATACAGTGAATTGAAACGTAACTTTAAGTTGTTTTCAATTTCTAGTGAAATTGAATAACTGGAAATATTAATATTACATTTAAATTCTAATAAATAATTAATTATTATAAAGGAGTAAAAATAAAGTTAAAATATTAATTACGATAATTAACTATCAATTTTGAAATATTTCATAGCAATATGTTTTTACTGAATTTACTGTTTGTACTTAGCCATTATTTAATGAAAATCCGTAGTAATGAGAGTTTTATATAATTTCACACTATTAGTCTTAATGATTGTTTCGGTACATGCTGCCTTCTTTAGAACAAGTTATGAAAATATGACATTATTATAATCACATTTAAACAAACACCTGAATGGTATTTTTTAATCATGTTTACAAATAGCGTGTTTATAAACATTTGTGTATTAAGCATTTATTTTATCTTTTTTTGAAGATAAAATATTCACTTAGTAAAGGCAAGTAACACTCAACCTTTTATTATTCGAAAATTTTTCACAAACTTATCTGAATTCACTGCCCATCCAATCATCATTATTCTTATTATATGACAACTTACAATAATTTTATACACATATTCATTAACATACCTCTGAACCAGCAAAAATTAACTAATACTTAAGTAATATTAAACAAACAGCAATTTATAATCATTAATACTAAACAAAAAATTTACGATACTTTAAAGAAAAAAACTGTACAATAAATCTTTATGGGAACTACAATTTAGAACTCTCATTCACACATTAAGAAATATACTTTTCCCATAATGTTTCCCATACTGTTTTCACTTCAATTTTCCTACGTGCTATTTCAAATTTAGTGTTTATTTTTAGTTTTGCGAGAATTGTTTTTTAATTCCATAAAGTTCAATTTTTAAAATATATTGAAACCTTTAGAGTGAAAGACTAAATTCAAAGAATTTTCCACAAAACCCAAATCATTTGCTTTTAACTTTACAACGCGCGTTTCGCTAATCATTTTGATGAGTATTTTATTGTTTATTTTTCATCAACAATACCTATAGTACCTTACAAAATACTACGACAACGTACAGCTTGGTTTCAAACACTAACACTAACACTAACACTAATGTGTCCTCTCGTCAAACTCTTTTATAATTTCTTTCTGATAGTCAATCATTTCATACCAGGTATTGTCTCTTCACACTCAATTTTTTCTCGGTACGTGTTATCTAGTCATCCTCTTAACTATTTCTTCTTCTCTGTGTCGCCTATTTTTTCTATGGACATCTTTATACCGTTCTGGGTATTAATAACTTTTATTTGAGTACAGCTGCTTTTATGATATCTGATGTGCAGCATGGGTAAAACCAAATTTCTGTCGGTGAAATATTGGATTTCCTTGGCTCTGTTTCCTTTGGTTCTTTAAAAATATGTGGCTTTAAAAGTATTCGTGCTGCCTGTTTGGCTTTAACATGGGTGGCGTGAGAATTACAGGAGTTCAATTCTTCTGTTGGATACTTTTGTGTGAAACACTAAACTCGATGAGATTTACGACTAAATACTAAATCACTTTTTTAAACATCTCGACGCGCGTTTCGTTAACCATGTTGGCATCATTAGGAGATGATTTATTTTAAGAAATGTAATGATTTAATCTAAGAGATTAAATGCTTTAATCTAAGAAATTAAATAATTTCTTGATGGTGCTAACTTGGTTAGAGAAACATGCGTCGAAAAGTTTAAAAAAGTGATTTGGTGTTTAGTTGTAAATCTCTTTGAGTTTAATATTACAGGGGTTGTTTAAAGTGTTTTTAAAGTTTCGCGTTTCGCGCCCTCCATCCACCCGAGATTATTTTCTAAAATAATCCCGAAACTTCACTGCTGGTAGATGGGATAAGTGTTTCCGTAGCTATTTGCCACTTAAAAAACCCTTATCTTCTCTTCCTTGGTGTTTCCGCAGCTTGACCGCCGGACGGTGTGGGTCAAGCGCTTCGCACCACTCCCCTCTGGGGAACAAGTACCAGAGGGGGGTGTATCTTAAGATATTATTTTATGTAAATCATTGCCGAAGGCACTGAAGGTGCTTCAGCTTATCTGTACTTCACTTACCTTTTTAACCTGGAAGGGAAGGCACTTCCTGAAAGAGAAGCACTTTAACTTCACCTCACCAAATTCCTTTTTCTTTTTTCGTATGTGGGACAGGCGGTCCCATTCCCACGGCGGTAGATCCCTCGTTGGACAACAGTCAACCTAGTCCCCCAAAAGTTGGAGTTTCGGTCTTCTGTGCTTTCTGCCACCCAAAGCTGCGAGGTCTTCAGGACGATAGTCCGTTAGCCTTCGCAGTTCTTGATTTGGGTGGTCAGTAATCTTCAGAAAGGCTTTCTCTGCCTTTTCCTGCATGCACTGCCTAAAGGGAGTCCACATCATCTCTCTTTGTAATCGTACATTAGAGTATCAGTATCTTATTTTCATAGCTTTCAAGCTGTTTCATGTAGGATTTTGCCGCGTAACCCCACGCGGTCGATCCAAACATCATTACACTTTGTACTAATGATTTTACCATTAGCATCTTGAGCTTCACGTCTAATTTGCTGTTTCTGCAAATTAGCGGGTAAGCCATCTTCGTTACCATCACGGCTTTCAACCGTGCGTTCTTGATTTGGTGACTCCACGTCATCTTCTTGTCGAAAGTGGCGCCCAGATACTTTACGGTATCTTGCCATGCCACATTCTGGTCGTCTATTTCCAGTTGGCGTCCGGGTCTGCTTCTTCTCTCCGTGATGTAGATAGCCTGTGTCTTGGTAACATTTACCTTGATCTTCCAGGCTATCATCCATTCCATCAGATCGTCCAGGTGATCCTGGACGTATCTGACGGCCTGGTCCGGTCGCTTGTGCCTTACCATTATGGCCGTGTCATCGGCATACAGGGCTAACCTTGTGATATTCCTCTTGGGAATATCACAGGTGTATATGTTGTATAGGTGGGGCGCTAGCACCGCTCCCTGCGGCACTCCGGCCTCCACCCATCTTCGTGCAGCTTTGACTACACCCATTTTCACAGAGAAACTTCTGTCTCTTAGGTATGAGTCAATCAGCTCGGTAATCCACTCCGGGATTCCTGTCTCTATCATCTTGAAGATAAGCCCTTCATGCCATAATCTGTCGAAAGCTCTTTCGACATCGAGTAGGACGATTGCCATACCATGTTTTCTGCTTAGTGCTTCAGCTATGTATTCCGTCACACATAGCATCTGATCTTCCACAGAGTGATTTTTTCTAAAGCCGAATTGCTCAGGCGGAAGGATGCTATTATCTGCGAGCACCTTCTCTAATCTCTTTAGAATCACTCTTTCTACGACCTTGCTTAGTGATGGCAATCGGCTAATCGGCCTGTAGTTTTGCGGGAACTTCTGGTCCTTTCCTGGCTTCGGTATCATTTTCACCGTTGCATATTTCCATCTATCCGGGAAATACCGCAGTCTAATGACTGCGTTAGCAACGGCGGTGATGGCTGCAATGCCCTTTCTGGGCAGCTTCTTCAGCATGCGATTGGTTACACCATCGCATCCTGGAGGTTTCTTGAGCCTAATTCTGTGGATAATTCCCTTGACCTCCTTCGGAGTTGTAAACTCCGTCAGCGGCCTGGGTCCTATCCTTTCTCGGAAGCTTCTTGCCGTTCTTCTGACTAACCTCTCATGGTTTTCGTCATCGTCGTCGTGCACATTTATGATGCACTCTTTCTCGAGTGCATCGACCATGGCTTCAGCCTTTTCGGCATTGCTGTATGCAAGCCCGTTGGCTCCGTGCAAAGTCTTCGGCTCTGGTCTTTTCTTGAGTGCCCTGTAGACTCCCCATAGTGTGCCGTCTTCATTGCCGAGATCCGTGAGGCGATCATTCCACCTCTTTGCGGCCAGATTCTTCAGGGCTTTTCTCAGGGCATTCGTCGACCTGGTCAGCTCCCTGCTCGGCCGTCCTATTTGCCCTGTATCTTCGCTTGATGGCCCTACGCCTTCTTACCATCCTCCGTATGGAGTGAGGTATAGGTCCATAGGGATGCTTTAACGGCCTTTCCGTTCTTCTAGTTGTGCAGTCTTCTACTCCATCGACTATGGCCTTTTCCAAAGTCTCAATTTCCTGCTCCAACTCCTCCGTTGTGTCAATCTCCGGGATTTGGATTTTAGAGTGGATCTTTTCTGGGAAGTTCCAGTTGACCCACTTCCTCACTACACGATCCCTAAATCCGTCACCAGAACCCAATTTTAAGAAAATCGGGTTATGGTCGGATGTCCCGTCGTAGGCAGTTTCGATCTCCATTTCCAATGGGATGTCCTTGACGACAGCGATGTCTAAGACATCAGGCAGTCCTTCGACGGGCTGATACGTGGGCTCTTCAGGAGCAATCACGATTGCTCCCATAGCCTCCACGTATCTTTCTAGTCTTCTACCGTTGGGATTATACAACCTGCTATTCCAACTCGGTGACTTGCACTTGAAATCCCCTACAAGAACTTTTCCTACATTTCCCTGTAGGAGTTCTTGGATGTCTTCTTGTAGCAGTTGATCGTGTCTTCCCGGGTGGTAGACGGACTGCACCTCAATGGGTGCACGTGCCATCTCTACCTTTACCCCGATGGCTTCTATTTCACCTTCGTTATCTCGAAGGGGTTCAGATTCCAGACTACGCCTGATGAGGATGGCAACACCACCCCCGACAGGATTCCGTCTGTCAAATCTGTATGTCCGGTAGTTCGGGAAATTAATCCTGAACTCTTCCGGACATCTTGTTTCTTGCAGCGCAAGAATATCTGGGTCATGATCTGCAAGAAGCTGTTCCACTTCAATCTTCTTGTTCCGAATCCCGTTGATATTCCAGGATCCAATCTTCAAATTTCTTGGCTTAATTCTGGCGTCTTGCATTTTGGGCTTCAACCCTAGCCTTGACAGTCGATTCAACCACTGACTGTATCATAGCCTGCATGTCCTTTCTGGACATGGGCTCCTCATTTCGTGCCTGAATTTTCGGAGTAGGCTCTTGCCTTTCCTTCTTCTTCCCATTTTTGGTGGGTGCATATTTGCCTCCCAAGTAGGATGCGGCGTGCTGCTCCCCACAGTGGACGCACGTGGCTTTCTCCTCTTTTGGGCGTAGGCATTCGGAGCTCCTGTGTCCCTCGCCACACTTGACGCACCGTACGGGGTAACCGCAGTTACCCTGTACGTGGCCGTAGCGTTGGCGACGATAACACTGCACGGGCCGATCGGCCTTTGTTTTTCTCTCCGTCTTTACGGACAATCTGTCCACATAGCGGAGAGAAAAAATCTTATCATTCTTGGTTTTAACCAAGACCATGGGGAGCGCCTGGCCTTTGGTTTCCCGCTTGCGAGATCTCAGTCTCGCAACCTCAGCGTCTTCATAGCCCTGTTCTACCAGGGCCACTTGTATCTCCTCTACCGGAGTATTTTCAGGGACTCCTTTGAATACAACCTGATGCTTCTTAGACTCTTTCAAAGAGTACGTGAAGAAGCTCATCTTCTTGTCTCTGCAGACCTTTACCAGCGCCCTGTAATCGGCAGCTGTCTGCGGGAAGATTTTAATCCCTTCCTTCGTCATCTTGGCTTTCGCGTAATTTATTTTCTTCTCATTTAGTCCTTTTGAGAAACTTGACTAGTTGGCACAAGCAACTGTCACCGGAGGAATTACCTTCCAGGCAACCTCCGTCGTTTGGGTGGGCCTAGAGGCCTCCACCTTTTTGGGCTTCCTGTTTGGGCTTCCTGCAGTGTCCTGCTTCCTGCAGTGTCGGGAATTCACCCTCCGACTCTGTGTCATCAGTAGAGACTGCCGGTCTTTTCTTTGCCTTTGCTGTTTTTTGCATGCCGGACGATCCGGCTACTGCCTCGGCTGTTGTCTTCTTCGGTGAGATTGCCTCGAGGCATTTACCATACTCTCCAGGCTCTTTATCTTGACCTGGAGGTCGTTAATTTGCACCTTTTGTTCGTCTAAAAGGGCATCTCGTTCGGCAATCTGGTGCTCGATCCACTGGGCGTTTTGCCTTTTTTCATGTTTCTCCTTCTTCGACATTTTAGCACTTTCACTAGCACTTACACTTTCACTAGCACTTACACTTTCACTGTTATTTTTTTTGTTTATAAACATCGTCTGCAAATACAGTTTGTTTTCGCGATCGGAAATTTTGTCAAAATTTTCGATGTCGCTAAAATCGCGTCCACAGTCGACCTTACAACCGAACTGTGGTTCGGTTACTCCATCCAAAGTGGGAGGAGTCAACTCGCCGAACAATTTTCTGCAGATGTCTCAGGGGGCGTTGTAAAACGCCTGGCTTCTCTGCTAGGCACCAAACCTAACCTGAAAGGACACTCGTAGAAAACACAACCGCACTCCACGAGACCTAATCGCAGACTGTTTTTAAAGGCCTGTGTTTTTTGCTTAAGAATAATCTCTAAATTGTTGGCGGCATCTTGGAACCAATCAACTCGTTTCTCGTCATTCAGGTTGAGGGTGCGTCTGCTAGCATCGAACACAGCTTCCTTAAGTTTGTTCCAATAACAGTAAAGGTTCTTTTCCTTTTTAGTCTACTGTGGGTAAGGTTCTCCTGGACACTACGACCTATTCCGCTATTGTCCCAGTATCGGTTAGTTTATTGGCATTTACTGTTTTTTTAATAGTAGATTTGCGAGATCTCAAATATTTCGTGTTGATATTTTTGATATTACAATGCGGTGATCCCACATAGATGCGGGCTTTGGTATTATGATTGATGGTTGATGCGAGATCTCTCTGTTTGACTATAATATAGTCGGGATATACCGGGGATCCGAATGAGGATGGGGGCCATGTAGCTTTAAACCTCTTGTTGTATTTGAATATTGTGTTGGTTATGACGAGCTGTCTGCTCTAAGTATTTGGACAGTAGTAAATCACCACTTTGGTGCATGTTACCTGAACCGAATCATGATTATCTTTGCCTACTCGTGCATTCAAGTCACTAATGACAATCAGACGATTCCCTCTCGGGACTCCGGCCATTGTGGTCTCAAGATTTTGATAAAATATATCTTTAGTTGGCTGTTAACGTTGGCTTATATTTTCAGATCATTGTGACATATTGGTTGGCGCCTATACGATAGCGTAGTGCCATTATACGTTCTGAGATTCCATGTGAAGTTTGCTAAAGGCGATTTGCGGTAGAGTTTTTAATAGCAAACTCAACCATATGTATTTTTTCTTGATTTCCTCGGAATACCCGGTCAGTAGAAAGTATATGTTTCTTTTTGAATACAGCCGTTTCCTGCAGTGAGGCGATGTCCACGTTTAATCGCATTAATTCCGTTGATAAGATAGCAGTCCTTCTTTTTTGGGTGTTGAGATTTCCCTGGAGAGCTCTTCCCCTTCCCCGGAGATCTAAGTGGGATGATATTTTACCTCCGGATCATTTTGTCCTACATGATTGATTCATTATGAATTTTTAGGCTGGGTAGTTAAAAGCCAAGGCAGGTACGTAGTCTACTAGGCTGTGACTTAGTAGCCGAATTACAGAGGTGCCACAGAGGGTTTGAAGTGACCGGGCGAGTTTGTCTGCTGATTTTACCATACGGTTGCAACGTGATTTCCAGCAACGTTTTTTCCCAATTAAGGGCCTGCAAGGGCAGGGTCGCCAATTCCCTGAAGAGGTCTATTATTCACCCGAATCGTGAACTGTTTTTTTATTTGTAAGCCAAATAAATCTTTTGTATGTTATGTCTTCTCTCTATACTTCTTTCCCTCAATCATTCTGCACTATTTCCTGGACATAGACCTCTATCAAAGATCTCCATGGTTATTTACCCTTTGTCACTCAAAACCACCTCCTTCCTACTATTTCTTTAATATCATCCAACCATTTATTCTTGGGTGTTTGTATGTGCTTTGTTTATTTTGGTCGTCAGCTCGACGTTTTTGATGCCCATCTATCTGTATGTTGTCTATGTTTATATTTTCCTCAGTATCACTCATTTCTTTAGTAAGGGAAATGTTAATTTTTAGATCCACTTTTTGACGTTTCTTGTTCGAGTTTCGTTTCTTTTTAACGATTATTGTTCGAGCTTGCCTGTCAATTCTTATTAGAACAATATCATCGGCAAAACACAAATTATATTATGAAAAGTAGATTCCATTGATGTGGATGCTTTAGGGCAAAGAGTTTTGGAGATATAATGGTTCCATGGCGCACATTTCTATTTGTTGTAATATTGTCAGTTGCTAGGACGTCTATTTTAATGTACAATATGGTATTTTAATTATAAAGTAATACAGTTTTACCCTGTTGCTGTGGTAGATTGTCTGTCAAATTAGGATTATATCGAAACGATTATGTCGTGATCATTACATCAAAATATCGAGACACCAGTTTTCCGATTGTTCTTAATGAACCTGGGTCAGTTAAGAATCCCAAACAAACTTTTATTTTGAAATGTCTAGAACAATTTGAAAGAGGTTGTTGAAATAAATCTAGACCAAACTTGGTGAAATTTAAAACAGTAGCTCTTAGTACAGTTGGAAAGGTCAATATTGTTGGAGATAACCTACCCGATGTTAATGGATGCATTCAATTTAAATATACCGTATCTTTTACATACAAAACGATGCATTTCAAAGAATCATCTGATTATCCAATTGTAGGCTTAGATACATTGTTGTATATGTTGTATTGTTGTAATCAAGATAATTGAATTTCTACTAGCATTTTCCCTTTGCCGATTATGTACCTTTTCTGGAGAATATGACTACTTGAAACGTTTTTTAGATCGTCTTTTAAACGCTAACCAGTCATTTAGTAGCAGTATTAATCTGCATTTAAAGTTTTTGCGATTTCGCCACGATGTGATATTACAAAAAATAATGTGTCATCCGAGTAAAAGGCAGACTTAACATCAAAGTATCTTGGAAAATCGGCAATATACATATTAAATAAGGCCGGTGCAAGAGTATATAAAAGAAATTAAGAATAAGGATTGAAGTTTAGTCTGTTAGGAATATCAAAAGTATTATCTATTAATAGCATTTCAGATCTGCTACTAAATAAGCAGAACTGCCGTTACTGGCTAACAAAGAATCCCAAACACAAGCATCAAAAATCGCTACATTCGCCTAAAGTTACTGTATGTGCTGCAATGTCAGCGCGAGGAATAATCGGCCCGTACTTTTTTGAAGACGGCAGGGGACGGGCATTTACCGAGAATTCAGAGCATTATGTGAAAATATTGGACAATTTTTTCGTACCTGAACTCAAAAATTGTACTGGTTATGTACATACTAATACAACTGTACTTTCATAATCACAGAACATAGTTTCAGCAGGACGAAGCAACGCCACACACTTCCAACACGTCTCTGCCACGAGTTCGTTAAATTTTCCTAAATAAATTGATCTCCAGGAGAGGTGACATTGACGTTCACGTAGTCCTGATTTGAGCCCTATGAACTTTTCTTGTGGGGCTATTTAAAATCGAAAGTTTACGTCAATAAAACGGGTTATTTGGTGCAGTTAAATGAAAATATCCGACACGAAATGTCAGCTATTCCAGAGATTATGTTCCGAGCCGTCCTAAAGAATTTTGCTGTTCGTTTAGATGAGTGAAAGTGAATGTTTACATTTGGATAACATTATTTTTAAATAGTAATTTCCTAAAATGTGTATTTCAATAATTAATAAAGGTTTTCTGATGGACATCTCTCTTTTATTTATCAAAAAGAAACTTTCTTTTGGAATACCTTCTATTAAATTGATGAACTTATTTAATGTTGATTTGAAAGAAACAACAGTCAATTCAGGGGTAAATAAAAGTAAGTTCAATGCAGGTTTTCTATCTTTAAATTATAAATTTACAAATTCAGGTGGAAGTTTTCTTTTATAACTTTTCAACGTCCCATCAAGTCAGTTTGTGGTCTCGCAACATATCTAAAACTACAGGAACACTAGTAAACTAATTGTATTTAGTGACATTACGATTGGTTTTATTGATACCAGTAATTAATTTTTTTTACAGAAAAAATCTGCAGCGTAAGAGTTTGCAGGAAGTGTTTCCTTTCCTAAATAAGAAATTGCGTCGACCATATATTTCATAGATGCGTAACAATTGTGCACATCTACATTTTAAACGCACAAAATCTACTGAAAGCGAATAACTTTTTATTGCTAGTGACATAGATGCTAGACTTGTATCTCAATCTACAATTTACCATCAGTTTTTCCTACAAATTGCGAATTGAGGTAAGCCGGCGGTTTTTCTTTCGTCTTCTCTTGTCTTTTTGCCATCAAAACGTAAACAATTTATAAGAAACTCAAATCACCTACGAGATGATACATGGAACCAAAATCCACAAAATGAAGGGTTAAGCAGGACGTCAGTTGCTACATGATTATTTTTTAAAACTGTAGCCAAATAAAGAAGGCATTTTAATTCCTCCATCTCAGTGTTTTCAACAGTCCCTTCAATTCGAGAACAAGTTTCCTTCCTCAACAACATTTCTTCATTGTGTCTATTTTGATCTCGTGCATCATTCTTCTAGAAAAAAAAACCGAAAACATCCAATGCCTCAATTGTTGACTGAGCTTCAACAACAGGACCTGGTCTGATATCTTTGATTTTTTGTCTCGGTACTTTTTCTGCAGGTGGGTTTGATCTCGATTTCAGAGTGACCAAGCAGGCGATTTTAGAGATTGCAGTAGGGAATGTCGACGATGTTCTTTTCTGCGCTGTTGCCGCGAGTTGTGGTTTTTGTATTTGTTGATTGCCTCCAGCCAGTTTAGTGTTGAAACTAACACGTCGGCTAATAATCGATCAATTCATTCACATTCTCCCGAAAGAGCATTACAATCATTCCAACGCTTTTCTAACATTTCTACACCTTTTTTATAGAACAATTTCTCTTTGCCTTCAAAATATTATTTAGTTTCGGCAATTACCTCTTCATTGGACCGAAATTTCTTTCCAGACAGCATATTTTTAGATCTGAGAACAGCAAATAGTCGCTGGGGGCCAGATCTGGAATTTGGCCAATTCATGCAATTTAGCTATCGATTAGGGACAAAGTGTATTATCTTGGTGAAATAGCACTTTTGTATTCATTTGTAGCCTTTTTGCGAACTCATCCTTCAAACGCAGCAATAACGCTATGTAATATTCGTTATTGATGCTTTTACGTTTCGCGAGATAATCGATGAACAATATCACATGCCCATCCGAAAATACAGAGACTATAACCTTGCCTGCCGATGTTTCCGTTTAATGATCACTTTGGACGGCCTTCATCAGCTGCTGTCCACTCAGCTGACTGCCGATTTGACTTCGGAGTGAAGTGATGGATTCATATTTCATCTATTGTAACATACCGTATGAAAAAAATCTTTTTATTTCCCTTAAACAGCTCCAAACATTGTTCAGAATCATCAATAAATTTTTGATTTTGGTCTGCTGTGTAATGCGAAATGGTGTAAACACTTCATTTTGATATCTTCACGATATCAGTTATCTTCTGCAGCGTTACTTTATGATTTTGCGATAGCCACCTCATTGGGACATCCAGAGGGTTCAGCATCATCGGTGCTTGTACGGCCTCGTTTGATTCAAACGTGTATATCAATTAATTGTATTTGATGGTTTAAATTCTTGGGGCGGAGCCCGGCCAATGTTTATTAAACCACCGTTTTGTTTCAATGGTATTTTTCCTTTTCAAAAAGCGATGCTTAATCAACACATGAACTTCTTTTTTTCCATTATTTTGAAAATAAAAAACGCGTCACTTAAAGCACAACAACTCGGAAACTATTTACGAGATTGTCCTGCCATTTTGACAGATGATGGTTTAAGGTTGGTAAAATCGACAACTGGTAAGGATTTTTCGTAAGTGACGCCAAGAATTGGCGGAAGTAACGCAATGTCTTCGCTCCCTTGATGTTCGTACTTTGGAATATTCTGAGTCGGATTCAGGCAAATCGTCTAGGATCATTAAGATTTCTGTGGGATCAGAATATGTCTTTATAATTCTGTAAAAAAAATCAGGAAAAGCTCGAAGTTTGAATGGTTCTCAAAATCATATTTCTGCTCTTGTTAGTAGCATACGTAAACATTTCTGTCATAGATAATACGGTGATTAACTTCATAGCGCTACGTAAAAATTACTCCCAAAGTTATTTATTCACAAACTGTTTTACTAGCGATATGTTAACAATACTAACGGTTCTTTCAAATTGAGCGGTTTTTCTAATTCTTGAATAAAACACAGATGGCGTTGTAAATTTTCCTAGGTCTAGTCTAGTATGACAATTATAAAAATTGTAAAATTGAAGTCGTACACAATACAACAAGGTGTTAAAATTGTTGAATTATTTTATGAAAATGGGCATTCAGTGAAAAATGTATTTAGAAAGTTATGTGATATTTGCGGTTTGCACAATTGTTCATCTGATAGCACTATCAATCGAATTGTTCAAAAATTTCAGGAAGCTGGTTCGGTGGAACAAACAAGAAAAGCAATATATAGTCGTAGTGGTCGTTCACAAGAGCATATTGATTGGGTACGGGGATGTGTTGCTGAAGACCCAGACACGTTTTGTCCACAGATTGAACTCCGTGAATCACCAACATGGCGTATTTCACGAAATAATTTCGCACTAACGGCCTATGAAATTTAAGTAACACAGGAACTAAGGCCACTGGATCATTCAAAACATCGTGCATTTGTTAATTGGATCAAAGAACAAACAAATGATTTTTCTCAAAAATTCATCTTTTCAGAGGAAGCACATTTTAAAATTGGTGACTATGTTAATAAATAAAATTATCGCATTTGGGGTGAGGAAAATCCACGATTGATTTATGAGAAACCTTTATATCCTAAACGAGACACTGTTTGGTGTGCATTATGAGGTGTATACATATCAGGAACTAGTGTAACTTAAGAAAAAATAAAGTAAGGATGTAAAAGATTCTGCTTTTGTTCTTTTAAAGGTGGGGATTTAAATGAAACAGCTCCGAAGAACGTTTTATCACATTTTCCTTTACTTTACAATCTACAATAGATTATAATAATAACATTATTAACAATTCTAATAAATAAAATTTTAAGAACATTAATTTTTTTAACATTTTTATTATTAATAATAAGTACTATCGTTATAAAACTATGTACATGACTAATGAATCACACATTTAGAGTAGTTATTTTTTTTTCGTTACTCCAGTTTAAGTATTTTTGCTCATCTAATAATGTGATCGTTGGTAACAATATATTAAATTATAATATTTTTGTAGTTTCTTCGATTTCCAGTGATAGAGATATTGAGTATGATTAAAAATATATTTTGAAATATTTCGTGACAATATGTTTTTAATGAATTCGTGGGCTGTAAGATATTATATTATAATTTAATATATTGTATCTTTTCTACCGTTTCTACTAGCAATTGAATACACCCTTATTATCGAAAAATAAATAGCTTAAAAAAAATAACACTGCAAAAAATAAAGCTATTATATTTGCTGTCTTATCAATCAAAAGTCTATTTTTGATTACGTAGTTTTTACTAAAAAATTGTCAAAGTTCTCTACAACAAGGTGTTTTCCTTTCTCACAGGTTTCGAACAAAATGCGTCCAACGAACACAGTCAGGTTTTTGAAAGACATGTAGAAATATGCAACAAAAGCGAAACACCTTGTATACGGAAGAATTTTCTTTTGTATGTAACATTTTATCTGATTAAAATTTGTTTACCTATTATATCAGCTCTGAATTTTGAGTATTCAGTACCGAGTTTGGTCATTATCCAAACCAAACTCTATTTACACTTATTAACATTTGAACTAACCAAATTACGAGGCCATATAGTTAGAATTGTTAGAATGGATATAAAGAAACCTGTTTATTTTATCTATTTTTAGACGATCCAATTTGATTTTGTAATTAATGTGATCGACTGGATCATCGTTTTCCTGTTTAAAAAAAAATGTTGATATAAAAGTTCCTTTATCCATTCCATTTATTATTGCGAAAGCAATAACAATATCATCCTAAATTACAGATATTTAACAACAATTTCTGACTAGGCCAAACTGCTATGGCCATTATAATGTTTTTGTTATGGATTATTTGCAATTGAAATTTTTCTACTCATTTTTTTATAGATATTTTCTAATACGTACTTAAAACTATTTTTCGTGAAATTGTGGTAAAAGTGAACTATAAAGTTTTACTCAGAACATAACCCTTTGTATATCATGTATCTATATCATTTCATAAAGCTACTTGTTTATGTTTAATAATGTCAGTTTTGTGATGTGTGGTTCCTGATGTTCACTGTTTAAACATATTTTAGTTCTTATACTGCGCCATGACAAATTATACTCCTATTTCGTTAATTTCTTTACTGAAATATGAACTATTTTACTTTGTGGTCATGTGCTTGTATTTAAACATGTTACTGAGTAAACAGTGAGTAACAACTTTTCCATTGATGTTAATAATACGATCCGTTTTAATTAATGATCTGATTAGACAGAAAAATATACAAATAATAGAGATTACATTTTAAATTCATGCTGTTAATAAAACTATGTACTACAATTAGTAAATATTACAAAAACGAGGAATTTCTTTATTATCCATCACTATATTTTAATAAAATAGTGCTATCTCTCTAGTTTGAGCGATGTAACGTTTTCAAAGCAAATTCAAAGGAAGTTCAAAATGTGGTGGATGAAGAGAACATGACTGTCACCCTTCAATGTGTATTATTTTATCATTAAAATCCCATAATAATAATGTTTCTGAGGAATTTTATAACATTTTCTACAGTATGTTTGTTTCTTGTCTGTAATTTTAGTCCTTTGTCAACTCCAAGTTATGTGATACTTCATTATCGAGACGCATGATGGATGGTATGCATCTGTATTCGAGGTCTCCGAAGACTATTTGACATTTGCCGTTTGCTTCAGTAGCTTTTATAGTTCTCCCACAGATGGAAATACATTGAGAATCTGTAAAGCCCCCATGCTCATAGTTTTGAGTTATGTAACAGACGATGAGGTGTTAACAGCATAGGCGGTGAGGAGTATGCAGCATAGTGACTTATGGGGACCGGAGTGTGTTTCGTGTTTTCTAGCCAAGAATTATGCTGCCGTCCTTTTAACAGTGTTGTTTTCATTTTATCTCCTTTTAGAACCTTTTAGAACATTTGGTAAAAAGCAAGGATTACCCCTGTTTTAAAAGGGAATGTAACATAATTGATAACTATGAACCAGTTTTACTATTGTCAGATTTGCGAGGATCTTCGAAACTTTGGTTTGTGATTATACTTTAAAACAAGTTGCTCAAGTTATTTCAACACATCAGCAAGTACTTTTTGTAATAGGAGCATTACTACAAAGTTGATGTGCTTTACTCAGTATATTGGTGAAGTTTTAGACAATCAACTGGGGGTGGATGCAGTTGATGTATTGATTTCTCGAGGACCCTCGACAAGATGAATCAGTCGGTATTTTTGGGTATAAAATTAACGTTATTGGATTCCCTCGATGGCCTTGTTTTGTTTTTCGATTCATACTTAGGTCGACGTATGTTGAAATCGATCTCGTCACTCTAAACCAATATCCGGGGAAACATGGTATATATATATATATATATATATATATATATATATATATATATATATATATATATATATATATATATATATATATGTGTATATATACGTGTATATATATATATATGTGTATGTATATATATATATATATATATATATATATATATATATATATATATATATATATATATATATATATATATATATATACACACATATGTGTATATATATATATATATATATATATATATATATATATATATATATATATATGCATATATATATATATATATATATATATATATATATATATATATATATATATATATATATATATATATATATATATATATATATATATATGCACTGCATATTTGTCTCACTGTTTGCTCTTGCTAAGTGATTTGTAAAGAGTGATGTGTAAAGATTTGACTCATTGAAAATCCCCTCTGATTACCATTAAATGTTTTTATATGAAATTTACGTTTGAGCATATGGAGAATTCTGCCCGTTTGGATATTTAATAGGTTTATTCCATTGTTCTGCAGAACAAGATGTTTAATGTTCTCTAAAACTAGTATGGAAATTCCTCCATGTTTGTGGTATATAATAACTATTCTATTCATTTCAACTCATCAACTCTACTACGGAAATCCTCATAAAAACCAGAATGTATATTACATATGTATACTACATAAATGATATGTATACTACATAAATCACTAGTTCGGCCTTTAATCCTCCATGCTCACGTTATCTGGGACAGGGTATCGCCTACCAATATTAACAAAATGAAGGTTCTTCAAAACAAAATATTATGAATAGCGGGGAATGCCGAACGGTATGTAGCCAACCGACAACTAGACCAAGAACTCGATTAACTAACAGTATTAGAAAATATATTTAAAAACGAACGATCACCTTTTATCAGAAGCTAAAGCAATGTTCCAGCACGGAATATTATGAACTAGAACCTATAAACATACATCCAATACTAATCAGGAAACTGCGGCAAAAAATGTTAATATAGATTTCTCATGTTAAGGGACATTAACCCATATGCGACGTAATGTTAAATCGACTAAAGGTAGAAATATTATGAACAAGAAAGCTTAAAGAAAGCATTTAACGAAGTGAGAGAATTTTAAAAAAAAATCTACTAGTACATTTTTAAACTTCCTAAGAAAAATATTTCAATGTTGATTGACTTAAGTTTGATTTTATAAAAAACCTGAATTAGGTTTTAAACGGCGGTTTTTTTTCCTCCATATTTGGATATTGACGATCTTTGACATTAAAAAACCGAAGGAATTTCCAAATAATGATAATCTAAAAGTTTTATATTATACAACAACATATAAATGAATTCCTATGAATTTAAAACTGATTGCTTTAAAATTCATTGGTATTTATCATAAAATAAAATGTGTAATCAAAGATTAATATCTAAAATTTCCACTATATTTAAAATTGTATGTAGAACAATTGTTTCGAAGCACGGTGCCTTTTTCACATACATACTATGATAAACTAACAGTAAGAAAAGTAATTATAACCTAAATTGTTTATCGACCTAATAATACCATAAAAGATGATTGTGGATGAAAAGATGATCCATTTTTTCAACATCTAAGAGGGCAATATAAGTTTAATAACGGTTACCGAATTAGTTTCTAAATATTAATCCAAAACCAACGATAAAACATTGCTTTCAAAACAAAGAATAGTCTTTGATGCCTCATTAAAGACAGTAAAAATCAAACAAGTAAACTCAGAAAATCAGAAATTTATTTAATTGAGTGCGGGTCGTGTTCAAAAGGTCTATTTTGGACAAACAGGAAGGTATTTCTCTACTAGGCTCAATGAACATACAAGAAGTTGGGCTAAACAACAAAATAATTCTTATTATGTTAACCACTTGATGTTAGAAAATCATACTTCCAATGATAATTTTAAAATGTTATATAATGAAAATAAATCTAAAAAAATTAACCTTTTAGCCTAGCCTAGAGCCTAGAAATTAATAAAAGGAAAAATTTGCTAAATAACCAGCTGGACTTCAATGGTTCACCATTATTAAAGTTATATTTATTGCTCTCCTAGACGTTGAAAAAATTGATTTTCCCACTATCATCTTTTATGGTATTATTCTGTCTATGGACAGTTTAGAGCTACTGTTAGTTTATCATAGTTTGTATTCGAAAAAGGTACTGTGTGTTGAAACAATTGTTATACATGCAATTTTAAATATAGTGGAAATTTTAGATATTAATCTTTGCTTATTTATTTAAGATGAATTTCCATCAAGTATCGGCTACCTTAGTTAAATTTAAAATACAATGTGTCTATTACTAGACGGATATAGTGAATTTGCCACTTTTTGAACTCCTTTGGGACAGTAGGTGCCAAACAACACCATAATCAACATTTAACTTTATGTAAAAACGATTGTATTTCATAGTTGTAAACATTTATCTTCAGATAAGAAAATATTCATTTTATCATGTTATAAACTGCTATCACAAACTTCAATTCATCAAACCAATAAATATATTTTACATATAGGGAAAATATAAATAATTTTGTAATAACAATGTAATTAGAATTATAAATTATGAATTTTTGTTATAATCATTTAAAATGATAAATTTGTATTATAATTTGTGAGGAAAGCATAAAGTATGTAACCCAACTGGATCCATCCACGAATTTTACAAAGTTCTTTATTGTTATATAGTTTGTATTGTTACCTAAGTATCTTTATGATAAATAAATAAATTGAAAAGAGTAAAAAGAGTATAGGAAGTGTTAAAATATTTTAAAAAAAGTTAAAAGGTTAAAAGTTGTAGTACGTTGTACTCTGGACAATTCCCATTTTATCGTTTCTGACATTTTAAGATTATGCCAACCTAAATATGCTTATTTTGATTTCATTAGTATCATCACATGATCCGAGTAATAATAAAAAATTATATTAATATTTAAAATGTTATTAACTTTTTGGACATTGAATAGTTTTTCATCGATTGCATTAAATCAATGGTTTAAAATTATTTTTTTTGATTACCAGTTGAGTGATTACGTTAAGTTTTTTGTTAAAGTAATGTTTAACAATTATTAAATGCAATATTTAATAATAATTTATAGAAAATCAGGTTTTATAATTGGAAATTAGCGATATTAAATTTATTAAAACTGCTTTCAAACTTTGTTGTACACTATATTGTATATTTTTCATTAGTTTTCAATTAGCTTAATGAAGAAAAACATGTATGAAAATTATTAATTTTGCTAAATGTCAGAAAAGATACCATAATACCATAACGAACTTATCTCAAGTTCAGAAATGTCTTAAAGTTACACAAACCTATGATATAATAATGAACCAAAATCTACACAGTTTTTTGTTACGACCACACACATACTAATTTAACTAGAACTACAACATATATAAATATAAGATACTTTTATATGTGCTTATATACGTTATACAATACGAAAAGTTAATTGGATAATAGTATGCAACATTTTTTTTTATACGGACATGGCTGGTCGTCTGCACCCATCGTTCAACCATTGTCCGATTTTTGTGTTTTCTTCTTTCACAGCTAAGTATACAGTTTAAGGTTATACACTAACGTTTTACGTTACGACGACAAATATATTGAGTGTGCATATTAAGTAGTATATTTAAACGCTAAATACATTTAAAGATCGTGTAGATTTTGGTTTTGGTGGCAAGGCCTAGATCAGAAAATCAGATAAACGTATTCAGGTGTGACTTGGGCTCAGAAAATAGTTCATACCTGAATCATTAGACGACTTTCTAATCTGACCATTTTACTGAAGTCATAAATGTAACTTTAACTTAATTATATACTTAATCAAAATTATTTCTCATATACATTATGGTACTTAAATTACCTAAATTGTACATACATATACTAAACGTAACTACTGAGATTTTGCCGTTGGACAAAAATTATTTATATACGGAAATTCCTAAACTTGAGGTGTAGTAGTTGGAATATTTTCAAAAAGTTAAAATTCCATACAAATAAAAAGGGTTTAGCTCTGCGTAGCTTTTAACTTTAACAAATCTTATTGATTGTTCACAAAAACATTTTTATTGCAAATAATCATATCATATATATTCAGGTGGTGGTTTTGTAAAACTGTTTACACAAGGATGCATATTCCAGACAAAATCATTTATATTCTATTATGAATCTTTTCGTCGTTTTTAATATAATTATTTGAACCAAAGATCAAGATAGATATCTATTCGCAAAGAAGCATTATTTTAATATTTTGCTCCGAATTACGTAATTAATTTTGCTCATGGGTGGATGCTTTATAAATTCCATTAAATTAATTTATTTTTAACCCAGTGTGTATGATTGATTCCATGTAACGTCTAAAACTAAATATATTTTCTCTTTCCATTAAACAATTTTTCACTAGTTAAATTCAAACATCCTTAAATAAAGCAATTCAAATAATTCTATATTTAGTTGACCCAATAAAGAACTGTATAGTTAAATTTAATGCAAATAGTATTAAATTCCCATTGCACATAATTGTTTGCAACGGTAATTGTCATTATAACAATCTTATAATATTGCATTTAGCTGAATATGATTTTATTCAGACACAATTCTTAAATAATACTGACGAAATTTTCCTTTTCAGAGTAGTTAATATTAATCATCACCGTGATGGGTTTATCAATCATCATCTTGATCATGTTTTGGGTTTTTATTAAAGTGAAACTAAAAAGTAAAAGTAACATGTAAATATATTTTTTTAATTTTTTTCCATATTCCTTTTTAAGATTGTATACATTATTCAAATTACTTGTTTACTTTTTAGCTGTTTCTCTGGTATTTCTTAAAGCCATGATATTACTTGATGTGTAGTAACCATAGTGAGGCAATACAAATGTTTGTCACTCTCTCCACATTCGTATTCAGGGTAATACACCCTGATCATTTTTCGTTCTCTTCTTCTTTTTTTTTCTTCTTCTCATTATTAGTATTATAAAATATTTTGTTTAATAATTTTTGCGGCTAGTTTAATCCCATTCTGGAGAAACTAACTACCATCTATGTCGTCATCTTTTATGAGTACGTCCTTACTGCCTTAATTAAATTTTCATCTGTAATTTGGTCTACGTGTTCATTCATTTTAGGCATTTTTTTGCACAACGCACTATATTTTCGATTTGGCACTGTTCTCTAATTTCTGTGTTCCTTTTTCTGCCCCAGAGTGTATTTTGTGTTGTTGCTTTTAATTACTTCATTTCCGTTCTTCTTAATAACCATTTTATTATTGACGTGTCTGCTGGGATTTGGATTGCGTATGCTAGTTTTACACTCCATTGATATTTTTTTTCTTCAGATGATAATCTGGACAATAATCTGATCATATTTCGATGACATAATTTATTATTTAGCATTTAGTATAAAATATATACATTAACTTCACTGGAACTTTTGGTGTGAAGCACTAAACTCAACGAGATTTACCACTAAACACCAAATCACTTTTTGCTCGATACATATTTCGCGAATCATGTTACCAGTTTCGCGAACCAGATCGAGTCACCTCCTGGTTAGTGAAAAGAGCGTCGAGAAGATAAAAAAAAGTGATTTTATGTTTAGTGGTAAATCTCTTCGAGTTTAGTTAAAAGATATAGATGAAATATCCGTTAATAATAATAATAAAAAAATAATTTCTCAACTGATAAGTGATAATTTGTTTTGGATCCAATATTTTAAACAGTTTTTCTTGAAGTAGTAATCTGTAACGTACAACTGAGCTCTAAATATCTTAATTTTTTACCATTGTTGATGTAAGTTAATTATTTGCATTAATATAAAATGTGGGAAATTATTTTTAATGCAGTTACGCTATAAGTTTCGCTGGATTTAAATTGTTCCTATTTTCGGTCTAAGAGAACTATTAAATGCTGGCGAGATTAAGAGAAAATATCTTTAATTCACCAAAGATAAATTGTTTTTGTGACATACTCTAACTCACTAAGAACATTTTAATTCTACAAGCATTTAGTTTTTATTGAGTCTGAACTTTCTGTGATATTTTCATAGTTTTGCAGTGTACTGATCAAGAAAACTTAACCATTATCAAATATCAAATATATAATCTTCCCTGATTTTAATATATGAAATATTTATTTCAAAAATAATTTTTTTTTGTTGAAAATGATCCATTCCAATAATCTTTCCTAATATACAAGCTTCGTCTCGATCTTCACCGATCAAATAAAAACATAATAAGAAAATATTAAAGCAATAAACGTGAAGTTTAGTTAAGGGTTAACTTTTGCTTGAACGAAGTTTTTTTTGTCAAATTTGCAACTTAAATGCATTAAAATCACATTTAATATTATTTAATTGAAACAATAAATCATTATTTCGTCTCGATATTTTGTTAAACCGCGAGTTAATGATGTTATATTTCTATGCGACCTTGTGTAAATTAAATATCTGTCATATTATGATTAAATTATTTTAGGTTCAATGTATGTTACTTTGGCAAATTTGCTGATTAAACTATATATTATTTTCTAATTTTGAATTATCACTGCTAGTACATTTTGTATTTTGTTATATATGTATATATTTATATTTCTAAATTATGTAAGAAAATATTTTGTTGTTTTTTCAAAATGAAAATTGCGACTAAATGGTTGGTTTCAAACTGTTTTTCCTTTATTATGGTAGATGTTTTTTATCTAGCAAAGATATTTCAAAAAAAAAAGATGAAATCTATGGTACTATTTCAAAGCCCCAAACAACAACCATTAATATTATTCTATTCGCCATTCATTGTCATTATCTAAATTTAACATTTTTTTTACAGCTTAACCCATTACAACGATGTTTCGCACTTAAAGGTATCCTAAAGTAGCGTACGTTTTGACGAATGGTGCGTCAACCTTACAACTTTCTCTGCAAATTAAATGAAAATTTGTGGATTCGCCTCTGTTTCTTTCCTCCTGGATTACTTATTAACCACAACTTTATAATGGCGCAGAATTAAGCCTACAGATATGTTTTAAAGCGCTTTTAAAAATGTAACTGTTCAGTTAACAAACAACAATCACCAAAAATAAGTTGTATACTGCTTCAAAGATTAATAAAACTATTAAACAACATCATGACATTGCTTCGGTACACACGTTGGTACCGTATTCGTTTTTAATTTAACTTTGTTGCCACTTTTAATGATTAGTTATGATTATGGTGGAAAATGTACTCAGCATTTGTTGTATACGTTCCATAAGCAGATTGGTCATCCTTACCCATGTGATACTTTTTTAATATACTGTCATTACTTAGGAACAATACATGATATTAATTTTCTTTAAAGAGGATTCCTACGTTTTTTATTATTAGACTTTTTATTTTTAGAGAAGAATAACTGCTCTGTACACTGGTTAACATTAATAATTAGAGTCACCAACACTGCCTTGTTAATAGATGGTACTAGCAAACTTTAAATTTAAAACTGACTTTACTTTTGTTTATGTAGCGGTGCTTCAAATCAATGAAATAAATATTTCGCTTATTTAAGATAGACCTTTCAGATCATCCAAAAAATATATCAACTTCTCTATATACAGTCTGTTTAATGAAACAGTTGAATAGTTGAATATTTGCATAATCAGAAGTGACATTCCTAATTGAATATACACATTATGGACCTCAGATACCACTATGCAAGCAAATTATATAGAGTTATTTGAATTGTAAATTCGGAGGAAATTCGTGAGCTAGCACAAGCTCTAAAAAATTTTAAAACAAGGCAGCTATCCCAGATGAAACTTTAACTGAACTACTAAAAGAGGATAAATAAATCATATTGCAGACTCGTAAAACTCGTTTCAATGAATGCCCTTACAAGACTGAGATCATCCTTGCACCGAATAACCTTCTCCCGATAAGAACCCTCATAGAAAAAGCAATTGCATATCATATGCCTCTGTTGAGATAGGCATCTGATAGTGAGAAGGCATTTGATCAGTAGAACACCTTTGAAAATATAGCAATGACAACATAGTTAGAAAAAAAACAGAGGCCACAAAAAAAGGAGGGCTCGATAAGGAGATGTGATATTGTCGAAAATCTTCACGTTTTCCTTTAAATATTCATTTAGATTGTTGGATTGGACACTACGGCATAAACATCGAAATTAGAAAACTAAACTGGTCAAGATATTTACCACTATGCACCAAATCACTTTTTGAAAACTTCTCGACGCATGTTTTGCTAACCATGTTAGCATTATAAGGAGATAATTTAATCTTAATCCTGATGATGTTAAAATAGTTAGCAAAACATGCGTCGAGAAGTTTTTAAAAAGTGATTTGTTGTTTAGCGGTAAATCTAGTCGAGTTTAGTATTTCACACCGAAGGTTCCAATAGAGGAATTGATTAGAAAACTACTTCATTTCAGATTTGCAGATAATATTATTATAAAGTGCTTCCCAATAGGGACGATAGAATTTTGACAGCTAATGGCGGCCATATATTATATCCAATTCTTGACATTAGCTGTCAATTATATTCAGTAAAGTTTGCCATTTCATCATGAGCAAGTTTTCGTTGCCACAACATTTGGAAATTGTCCAAACATTTTATCAAAATTCGAGAAGTTTTTGTTGCTACTCAAAGAGCATTTCATTCAAAACACGGTCGTCATTCTGCTCCTCAATCAATCCATCCGCCCTATAATTGATAAGTATGAACGTAAGTTTAGTCTTCATGACCAAAAGCCACCGTCACTACTTTGTAGTAGTCGTAGTGAAGAAAATATCGCTGCTGTTCGTGAAAGTGTTGCCGAGGACGATACTGTGTCTGCTCTGCGCCGTTCTCAAGAGTTGGGCTTATCCAGGATCATTACCTGGACTATTTTGCATTTTGGTTTACATCCATACAAGATTGTACTCATACAATATTGTCGGGAGTTCACAAATTGGGCGTTAGACGCAATGGAAAACGATCCCGATTTTCATCGCAAAATCATCTTCTCTGATGATGCTCATTTTTTGTTAAAGGGGTACGTGTAAGTGATTCATCAGGCACTATTACATCCCGAAAGAATCTCTGTTTTGTGAAGATTATAGCACGGTGGCATTATCGAGCCGTATTTTGGCAAGAACCGAATGACACTGTAAATGGCGAACATTATCGTGCCATTTTATCCGATTTTGTCTTTCCGAAAATGGATGAAATTGATGCGGACGAACTATATTTTCAACAAGACGGCTTGCCACACAGCACGCATTACGATGGACTTATTGAGCAATCAATTCGGAGAATCGATAATTTCACGCAATGGCTATTGAAACTGGCCACCAACACCTTTAGATTATTTTCTTTGGGGCTATGTTAAATCACATGTTTATATCAACAAACCAAAGACTCTTGATGAACTTGAAGTGGACATTCGAGCAACCATAGTCGCCATACCACCCGATATGCTGCACCGAGTCATAGAAAATTGGGCTAATCGGAGCAACCAGTGCTAGAAGAGTCAAGAGAACGATATTTTGTTTAAATTATAAATTGCATAAAATATACCATATAATAAAAATAATGAGCAACATTTTTCGCCGAATTTTCTTTGTTTTAGTTCAAATCCAAATGATATCGCTCTTATAATAATATAATAATCTTATACAATAATTAACTGAAGGCTCAGATAAGATATGACTGAAATTAAATCTCTAAACGACCAACATAATGACAAACACAGAATAAATTAGAAATATAACATGGACGAGTGCACTCTGGAGAGACAAATCTCTCCAAACACAAATCTTAACACTCAACAAAGCAAATTGGAGAGTCGAAATAACTCTAATAGTAAGAAGAATATATAATAATCTTATCCAATAACTAACTGAAGGCTCAGATAAGATAGGACTGAAATTAAATCTCTAAAAGACCAACATAATGACAAACACAGAATAAATTAGAAATATAACATGGACGAGTGCACTCTGGAGAGACAAATCTCTCCAAACACAAATCTTAACACTCAACAAAGCAAATTGGAGAGTCGAAATAACTCTAATAGTAAGAAGAATACATACTTCCAATTATAACATACAGTTATCAGATTTGGAGGACTACTAGGGCTATCCTATGAATAAGTTCAACTGACTGAAATGTAAGGAAATGGATCAGTGGTAAAACACAAGTTACCCTAGCAAATTAAACACAAAGTTAAAGAGGGATTATATAAGACACGATACGATGTATAAAGATAAGAGATGGAATATCATTATTCAATTTTGGACACAATGAAAGGGACACAGAACGAGAAGACAATTCCAAATGAGATGAATGCCCCAGAAAAAAACAGTTAAACTAAACCTGAAAAAAACCGAGATCGGAACCTATCCAAGGTTAGACTATAAAGTACTAGAGAAGAAAGAATTTTGCAATGGCATATTTAAGCTTTTACTTCTAGAAATTTCACTTCAAGGCGTCAGCATTCCTTGTTCATTTGTAATGATATAAAAGGTAACAGTGCCATTCAATTAATGGTAAAAATAAATAATAATGCAATAATGAGGTAACATTAAGATGATTTGAGATCAGTCAATTCAATTCACAATCAGGGCTATCAATAATAGAGTGAACTGAAGAATACGTCCAAAAATGACTAAAATTCTTCGAAATGGTCATTGGTTACCATCAGGATCATCGATGAGTTCACTAATATTTTTCAATCATCTGTCAAGCAAATCATGAATATTGCGGAAAAAGCATTTCGACACAATTTTAAACTTTCAGCAGGTTTCGATTATGGCTTTGGAGGGGATTTATAAAAAATGATAAAAGTAGACATTGACATTTTATTGAGTAAAAACTAATTAAGTCACTTTTTCTTTGGACATATTGTGTATACTGATGAAGATAACTAATATTTAAATTAGCAACATTACTATTAAATGGTAAGAACAGTTTTAAAGTTAAAGACAGCAGTGCGACAAAAGGTTGAAGCAAGTTTCTGATAAAGATAGATCCTCTAAATCATCCAAAAAATGTTCTAATAAATGACGATTAATGTTGATGCTAATCTGTTCATCTTAATAAAAAATGTAACTAAATTTTTCTTAAACCTGTAGTGTAGACATATTTTTATATTAAATGTAATTTCCATTCCCATATTATATTAATGTTAATGAAATAGATTAAAAAGCACTGTAATCGATGTTCCTAAAATGATTATTGAAAGTACATTGAAATAATTGTTCTTCAGAGTAAACTAGTTAGAAGAAATCAGTTAAAGAATCTTTCATGACATATATGGAATATTTATACTGCCCACAAAAAGTCGGCATTTAATACTAATGGACATTATAGTTCTCATGTAAGTCTATGAAAACCTTATTATAATTAAGTTGATGTCGTGATATGGTGTAATTTGTTTTAAAACAAGGCTTCCTGAAAACCGAGACTGATCATAGCATTATTCGCAAATACTTGCATTTCCACCACTATAGAATTTTTATTGTGCAAGAGATGAAACCCAATGATGAAGCTAAACGAGTAATAATTTGCAGGACAATTAAAAAACGTTTTAGGAGCTTCAATAACATATGGTTTTCTGAATCGAATTTTCACATGAAAGGCAACGTGAAGAAACAAAATTGCAAAGATTTGGCTTCCCACAATACATATGAGTCATATGCCTCGTGGTTTTTGTAACTTTATTCCAACTCCCGAGTTTCTTTCAACGATATCGTCTTATAACTTTTGTATATTTTGTTACTGATATATAATTTATGGTTACAAATAATTGATGCTTTCATTTTTCTATTAAAACCTTTGGTGTGAAACATTAATAGATAAAAAATTTGCCGCTAAACACCAAACAATTTGTTTTTAACTCTTCGACGTGCGTTTCGCTAGGCATGTTAACATTATTAGGAGATCATCTCTTGATAATGCTGAAATGGATATCGAAACGCACGTCGAGAAGTGGTAAATCTCTTTGAGTTTAGATGAATGTTTGTTTGAATAACTTATACCGGACAGTATATTTAGCAGTCCTTGCTTATTGGTAGTCCATCATTAGTACGGCTTAAAGTGCCACAAAATGACACTACAAGTAATGTAACTCTGGTAAAACAATCTATCTACCTGTTAATTTCCACTTAATTTTTGTTGTTTGTCGTAATTACATATCTTGATCAGTTCAAACTACATCACTATTTATTTCTTTGTATAGTTGAGTCAATTATAATTCAAATTATAATTTTCCGCAATTGAAATGGACGCTTTAAAACTTATTTGTAGACTTATCCAATATACTTACTCATCCTCCCAGGGACAAACATCGTTGCTCTTGGCTTCGCCGTCTTCACCAGCTTCCGTCTTGGGCTTTGGTGTCTGTTCAGTTACTGACGTCGTGTCCTCTTCGATCGCTATTTCCGATGGTGGCAGCTCACTTGCTGGTGACTCGCTGTCTGGTTCCGCCAACGGTGCTTTCGGCTCCTCTTTACTAGAACCGGCTGAAGGTGATATTAAATCCAATTGACTTGGACCAGATGCCTCGTAAATGACAAGCTCTAAAAAAAATTTTAATTAATGAAAATTATTTTTAATATGAATATTGATGTTCTTGATTCGTCAGTATAGCAAAGAATTCCTTTTCGAGTAATTTTATTATTATTAAATAGAGGTGATAACAAAGCGTTTTGTGGATGTTGTTTATAAAAATATGAAGGACCTGGAAACACATGTAACAGAACGAAATAACACAGATCTCTATCCCTGGCAGTTATTCAGTCAACAAGAGCAAAATATTGGGTTGATGCAAAAGTTCGTCCCTTTTTTTGAGAACAATTGAAGAAAAAAATTATTTACTAAAAATTACATTTAATCAATATAGTATTGTCTGTTTGATGACTTTTCTTCATTTCTCCGGTAGCTGCATAATCCTGGACTAGCTCATAGAAGTTTTGAGGTTTTTGGTTAAATAATTGATCCAAATAATTTTTCAACACTTCAAAACAAATTAAGCTGTTTTGAAGCAATCTATATAAATGATAGTTGGAAGGCTCAAAGTCAAAAGAGTACTAAAGATTGACCAAACAAAGGCCAGTCAAGCTAAAGTTAAACGTTTGTGTTGAGTGGCCAAAAACGCATGTGGTCTAGTGTTGCCTCTATAAAATGTAACGCCCTTTTTGTTGGCTAATTCAAGTTGGTTTTGGTCGATTGCTCATTCTAATGCACTTGGTTGTGAATAATACTCCGAATTAATGGTATGGTGTTCACGTAACACCTTATAATAAACGATTCCCTTCTAGTCCGGCCCATAACCTTCTTCAGATGTAAACTGGCTTTTGCTATGATTAACAGAGCATCTCTTATCGCTTACACCATGATCTCTTACGCTTAACATTAGTATTCACAATCCATTTTTCATCACACGTAACTTCAATAGAGAATTGTAGGCAGAAATTCGGTCTATGAAATTTTTCCTCGTTAACTCACCTTCAGTTACTGTCAATATTGCGTTTCCAACAGCCTCGGCCGAACGACAAGGATGTGATGTATCGCTATGATTATAATAGTTTCCACGAAATTTTCTGAATCACTTACGGCACGAGGAATCATCAATGGCACCATCACTGTATACAACACCTATCTTCTTTTACGTTTGCATTACGTTTGACATTCTTATCTTTTTGGAAATAAACATAATTTATTGATAATGCTCTTTATTTTTTGCCTTTGCTAATGTTTAACAAAATTAAATAAATAAATCCAAATAACACAAATTTTTCGTAGGTACTTAGTGAAATTCCTTAACCGTGAAATGCCAAACCTTAAAACTTTGTACGTCTGACGTAGATAATACTTCGGTCTTGCGATGCAATGCCATCTAGCGCCAAAAACAGCTCGAACTTTTGCATTAACCCAATAGTCCGAAGATAATTCAAAGGGAATTTCAGAGTCATACCATATAATTTTTTTTCTGTTTCCCAACGCGTGTTTCATAAACCATATTTTTTTCCTTTATTTGGGTTTTTCGCCTCTATCAAAAATATCAAAAATATCTATTCTTATGTAAAGAAAGAATCACTAGGTAAAAACAAAAAACCAAATGGAGACAAATTTCTCAGTGATTCTTTTTTTTGTAATAAATTTACCTAACGAAAAAAAAAATTAAAATGTTATAAAAAATTTTACAAACTTTTAACGTTAACGTTTCAGAGGGTACTCTCGCCCCGTTTTCAAAACTAAACTAAAAAATAAATTATATTAATTTGTATTATATAAAGTAACGAGAGTAAGTAAATATATTTTTTTGTGTATGTCAACGATACTTACATTGACAACAATAGATCCTCATGACAGTGAGATACTACGAACAAATATATATAGGTAATGTTTACTGTGTGATTGTTTATTGTACTGATTGTGTATTCAAATATTTAAATGTGTTTAATTGTATTCTTAAGAGTCGGGAACCATATTAAATTTAAATCTACCGAAGGCATAGCAATAAACGATCAGTATAATAAACGATTACACAGTAAACATTACCTATATATATATATATATATATATATATATATATATATATATATATATATATATATATATATATATATATATATATATATATATATATATATATATATATATATATTTTGGTAGTATGTCACTGTCATGAAAATCTATTGTTGTCAATGTAAGTATCGTTGACATACACAAAAAAAAATATATTTACTTTCACTCGTTACTTTATATATTACAAATTAATATAATTTATTTTTTAGTTTAGTTTTGAAAACGGGGGGAGAGTACCCTCCAAAACGTTAACGTTAAAAGTTTGTAAAATTTTTTATAACATTTTTATATCTTTAAAATTTTATTCGATAGGCAAATTTATTACAAAAAAAAGAATCACTGAGAAATTTGTCTCCGTTTGGTTTTTTGTTTTTATCCAGTGATTCTTTCTTTACATAAGAACAGGTATTTTTGATATTTTCTGAGTTTTAGATAGTGGCGAAAACCCCAAATAAAGGAAAAAAATATATGAACACGCCACAATCATTAAGACCTTTTCATAAACCATATTCGCGTCGTCAATATATTATATAATTTAATGCTAATGTCTGTCAATATTATATAGTCTATTTATATACAAAGCATACATAGTAAAACGGGTGAAAATCATGAACCGTTAGTTTCCTTTTTATTCTAAAAATTCAAGCTCGGTCCCTGTCTATTTTACGTTCCGCGATTTGTTTGTTTTCATAATAAAGCCTTATTGTTAATTCCACTTCTACCAGATAAGCCATGTTTGAATCATGTTTATGTTGGAGTATGTGATACAAGCAATATAATAAATAGTTAGAATTGATGTCTAGCCTCTTAATGTACTTGACTGAATCAATTTCTGACCTATCTTGTTTGTCTATATTATAAAATTTAGCTCTCTGAGCCTAGCTGGCCCATGACTTGGTTGGTAATGTTCCTCTATTTCCCTCTATCCATTACTTTTTCTCTCCATCCGATGATCTTCAGTTGTTTCCGGTCCCCCACCACCTCTGTCTTCCATCCTGCCTTTGGTCTCCCTCTCCGTCTGTTCCATCCTATTGTCTGTGCTAGTAACATTTTAGATATTCTTTCCTCTGGCATTTTTTCGGGTGACCTATCCATCTTATTCATTGTGTTCTCATAACACCCACTGTATATATTTCTCTATACGCCCTCCTTAAACTCTTTAGTAGTTTTTCTGAACTAAACTCCTATGCTCTTTCATCCGTATCTCTTCTGTTGTATTTTTCTCTCCTATACTTTCAATTTTGTTTGTTCTGCTTTATTTAGTTAGAGTCCATGTTTCGCTTGATAATGTGTCTTGTTGATGTTTTATATATTTTTAGATTTAAATAGGGATTCCTATAAGGAGAGGGCGCCCCACTCTTGTGGATCTTCCGACTTTGACGAGGACCACCTTAAAACGTGTTTCAAGGAGGACGGCTATCAAACATGGCGAGAATCCAACTTGGAGCCTGGGTGCCACACAGACTGATATGGAAAATCGTCGCAACAAAGCTGCTTAAAATCTCGGCCGATACCTAGCGACACGTGACTACAAGCAACGATTCTTGTATAGAATCGTCATGGAGATGAGAAATATGATCCCTACGTCAATATGAAGCAAGGGAAGGAATGCGTAACCACAGAAGACATGCCTAAATCGGGAATTAAGCAAGATTTCCATCCTAAAAAGACCATGATCTGCATTTGGTGAGTCTGGAAGGGTGTCGTGTACTGGAAAAATCCTGGAGAAACACAAGGCGATCGACAAGGAATGCTATCTCGCTCAGCTGAACCGTGTAAATCAGGTATTTCAACTAAAACAATACGACCGATAAGGCCAAGTCATCTTGCTCCACATCATCAACCATTACACAACAAACATAGCCAAGGAGGCCCTGAATGATCACGAATGGGATTTTTTTCCGCATGCGCTGCACTTTCCAGATCTTGCGCCAACTGATTATTACCTCTTCCGCTCGCTGTGCAACCAAATGAGGAGCGTAACGTTCGCCAAGGTCAACTTCTTCAAGCTTATAGACCCTTCTTTTATCAGATGTCAAGATTTTGAAAAGTTCTCAAAATAGGCATCTGGTTGGGCAATGACCTCCTAGTTCGGTGTAAACCGTTGTCCGCTGACCCATTTTTTACGTTCGGAAATAAAAAAAGGCACTGGAGGCCAAATCCGGTGAATACGGTGGATGTTGTAATAATTTGAACTTTAATTCCATGATTTTGTCCATTGAAACTGTACAGGTCTGCTCCCGTGCATTGTATTAATAGAAGAGGATATTTTTCTTTCTTCAAATGACGATGATTTTTCTTGATTTCTTTGCTCAAGCGGTTCATTAACGACGCATAATACTCCCCTGTTATTGTTTTTCCTTTTTCCAAGTAATCTGTGTAGATGATTCCGCGTGCATCCCAAAAAAATGTGGCCATAACCACCGATTGCCGATGCCGATTCACCGTCTTCGCCTTCTTTGGAGCCCGTTCGCCATCAAAAACCCACTGTTTTGATTGATCTTTTGTTTCTGGAGTTTAGTGGTGTATCCATATTTCGTGCACAGTTAGTTCGACGCAGAAACTCATTAGGATTGCGACAAAAGAGCCAAAACAGCCTCAGAGTCGACCACACGATTGTGTTTATTAGCCACTGAGAGAGAATTTTTTTCACACCCAATTTTTCGTGCAAAATTGAAAACTCTGTACCTTGCTATAAGCCTATGGCCTAAACTAGTCACTTCCACTGGACATCCCGAATGATGTTCACCTTTGGTGGATATACGGACACATTTAATCATTTGCTCAATTATAACCCTTTGCAAACACAGGAGCAGACGAGCAAACTCAGTTTTGATCTCTTTCGGTGTTAAGCCTTTTAAATATATGTACTTAATCACCACTCGAAACTCCCTTTTTTCCGTCTTTCTAAATAAACAAAAGTTTCTTGCTTCAATCGACAATAAAAATGAAACCATGTTATGGATATAACTGAGACTTTGACAGCTATCTGGTGAATAATGACGCTTACTAAAAACAAACCATTTCCGATACTAAGAGCGCCATCTCTGGGGGTTTTCTAAGGACTTCTTGAACGACCATCATACTTAATTTTATTTTGCCCTTTGGATTCCCTTACATCTACTGAACCAAGTACCTTCCTGTTAAATTCAATACAGTTCAGAAAAGTCGAGAACACTTCTACAGGAGGGTGAGATCTTGTTATCCTTTGATGCATCATCATTGTTTCCAGAGTTTAGAGTACATCTCTCAAACAAGATTATTTATGAAACACATTTTTTTGAGCTTAATAATAGATTCTATGAAAAACAACAAGGAATGTCAACGGGCAATCAATCTTCTGTCACCTTTCTTAGCCAACATATTCATGAGCAATTTAGTTGAAATGGAGGCCAACGACGAATTCAATTACTTTCCTAGTATGTGGAAGACACGTAGATGTGGTTTTTCCAATTTTCGATACTAAAAATGACAATTTAGAAAAAAAATTGTTAAAAACCTAAATAGTAAATTCCAAACTTCCATTGCTTTTACTTATGAAATCGAAAACAATGATCTATTGCCAATTTTGGATGTTTTAGTGAACAAGAATAATAATTTTGATATATTTAGGAAAAACATCACCAGATATACCAGATACATTCTTAAAAATTTATACCATAGCTTTCATAACAAAATGACTAGTTTAAACTTTATTTAAGATTGACTAATTAATTTTCCTTTAAACCAAGATATTTATAACAAAGAATTAAAATTGATTAAGGAGATGACCGAAGTGAACGGTTATAATAAAGCAACTGTAGATATATTAAGTAAAAAACATAAGTTATTAGTGATTCATCGATTTTTCGAAAGGAAAAGAACAAAAACAAATTCACTGTAATACTGTTTGACGCCCAATTATCATCATGGCTAGACAAGATTTTGAAAAAAGTGGACATTAAAGTAGCCTGTAAACCATATACTGAGTAAAGAAAATTCTTGAGTAATATAAAGAATAGAAGTCAAGATTGTGATCCAAGGTATGTTGAGTAAACTAAAAGATTCATATTAGTCATATATAAAGAATATATTGTCCACATCATATATGGGAGAAATGAAAAATTTAAGACTTCATAAAAGTGTAAATACTAGAAGGGCTTCGGATGCATATGAAAACATTCAAATGGTAAAATGTAAGAAAATCATGAAAACCATTCAGTCAACTTTTTGTATTATAACACAGGTCATCAAATTTAATTTTATTTGTGGTAACATTGACGAAAATAGGTATATATGAAGTATTTTGTAGTACTAAATTCGAAAATGATAAGCTAATTACCGTAATACGTATATTTTTTTGTTTGAGGGTGTCGGTGGTGGGGAAAAAAAGGAGGCGAAATATTTTTATAATCTAATTTTTATTTAATATATACATGTAAAAGGTGTTAAATTAATACAAAGAAATTACTAACCATTATGGGAATAAAAAATATATTATATGAGATGTGATACTGCGAAACTTTCACTTTTTCCTCTTGTGTTCTGTAGCTTCATTTATCTTTAAAAACCATCAGTAGTCGTCCAACACAGATCGGTTCCAGTATCCATGGTATCTTGCTTCCGTCGTCCTGATGTCCTGGAGAAACCTACTGCACCCAAATTTTCCAGAAAAAAATCCAAATGGGAATGTCGAAAATGCATTTTAAAGACATGCGACACCCTAGTATTTCATAGGCTTTCAAGAGTTCATCTATGAGGTTTTTAAAGTTTCCTTGTTTCTTCTTGCCTAGAAATCCTTTTACCTCCTTAACCCCTTTTAATTCTTCTTGAAAACGGAAATCACCTAGAAGTTTCCTTATTTAAGGTCCAATAAATAGGAGGCCGTGGAGGCCTTCTTTTAGTTTTGCATCACTTAATTGAGGAAATATTTCTTTTAGGTACTTGAAACCATTACCTTCTTTGTTCGTGGCTTTGACAAAGTTTTTCATTAGTCCAAGGTTAATATGGAGAAGCAGAAGAAGCCCCTTTTTGGGTTAACAGGGGGGCATATTGTATGTTTGAAGTACCAGGTTAAAGATAAGTTCTATGAGGCCAATTTTTAATGGAATGTTCTTTTGTTGCCCTACTATCCCATAGACACAAAAAATAGCAATACTTTGTACCAAAGTACTTGTTACCTCTGTACTCCAAAGGCAGGTACAAATAATTTCAATGATCCGATCATATAAAGGAGAAGCAGGTACTTGAAAATGGGATGTGCTAGTCCATTTCTACGAAAAGGTGTTTTAATTAGTACCTAAATGAAGCTCAAAAAGAGCATTCTCATCGATGTTACAATCTTGTCGACCTGTGTAATAATAACTTCATGGATCATGATTTTACACGCTTCATTCGGTGCAGTTGTCATAAATGGACCATACTTTAGTTTTAGAATTGGATTGAATCATTTCCTGATTATACTAACATGGTTAGCGAAACGCTCGTCGAGAAGTTAAAAAGTGATTTGGTGTTTAGTGGTAAATTGCGGTAAAGTGATGGTTTAGTGGTAAATTGTCAAAATGCTCTCTAGTCTAATGTTTGATAGCATACATTTTCAAGTTTTTCAGGAACGCAAGCTCAGATTTTTGATAAATTATATATACAGTCAAAGCTCCTTATTCACTGTTCCCTTATTCGCGTTTTTAGTATTCGTGGATTAAAAATTGTGAAAACTACAAAAATGCATATATATTTATATATATATATATATATATATATATATATATATATATATATATATATATATATATATATATATATATATATATATATATATATATATATATATGTATATATATATATATATTATTTCAAAACAAACAAGTCTTATTACCGCTTGGCAGTAAATGGCCGTTTTGGATAAGAATGCCATACAAAACTTTTTTATCCAAAAGTGAAAAGTCCGCCTCAGGTTTTAAGGCAGTAAAAAAGAGAGTTACACTGCTACTCTCTTCTAATGCATCAGGAGATTGTTTAATTAAGTCATTTATGCTTTACAGATCTCTAAATCCTCGTGTTTTGAAAAATCAAAATAATGACGACCTACCAGTATTTTGGCATTCAAACAAGAAAGCGTGGGTTATACGTGTTATTTTCTGTGACTGGTTCCGGAGTTGTTTTGTTCCTGAAGTTGAAACTTATATAAAGAAAAATAATTTAGATTTCAAGGCAGTTCTCGTTTTGAGCAATGCTCCAAGTCACCCCCGTGACCTTGAAGCTATGCATCCTTTGCCCCCTAACACGACGCCCTTACTCCAACCTATATACTAAGGAATAATCCAGACCTTTAAGGTTTATTACATTAGACAAACTTTTAAAACCATACTGGACAACATGGAATGTGATCCTGATATGAATGCTGTAGATGTATACAAAATTAATAAAAGTCTAGACCCATACTGAAATTGAAAAACGATACCATCAGAGAAAAATAAACACCCACATTTTTCTGGATTATAATATATTTATTACGATAAATATAAAATTTACAATTACCCTGAAGTGGATATTGATGGTAATGGCACTTGGCACCAGAAAAAAAACCCTTCAAGAGGAATGTGATAGTGAAAGGACCTGTAGCGTGTAAAGGTGCGAAGTGAGGCACTTGAGGAAAACCCAAGAAATGACAGGACAAATGGTTTTTATAGTCTTATCTCGTGGACAGGGCTACGTGGGAATTCGAGGTAGAAGTTCGAAGAGAGTAGGAATCGAGAGTATGAGTTGAAAGGTTGGTGAAGACAGTTCGGGTTAACCCATTACACGTGAATAGTTCGACAGAAATCACGAGAAAAGAGTGAGAGTTGAAAGCACACGTTTAAGAGTTGCACGTGAAGATTAAGAGTAGAAAGTACAATTTGAAAATTGCACGTTAGAGTCAGTTCCCTGTCGATTTGGAAGTCCAGTTATTTGTTACGCCAAATCTCGCAAAACTTAAGACAATAACTGAAAAATTGCCAATTAAAAGTGTAGTGAAGTAGTTGTGAATTTTAGTAAATAAATGTGTATATAAGTGTATCTGCTGCTTATTCATTCAATAACCAAGATCCATTTCGCGAACCAGCGAATCCTGTGGATATATTGTTATATCTCTAAATGTGCGGACGAGGTTTCTAATAGAGGACTTTCCGCACAAATGTTATGCAATACTGGACATATTTTGACATAGTAAAGTGCATTGTTAACATAAAAGAATCATTACAAGAGCTGAAGCCATACACATTGAAATTATGCTGGAAAAAACTGTGGCCTGATCTAACTGTCGGTAATGATGAAGAATCCTTGCAAATTCAAACATTAACTGAAAACATGCTCAAGTTGCGAATGGCATAGGACGAAATTGTTTCGAACAGAAAGAATCAAGTGACATTCAGAAATTGCTTGAATCGCAATCAGCAATGAAGCAAGATGAAGATGCAATCAGCAATCAGCAAGATGCAATCAGCAATCAGCAAGATGCAATCAGCAAGATGAAGATTTGACTGAAACCGACCTGGAGGAAATGCTCAATCCTCATTCCATTGGAGAGAATGAAATAAATCTGAGCGAAGGTTTACAAATGGCAAATGAGCTTTGTGATTTCTTTATAAAAATGATCCGTCTATGGAAAGAAGTTTTTAAAAGGCAAATTGTTCACATGACTAAATGCTTTAAACTTAAGTTTGATAATAACGAATATTGTTAGAAAATCTCTCATTAAATTGCTTTTATTAGATTTTTTTCTTTTTTGTAACCTTGGAACATATCCTCTATAATACCGTAAAATTACAATTCCCTATTTAGGTTTCTGTATTCGCGGCATATTTATGGAATGTATCCCACGCGAATAAGAAGCTTCGAGTGTATATACTTCATTTAATATATAATAATAAATAATTTCTTACTTTCTTTCCGCAATTCGTAAAACTTTCAATGAAATCCGACCCAGATCTTTAAACGTTTTAATTACAAGTTATAGTTTAAGAATCCGATGAATATGGAGGATTAGGTAAAATATCTCAGCTTTGATTTGGCAGTTTCCTCTTATGGTTAACAATATATGAGGTCTATAGTTATCGCGAAGAAAGATTACTCTCTTCCAATCTGCCAATTCTTGACGCTTTGTGCATATAGCTTGGTTTGTTTTTGTTAATTTCGAGCAGTGTATGCATATAGTTGTATCAAACGTTTGGCCTGACTGCAACACACTTTGTAATTCTACCTTACCGAAAGCACTTGTTCTTTGGATGCAATCTCGTCTTCCAGATTGTCTGGTGGCTTAACGATATTGTATTACCGCGACCTTTTAAGTATTACCTACAAAATATACGCCATCTTCTTTTATGATATAAATGTGCTCATTTGACCTTTTAAAAAAAGAATGAAAAAATAAAACGATAATACACGGATATTTTCTTTCTTACATAAATTAGGTTTGAAAAGTTAAAAACTATATTATAATGGGCGGGGCAAGTATCATACTACCATTTTAGATATTTATGACTATTAAAAAAAATAAGACATACTTTTTTCTATAATATGATTATTTCTTCTTTAAATTTTGTATTAAATAATTTTTGAAAACTTATAGGTATTTCGGTTAATAATATCGATTATTACTTTTTTCTTTTTTTGAGTTTTTTGCCACGATCTAAAACTCAAAAAAATATAAAAAAATCCTGTTCTTATGTAAATAATGACTGGGTAAAAACAAAAACAAAATGGAGGAAGGAAAATTTGCCTAACAAACAAAAATTAAAAAAATTGAACATTTTTAAAAATAAATACACACTTTTGAACGTTAAAAATAATAAAAAGAAAAAAATATATGAATACGCCATAATCATTTAGACAATAATATTTTTCTAAGAGATAGGGTTATTAATATATTTGTTGGTATACACTAATGAAGTCTATAGCATTTTGGACGGTAAACATACGTCATCAAAAGCCAGTTCGTCATTAATTGTCATTGTACAAAAAACATAGTTTTTCTTATATTTGAATATGTCGAATTATAAACCAGAAAAAGACGTTTTGCGGGAAAGTTTAATAATTTTCTTTCATTTGAAGAAAACGGCTGCTGATCGTAGGTTGAAGCTTATGGTGAACTTGCTGGAACCCAAAAAACTTGTGAATGATGTTTAAACCATCATTCGCTTTAAAAGTGGTGACCAGAAAGGCGCGACCAGAACACCCAAAAAAGTTTGAAAGTGCAGATTTGCAAGCACTATTGGATGAAGACTCAACTCATACGTTGAAACAATTGGCAGAAGCATTGAATGTTGCCTAGTCCACCATTTCTGAACGTCTACAAGCTTTGGGATAGATCTATAAGGAAGGAAAAAGGGTTCCTGCATGTTAAGAACTTCTGAAACCTGGTGAAACGATTACTGGCGATCGATATCGACAACAACTGATAAAATTAAACCGAGCATTGAAGGAAAAACGACCAGAATACACCCAAAAACACAATAAACTCATTTTTCAATATGACAAAGCTCGACCCCGTGTTACAAAATGTGTAAAAAACACTACTCCACCCGCCGTATTCACCGCCGCTTAGACTGGACCACCACTTTATCTAGGTCGGATAACACATATATGTCCTAATGTGGGTGCTATATTGAACATTAGCGTAAACCACGTTGCTGCAATAAACTATTAGTGTGATAGTTTTATTAGTACAAGTTAAAACTAGGGTTATGGAGTATATTTTGGCATTATGAGTCAAGATGCTTAGATTGGACCATATCGCAGTGTTCCAAAATGGACCGGTTGAATTTAGGCAACCCTGATAAACTACAATTCCGAATTAATGTTTTATGTCTTTTAGGGTCGATGTAGCTAAAAGAGGACATTACGGACGTTGGTCTGAAAGTGATTTATTAAAGGCTGTTGCAGCTTATAGGAATGGTGATACTGGTTTGATCGAGTGTAGTCGTATTTATCATGTACCTAAAGCAACTATAAAGAAATATGCTACTGGAAATAAAGTGAAAGCACTTGGTAGACACATTTTCTAAAGACATGGAAACAATTCTAATCAAACATATTCTTCAACTTTAAGAATGTTTTTTGGTTTGATTATCCGAGAAGTGCGAAAACTAGCTTTGGAAGTTGCTGAAAAATACTCTTTGCCACATACATTTAATAAAGAAAAGAAAATAGCAGGGAAAAAGTTGTTCTACTCATTTATGCGCAGAAATCCACAGCTGTCAATACGAAAACCTGAAGATACCTTAATGGCAAGAGCACGAGGCTTCAATAGAGAGAACGTAGGGTATATTCTTGATATTTTAGAAAAAAACTGTGGACCAGTTTAATTTCACCGGAGAAACTAGTTTTAATGTCAGTGAATTGGGATTTTCGACAATACAAAAAAATTCTAAAAAATGTAGTTGATTGTAAAGGTAAACGTCAAGTAGGAGGCGTAATAAGTGCTGAACGTGCCGTTCTTACAACTATGGTATGCGTGGCTAGTGCTGCTGGGTTTTATGTTCCTCCGATGATCATTTTTAAAAGAAAAAAAATCAACAAAGATCTTCAAATTGGGGCACCCCAGACAAGCTTTGTTACTATATCCGAATCAGGTTACATAAATTCTTAATTGTTTAATTCTTCTGCTGGAACCTTTGGTGTGAAACACTAAACTTGAAGAGATTTACCACTAAACACCAAAACGCTTTTTTGAACTGCTCGACGCACGTTTCGCTAACCATGTTAGCATCATCAGGAGATGATTTAATCTAATTCTAAAACTAAACTATGTTCTATTTATATGAAAACCACACCTAACGAAGCGCGTAAAAATCATGAACCGTGAAGTGTACTAAGCCTTACATTAATAATTGAAAAAGTTGACTGAAAGGAATCGGTCCTTTATCTCGGTTCATGATTTTCTTACATTTTTCTATTTGAATGCTTTCATGTGCATCCAAAGCCCTATTATTATTAACACTTTTAATTAGTCTTAAATTAATAATATCTATACTGTGGTCATGTTTGATTGCATGTTGGGTAACACAAGATTTTCCATTTCTCTGGTTTGTACACAACCTTAACTAGACAAAATTTTGAAAAAAGTGGACATTAAGGTTGTGTACAAACTATTTAATAAATTAAGAGAAGTTCTGGGTAATCCAAAGGATAAAGTAGAGCAACATGAAAAGTCGGGGATTTACGAAATTAGCTGTCAAGACTGTGATCGAAGGTATATTGGGCAAACAAAAAGATCCATATTGACAAAATATAAAGAACATATTGCCCACATTAGATATGGGAGAAATGAAAAATCTTGTGTTGCCCAACATGCAATCGAACATGACCACAGTATAGATATTAGTAATTTAAGACTAATTAAATTAATAATAATAGGGCTTTGGATACATATGAAAGCATTCAAATAAAAAAAGGTAAGAAAATCATGAACCGAGATAAAGGACCGATTCCTTTCAGTCAACTTTTTCAATTATTAATGTAAGGCTTAGTACACTTCACGGTTCATGATTTTGACACGCTTCGTTAGGTATGGTTTTCATATATATAGAACGAAGAAAGAAGTTTTAGAATTAGATTAAATCATATCCTAATGATGCTAACATGGTTAGCGAAACGTGCGTCGAACAGTTCAAAAAAGCGTTTTGGTGTTTAGTAGTAAATCTCTTCAAGTTTAGTCCTAATTGTTTGTTGAGTGGTTGAAGCATTTCAAAAATCATATAAACTGCAATCAATATAAGAATGTCCTTTTACTGCTTGATGGGCATACGACTCATAGCAAGAACTTGAACGCTTGTACCTTTGCTAGAGAAAATAGAATAGTATTACTTCAGTTGTCTTGGCATACCACCCGTCGTTTACAACCTCTAGATATTGCTTTCTTTGGGCCGCTACAGAAATATTTAGTTCAGGGGCAAGAAACTTTTCTTCGTCAATATAAAGGTGATAAGATATATCAAATTCAAATTTCTAAATTACTAAATGAAGCATATGATAGAGCGGTAACTGTGGCAGTAGCTGAAAATATCTTTCGTGCCATTGGTATTTGGCCAGTTAACAGACATATCTTTCGGGATCACCGGTTTGCGCCATCAGATATGTTACAACCTCAACATTGTGGTAATGTTACTGAAATTGAACTAATTACTGGACATTAGGCAAGTGCGTCAACACTCAATGACAGTGAAAGCGGCAGTGATTCTGCTGTTGTTTATATTTCCCGGGAGATAAAGCGTAAACACTTTGAGGATATTATTCACAAAATATCGCCGCTACAAACACAAAATCCACAGCCAGGTCCATCGTTTTCTCAAGTATAAAGAAGTATTGATCTGAAAGCACAATTATTATCAACTATTGATTACGTTCTGAGATTAAAATGTAACATCGAAGAAAATATTAAAAAGACAAAACCACAAAATATTGGGAAGAAAAGATGTAGCACAGAAGAGAAGATTAAAAAGAAAAAGTAAAGAGTACCAATGAAAACTTTATGGTTTTGTACCATATGTGATAAAATAAGAGAATAAGAACTGATTCAATGCATTACATGTCACGTTTGGGTTCATACAAAATGTGCTGGTGTGAGTCCAAAGATCAAGAAGTATTTTTGTTTTAATTGTACTTAATGGTCCATTCTAAGGAACCAGTGGTCCATCGCAAGAAATTGGTTTCCTTGGATGGACCGAACACTGAATTTTTAAAAATTAATTTTTTATGATAACAATAAGTAAAAAATATATAAAATATTTATGTTAGTTTTAAAGTTAAAATAGTACAATTATTTTCATTATATAATTAGCTCATATATAAAAAAAAATATTAAGTGGTCCAAATTCGGCAACTCTCTATATACTCTCCCTATATACTAATGAAGTCTTTGGCATTTTGGACGGTAAACATACGTCATCAAAAGCCAGTTCGTTATTAATTGTCACTGTATAAAAAAAAGTTTTTCATATCTTTGAATATGCCGAATTATGAATGTGAAAAAGACGTTTTGCGGGAAAGTTTAATAACTTTCTTTAATTTGAAGAAAACGGCTATCGATTGTTGGTTGAAGCTTATGGTAAACATCTGAAACCCAAATAACATAACGTAACTTAACAAACGACAGTTTAAACGCTTTAAAAGTGGTGGTTTTGATATAAAAGGCAAGACCAGGACTGCCGAAGATGCAGATGTAGATTTGCAAGCACTATTGGATGAAGACTCAACTCATACGTTAAAACATTAGGCAGAAGCAATGAATGTTGCCCAGTCCACCATTTCTGAACATCTACACGCATTGGGAAAGATTCATAAGAAAGGAAAATGGGTTCCTGCGTGGTACTAACTGCTGAAACCTGGTGAAACGATTACTGGTGATCGATATCGACAACAATTGATAAAATTGAAGTGAACATTGAACGAAAAACGACCAGAATACATCCAAAAACACAATAAAGTCATTTTTCAATATGACAATGCTCGACTGCATGTTGCAAAATGCTCCTAATCGCCGTATTCACCGGACTTATTCCCTTCAGACTACCACTTATTAAACTTATTTCAATCGAGGCAGCACGGATTTTCAGAATAACACTTACATTCTTATGAAGTAGCGAAAATTTGGCTTGATGAATGGTTGGTCTCAAAAAACCAAAAGTTCTTTTGGCGCGGAATATATTCTTTGACAAAAAGATGGACAAAATTAATAGCTAACGATGGCCAATACTTTGATTATTAAAGTAATTTATTTTAACACTTATTATGTAAATTAACTGTGAGCCATTAGCACAATGCAACTTGTGCCTTTTTAACACATTTTCCATAACTACTGTCTACCTATCTGTTGCTAATGCAACGGTTTTAGCCCAGATTGTCCTTCAGTTGCTATATGGTTTTGCGCTTTTTTATATAAAAATACCCATAAAAATAATTCGGAACCGACAAATCAATTTTGCATGAAAATTGTCAATTTGATAGAAGTTATTTATGAATTACAGTATTTCAATTGTTTATTATTGTCTGCAGATAACAGGTCTTTTGAATGCAATAAGGAAATATGTACAAGTCACTTCTCAACATTCAGCTTAAACTGCGTGAAAAAATACCAATTCCTAATTGTGCACCACGTCATGGAATTGACGTTTCTAGATACAGCTCCACAAGCAATATCTTCAATGCATCGCATTGTAAAGGGTGTTACAATAAGAGCGCAAGATGTGAGTTTTATATAAAACATGGTTTTCTGTAGTAAAGTATTAAAATATTTATTGATTTATAATATACCACACATTTGACATTTAAAAATTATGGAATAACACATTCAGCAAATAGGATCGTGTGCTTGCCAATTATGGTTACCAAAACGGGAGATGACACGACCAGGAAAAGACTCGTACAAGACCGTCAATGTTTCACGGGCGGTATGGTAAGTGTTACCGTTCTACTGAAACCACATGCCTTCAAAAGCATTATCTTCTAATTGAGGGTCAAAGAACTGGGTTCTCATGTCCCGATAATGTTCGCCATTTACCGTTAATGCTTTACCAGCCCCGTTAAAAAAATGGTCTAACGATTTATCTAGATCACGATCATACCAAACAGTGATACATTGGGGATGAATTTGTTTTTCATGAATCATTCGTCGATTTCTGAGCCCCAAATGCGGCAATTGTGCCTATTAATGGAGTCATCGAGGTAAAAATGGGTCTCGTCGTTGAAAATGATTTTGTCCACAAAATCGGCATTCACTTCTTGTTTTCCAATGATCCAATTCAAAAAGTTGTTGAGTCAGTTGGACTTAGCCATGCTTACAAAGTCAAGATGCAAATCTTTAGTGAGAATACGATGAAGAGTGGCTGTTGAAATGTCCAATTATGGCGCACGATGACGAATCAAGAACCCTGGACTCTCGGCCACACTCTCACGAACTGCCGTAATGTTTTGTTCTGAACGACCACTACGAGATCGCGTCGTCTGTTTCACATTAATAACTGAACCAATACAATTTTTTGATTATTCTTTTCACAATTGATAAATTAGGAACATTATTTCTACCGAAAATCGGACGAACTTTACGAATCGTAGCAACCAAACATTCACCATTTTGATAGTAATGTTTAACAATAAGGACGCGTTGCTATATTGTGCAGCGCTCCATGTTTATTAACTCCTATTTGTCTCTTACCGACCTGTCACATTTCTTGACCTATCGAATCATGACACCAAAATGGCGCGCAATTCAAATCTTGAGCTTTTTTTGTAACACCCTTTACTTATCTCTTGTTATATAAATAGAACATAGTTGAGTTTTAGAATTATTGTGAATCACTTCCTGATGATGCTAACATGGTTAGCGAAACGCGTGTTGAGAAGTTTATAAAAGGTGATTTGGAGTTTAGTGGTAAATCGCTCCAAGTTAAGCATCTTAACTTATTGTTAGGTTTGCTGATCATTTTATGTTCACTTTTCAGGCCTCACTCAACAGGTCTTTTGAATTCTAAGGAACTATGCGCAAATCACTTCTATTAGGGTAGATATTGCACCTGTGGAGGATATTCCTATATACGTGCAATATTTTCAGCATATCGCACTATACTATACGTCCGAGTTCTTGAAATAGTTTAAATATACAATAAATTGTCGTTTTGTGAGGCACCGGACTATTATGATATTTTCGCCTAAATTCACGTTGAGTTACAATCATTGGATTATTTTTTTGAATGTGAATTACAATTTCACTGCGTTCTTTAAGCATGGATTTAATTTATCCAGGAAAGAGCGGGGCTAGTTGATCATAGGGGTAAGTTGTGCAATCGAAATATCTCGAAAACTAAGCAACCTACGACAAAAATGTTAGTATTTAAAGATTACTTAATTATTGTTCTTTCGATTATAAATGGTTATTTATTTTTAACTCAAATGTTTTTTTTATAACCTAATTTTTATTTTGTTGTCTCAACAGGGGCTAGTTGAGCAACGTGCGTTCAATGCTTGCTCAACTAGCCCCGCTAGATGTTCATTCGAGAAAATCAAATTTTTCATTAATAAATTAATAACCATGAATTAATTTTAATTAAAGAACAAAGTAAAAAAATCAAGAAAATTGAAAAACCAAAAAAACAAAAAAAAAGAAGTGGGTCTCTAAAAAAACGTTTTAATCAAATTTTAAGAGGACGAGTACGCTGGTCTGGTTTGTTATTATTCATTTTCTGAGAGAGCATAAATTTACTTGGAGAAAACTGGATTCAGTGAGAGATTTGCAAACAATGGTCCCATATTAAATGTGTGTCGAACGTTGGTCTATGTCACAATTAATACAACCTATGTTTGTATTAATTGTGATATAGACAAAGATGATTAATAATTTGGGATTATTTATCATCTAGTAATATTCTTGATCTTACAATTAGTTACTACTTTAATTTAATATTTATTTGCATTATAAATATATAATTTTAAATATAAAAAGTGTAATATTAATCCATAGATTGGAAAGATTTAATTTTGTTTGATTTTAATTTAATTTTTCCATAGATATAATAACAATGCGAATATGTAATAATCGTAATAAATAAATATTTGCTTGTTGATTACAATTATTTTGTGTTCAGATCATTCTATACAGTCATCAAGTCCATCATAGCCATTGCTGAACTAGCCCCACTAGTAGGGCACGTTGAGCAACTTGGAGTGCTCTCGCATTTCCGACATTAACTTTTAAACTTGTACTTAGATCGTTTTTACACTGCTAGACGTTTTGGAGTAAAAGAGTAAATTACGAACCTAAGAGAGTAAGAATCAACAACAGTAAAATTTTAAAATCTAAATACTAACGTAGGCGTTTGTGAATTTATTCCGTGTTGTAACCAAGTTGTACGCGTATTGGAATTATAAAAGTAGTAGCTTTTCAATTTAATTCTCAGCGCTTACGGTTCAACTGCTACAGACAAAATGGTAGCGTGATACTTATCCCATTTTTTTATTAATTTAATAACAAATGTATGTATTTTTAACATATAACATATTGTTTCTATTAAATTATGTTCAATTTTCAGTGGAACGATCTAAATAAAGAAAGTACTTTTTCTATTCCTTTTTAGAAAATTATAATCAAGTTGCGAGTATTGGAATTATTAAAGTAGTAGGTCCTCAATTTAATTCTCGGTGCTTACGTTCAACTGCTACAGAAACTATTCGAATAAGATTTTTTCCCGTCGTAGAGTTATTTTAAAGCTTTCAGCTTCAAAAAGGTGGTAAAATATGCAAGCCTACAGTTCGAAAAGCAACATTTGAGGCACTGCCTTTTCAATTAAAAAAAATACTGGGGAAGCTCAGGACATAATTTGTGTGGCTTTGAGAGATAACGTTGTTTCCTACAGTACTTGTATGAAGTAGACATTTTAACTTAATAGATGCGGAAAGTCCGAGATGAAACCAGAAAATGGTAGATGAAGAATTGGCACTCCATTTCGGAAAGAACATCCTTATCGTCAAAACTCGGACAGGAATTCAAAGTAACACCATAAGCCATTTCTAAATGTTTACATAAGCTAGAGAAAATTTAAAAGGAGAGTCGTTGAGTCTTCTATGAATTGTCAGCTGAGAATAGGTGTAGACGCTTTGATGTTGTTATGTGATAGCTCTCCAGATTCAAGAAAAAAAACTTCATGCATGAGATTGTGCCATGTGATGAAAAGTAGATCCTCTAGGATATTCTGTGTTTTATTCAAGAATTCTTCGAATCGCTCAATTTGCAAGGCCTGAAGCGTGTGTGCACATAAATTATCTGACTCGTTATTTTGTTTGTTGTATTTTGTTTTTATTCATAGATCATAGTCCCTTAATTACCTGCCTTTTCAATATTAAAATTTTAATGTGTTGTAAATCTGTAAGTTTAAACATTTTTATTTTAAGTTTTAGCAACTTCAGTATCAACAGTACTTTCCACCTATATACTAGAGAACAAAAAAGTGCAACACCTAGTAGATATTTTAAATCAAACTAATATAACGGTAAAGTATTGAATTTGAAAATCACTACATTTTTGGTAAATCACCAAATTGGTCATATTTACTACTTTACAATTATAGTCATGATTCACGTAGAAGGATCAGGGGTGCAATGAACCTCCGTTATTCCCCAATGCCGCCAACATTCGTGGGGGAAGTGAATTAAAAAGTTCGTTTATGTTTTTTTGACCAAGCTTATTCCTATTCTTCCTTTATGCAGTCTTTAAGGTCTTGAATATTGTTGAATTGTCTGCTACCCGCACAAACTACTCGGCTAAGCTGTACCCAACAGTTTTCAAGTATGTTTAGATCTGATGTTTGGATCGATCAAGGTAAAAGAAAAATGTTGTTTGTTAAAAAAAAAGTGGCCAAGTTAGCTGCATGTATAGGTGCATTGTCTTGCTGAAAACCGAAATAAACTTTTGATAATTCTTCCTCTGTAAACGGCAGATTCATTTATTGTATTATTACATTTTTTGCATTCATTTTTGATGAACTAAATTTTATTTCAGATTTTCTCTAATACCATATGACAGCTCAAACCATAAGTTCGCCTCCACTCATTTGAAGTCGACTTAAATTGATTTCATAAGTCATAAAAATAATACTGACAACTGTCAGGTCTATCTAAATTAAACCTTTTTCATCACCAACGATAATTTTTCGCCTTCTTTTCCCACACAGCCCACATGATTTGATGAAAAACGTCTCTTGTCCGCTATGTTCTTCTGGGAAAAATTCGATTTTTCGAGAGTTTAATTTATTTCAAATTGGGAGCTCTTTGAAGAATAAATTGAACTTTACGTACGTTAGAATTTACACCCACTTTCTCTGCAATTTCCCTTACTGTGTCACTAGAACTAGAAGCCTGACGAAGTAGTCTTTTTATCTCAACTTGTAACCACCGATCAACCGTTACCTTTTTACCAGTTCTGATTACCTAATCTTAAATAATTTCTTATAATGTGCCTACTTCGGTTTAAACTTCTGGCTATTTTTGAAACATTTTCTTTCACGCAAAGTCGTGATCACCGAAATTTCATTTTCGTTTAACTTTGTTCTTTAGGCATTTTAGTTCGGTAATTAAATCATTAATAGTTAATATTTAAACAAATAAAACCGACTCTGGCAATGACGAAATTTAATTAAAAACTGAGAGGTTACTATACTTTTGTCGCATGTAAATATTTACGTTTATGCAAAAAATGTAAAAGAATGATTAATTAAAAATGAAACATAGGATATTCTAAAGTATACAGGGTGTCATAAAGAGGTGATAGGAGAGCTCATTTGAAATGATTAATTAAGTCAAATATGCCTCAGTACAAAGTCTGACGGTTTTCGAGGTATTTGGAATTTTCGAATTTTCTTGAAAAATATCTAAATTTTTATATTTAGGCTCTATTTACTCATAGATAGAACGTCATACCATTATTCATATTTAGATTCTATTATTTCACATATGGAAGGTTACACAATTGTTCATATTTTATTTTCTTAGCCTTGAAACATTTATCTGCTTTGTTACCCTGCAAGCGGGCGCGCGATTACTTTAAAGACCTATTAAATATTTTTAAGATTTAGGAAACAAATAAAAAACTTATTTATCTGTCAAACTTTAACTTAAATTTGGTAACAAAAATTTTGCTTAAATATAAAATGAAATTAAATTTATAAAATTCCACTTTGGCGAGATAAAGTAACAAAAACATAGCACAGCAGTTTATATTATTTACCTATATTTATCTTTTAATTGTAAATTTAAGTATAAGTACACACCTTGCCTTTTGATACACAAGGACACCTTGTCTTTTGATTAGGAAACATTTTAGCAACATAATTCTTACTTAAAGGTACAATAAAATCAAATTTATAAAATTAACAAGTTTGATAATGAGATCAATGAAAAAGTCATAAAAATTAGATTTAGTTTTCTTCATCATTAGTCTCTTCATCACGGTAACATTCATTGTAAAACAAAAATATTTGTTTTTTTGTCAATTTCATCGACTTCTCCTTTTATTTTGTTATGAAAAGTAATGATGCTTGGCTTTCGTTTTTATTTGTACTTTCATCTGTTTAAGCTGCACAATGACTTGATAATACTAATACGATGTATACATTTTTTGGCACATATGACACAAGTGTAAAGAAAATTCAAATTGACTAGAATATTCAAATTTGCCTTTTTACGACTAGAGGAGACTATTGCCTCCTAATACAACGCTCTTACTCCAACCTATGAACCACGGAATAATGCAGGCCTTTAAGCTCTATTTAGCTCCTTTAAGCTCATTAGACAAACACCATGAAATGTGATCCTGATAGGAATGTTATATAATGCTGGAAAAATTTTGAAAAACATTAAACAATCATTGCAAGAGTTGAAGCCACACATTGAAATCATGCTGGAAAAGACTGTGGCCGGATCTAACTGTTGGTAATGATAAAGAATCCGTGTACATTCAAACATTAACTAAAACCATTGCTGAAGTTACGAATGACATATGACGTGATGATTTCGAACAGAAAGAATCATGTGACATTCAAGAAGATGATTTGACTGAAACAGATTTGGAGGATATGCTTAATCCCCATTCTGTTCAAGAGGAGGCCTTAACGAGATCCGAAAAGGTTTACGTATGGCAAATGAGCTTTGTGATTTTTTCTTCATAAAAATTGATCCTTCTATGGAAAGAAGTCTTGCTTTTAAAAGGCAAATTGTTAATGCCACAGTGGAATATCAATCCGAATTGAAGGACCTTTAAAAAGCGGCAAAACATAAAAAATTACTAAATTCTTTAAACCATTGCATAAACCTGAGAATAATTATTAATATTGTTAATAATTTACGGAACGTATCCCCGCGAATAAGCAGCTTTGACTTTATGGCAAAAACAGTTTCGACGCGTTATTTCGTGAAATGGTAATGTTAACTGGTCACAAAGATCATGCGATCTTACGCCTGTGGATTCTTTTTTGGGTTTACAGAAATAAACCTCGAACGATTCTTGACCTTAAGTGAAACATTCAAGCCACCATTGAAAATATACCACGCGATATATGTGAAAGAATAATCGAAAATTGGATTTTCAGAATGCATTCCACTTTCCGTTTTCAAGATAAAATACAAAATTACGGATTAAGGTAAATCGATTTAAAAATAATAAACGATTATCACTTGAAGTTATAATTGTGCCTCATTTTAAAGTTCGAATACTCTTAATGAACTGGAGTGAAATGGCCATTCAAATCTTTATACTCAAAAGCTTTCTTCTTGTAGTTTCGTTATCTTCTCTTTCTTGCAGTATGCCAACTGCATTTTCTGTTAAGTCAAAACGGCACTAAATTTAATGACTTCAATTCCTTTCATCTCCTGTTTTATTCCCTTATTATATCAAACGGCCCTTTTTTTCCGATATAAAAACGTAAATATTGAATTCAAAATCATGTACGGATATTATACCATATATACCGATGTTATATTATATATTATATTCTTATTAGAGTTAGAATTAGAAATTAAGGTTTATGGGTTGCCGCAACTACAAAGACCATTTGGCAACGCATAACAGAGCAGATGAAGAATTCTTACACATAGGATATCGTTGGAACTGCTAATTCGGGTATATAAAACATGACTGCGATGGGGAGACATTATTTATAATCATATACGTTGAAACAATTGGCGTAAGCATTGAATGTTGCTCAGTCCACCATTTCTGAATGTCTACATGTATTGGGAAAGACCCAGACGCAAGGAAAAGGGGTTCCATATGAATTGAAGAATATAGACATTGAAAGGCGAAAAACCACTAGTGAAATTTTGCTTGCCAGACAGAAAAGAAAAGTTTTTTTGCATCGAGTTATAACAGGAGATGAAAAGTTGATCTATTGTGAGAACCCAAAGCGCAAAAAACCATGGATAAACCCAGCCCAGCCTCCGACATTACAACCAGTGCACAATATAGCCTACATGGAAAGAGGCTTTACTGTGTATTTGGTGGGATAGTAGGGGAGCTGTGTATTACGAATTGCTGAAATCTGGTAAAACGATTACTGCCGATTAGTATTGAAAACAGCTATTGAACCGATCATTGAAGAAACAATTACCAGAATACGCGCAGAGACACGGTAGTTATTTTTCAACATCAAAGTTCATTTTTCAACTCGGCCTCGTGTTGCAAAATGTCTAAAAAACTACTTAGAAAGCGTTAAATGAGACATTCTACCTCACCCGCCATATTCACCGGACTTAGCCCCTATGAACTATCATTTATTTGGATCGATGCAGCACGAACTTTCAGAACCACATTTACATTCTTACGAACAAGTGAAAATTTGGCTTGCTGAATAGTGGGCTTCAAAAAAACAAAAGTTCTTTTCGCGCGGAATTTATCCTTTGACAGAACGATGGGAAAAAGTAATAAATAACGATGGCCAATACTTGATTATACCAATAATTTGATTATTAATCAACTAGATTATATTAAATATAGTATTTATAATATAATAAATACTTTGATTATTAAGTAATTTATTTTGTTATGGAAATAAACGCTAATTTTGCGAAAAATTTGACATTATTAACTGAATCACCTGTTAATAATAAATAAATCATAAAAAAGCACTGGGTTATTTTATTAATGAGCCAGGAGCGGCAGTGGTCAACTGTTAGGTAGAATCATGCAGTCAATCCACGTCGGTCGAGAGGGAGAGGCAGAGGGGATGGGAGTATTTCCGAAGAATCAAGATTTAATATTTATTCTATTTTATATTTACGTATCAAAGTTCTGTTATACCCTTAATTTGTAAAACGCCATTGATTATTACTAGATATATTATTATATAAAAATTCACTAACCTGTAGAATGAGGCTTGGCATCTTCTACAATGGCAATATCACTGGCATCAGCCATGGCGATCTCTGATTGATCTTCCGTATCATCAGCGGCGGAACTGACACTGATTATGGGGGCAGGACTTGTGACCGAACAGGTTTTCGCGATGCTGTGACTTTTTGTAAGAGTTTTCGCGGTGGCGGTATTGACGCCAAGACAGTCGTCGGTTTTATTGTCTTTATCACTAGAAATAACAAATACGGAGGATGCGGCGCTGATAGTCGCTGAACTGTTGTCCTCGAAGGAGGACACTTTTCGGCGGGCGCCTTCCGCACCAGAACTATGCGTTATGGGTACGGACACTGAGGCTCGACGCGGTGTTTCGTAGGTGTCCACGTGAAGGTTTTTGCCGCAATCGACAGTATGCTGTTGAGTTAACAATGACCGCTGCACCTACAAAAACAAAACAGTTAAAATAATATTTGCTTTTAAAGGATTTGTTTGTTTCATCTTAATATTGGATTGGAAGAAAAATGACAAGGAATATGTTTACATATTTGTTTATTTATTGGAAATAAATTAAATTGTCCGCAGAAACACAAATTTATGAAAAGGTAATTAAATTTTCCAAATATCTTCTCAGTTCATGTTTTGTCACTTCGTTGAGATCTGGTACTATCTGACAGCTTCAGTACGAGTTTGAACTCCCTAGAATTACTTGGTAATCCGTAGCAATTCTTTTCGCTGTCCGGGCTTTTCTAGTGCGTTCTGAATATGAGTTATAACAATTTCGAGCAATGGTACGCTATCAGGTTTCGTTTCAAACTTGGGTACTATGAGATGGATACTTTTATAAAACTTCAGCAGGCCTATCTTTTGTTAAGGGCCTAGGTTTTCAGGTGGTTCTTCAACTGCAGATTATTGTGCGTTCTATTCATCAGTTGACGGTTAGAATAATTGGCGAAGAGTTGAATTTAATTCACATTATCGGTTATCAGATTTTGATTAATGAATTGAGGATGAAGAAAATCTGGCCGAAAATGGATCCGAAAAATCTTTCGCAGGATCAAAAGGACAACAGGAGGGAAACGTGATTTTTTGGGGCGGAATGAAAATGACCCTCATTTTTTGGAATGTGTCATTACTGGTGACTAGTTTCGTTGTTCGAAATTGTTGACACTCATTTTCAGAACGCAACAGAAAAATCCGGTTCACGAATAAAATTGCTACGGAACACCAAGTGACACTACGGACTTCACGTACTACGTTCACAAACTCGTTCTGAAAACGCATCAGATATTGGTCTGCTTCCTTTCCAAAGGGCAAGCCAACAGTGTTGCCAGATTGCACGCTAAGCGACTAGTTTCATTAATATATATTTAGACACCTCGACACCACACATGGGTGCACCATCCTGAAATAGCGTCCATATGCCTTAAGTGCGTAAGTGTAATCATCCCCTTTCAGTTTACTTTTAAATAACTAGGTCGTCTAGCACTTTTTCTTATCGGTAAAGTTATTAGTGGTAGTGGTTGCAGTTTTTAGCCGTCCCGAACGTTAATCGTCAACCAAGTTAATACGACCAGGTTTAAATTGAGCTGCCCAAAATTTCCCGGTGGCAAATGATGGTGCGAGAATACCCGCAAACAACATCCCGTTCGACTCTAATTTGCGTTGGCGAAAGGCCTTTCGAATGCAAGACTTTAATGACGGCTCTATATTGAATTTTTTCCAAATTTACAGAAACACTAACATCGACTGACAAATGACTGTTGACACGTTAGTTGCCACAATATAAAAAAAAATAATGACCTTTTGGGCCACAAGTAAAAATGTGTGTCCAGGATAAAGACTTAATTTTTTTATTTCTGGACCGATTTTTATAAACTTTCTTTTGTTCGATAGATCTCGGACAACGGCATTAAGAAAGTGTATCACATGGCACACTTTTCTGGCTCCCATTTTCGAGAAGTATTATTAAGGCTAATTTTAGAAAAAAATTAACAACGGATTCTTGACGAGCACCACCTTAAACTAAAATGTACCGATTTTTATGGTTCTAAATTACTGGATGTCCTTGATATTATTTTATGATAGTTTTACAATAATAATTAATAATTAATTTTTTTTAATATTTACAGACTATTTTTTAATAAACAACTTTTACCTTTATTTACAGATCAATCTAAATTGGCATTATATAACTTAAATACTAGACATTTCTATCAAGCAATACGTCTTTTCAATACGTCATCTGGTATTGTTCACTACTTTTCTCAATTATTGTTTGGTAATGCTACGGCAAGCTTGCTTAATACGATCACAAAGATCGTCTCGAGTTTGGAACCTCGAAATATAAACCTTATTTTGAATTGTCCCCTAATAAAAAAAAACAAGAGGCGTGAGGTCCGGGGATTTCGGCGGCCAATTAATTACAGGACCGTTTCGCCCAATCAAACGATTTGGAAAATTATTATTTAACCAGTTTCTTACTTTAATTGCAAGATGGATGGAATGGAATGGATGCCCCGTCAAATTGTAAGTGTAAATTGTACCGATAATTAAGAGGCAACGCATCGATTTTATCATCAAACTCATTTTGTGAAAAGCTACGAAATCTAGCTGCATTCAAATTTGCATTAAAAAAATATGGTCCAATAGTAATGTCATTTAAAATACCGCACAAAATAATATACCAATACCTTAGTAGAATATTGTCTCTTACATTGTATCATCTAATGTGGGTTATCTTGAGCTCATAATATGCTATTTTGTGATAATACGATACCATTTGTCATAAATATGGCTTCATCTCTGTATAAAATATTTTTTAGAAATGTAGGATCCTGTATGTACATGCCTTGTAACCATAAACAGTATTTCATTATTCTTTCAGTGTCACCAAGTTCAAGTGTTTGAAGAAATTTTGGTTTAAAAAGTTTCCTGTTATTTTTCTTCAAGCATAACCAGACAGTGCTTTTCGGGATATTTAAAATTCTACTAGCGTCCCTAATACTTGAGTGTGGATTCTCATTAAAATTATCAAGAACTAATTGAGATGCTCGAAATTCACGAGAACGATGCTGATTAGGAAGATTATTAACAGTTCCGTTTTGATCAAAATATTGGTTTATGCAAGAAACTGTAATAGGATTGATTTTCGGTTCTGGATGTTTTCTATTAAATTATTTTGCTGCTTCATGAAAAGTTCGCGTGATTTATGTGCAGAGGTCCCCCACACATTCCAACAAACCGCTGAGAACCGCAAGTCTTAATAGCTGACATTGCCAATTTTTCTTATATATAATATTGTTATTCATTATTGTAAACATAGTATTTAACAGTTTTAAACATTATTAAATTCATATTTTGCTAATAAAATTTGTGTTTTTAAAAATCTATATCAGTATCCAAACTATTTAAGTGGCGCTGTCGGTAAGATAGCTTCGTGGGACATTCACAGTGAATAATCCTTTGAGTTTCACTCTTAAACGAGACAACGAAGAAATACTGTTGTGAGTACACAAGAAAAGTCAGCAAGTTCCAATCATCCATCGAGAAAATTGGTAGGCCGATCATTCAACTCATAACAAGGTTACTTATGCTGTAAGTACCAATTAATTGTTCATGTCAGTCTCCTCAAATTCCATTGATTCCTTTAACGAAAACAATCAGAATAACGAAGTAGATTTAGTAGAACTATATAACACATTAAAACTTTCAAATAATTTAACTAATTTAAATAAGAATTAAAAAACACACAAAATAGCTCCACTAGCTTTAGATATTAAGAATTTAAATGTTATTCCACAATTCGATCACTCAAACAAAATGATGTAAATCCAAATAAATTACATAGATTTATCAATGCATCAGAGTCAATTTTATCGTATTATTTTCACGTAAGTGATCGAAGTAGTTTTCAAAATGTTCTTTTATTAAATAATATATTAAATAAATTAAAAGGCAGACCTGAAGAAGTTATCACCATAAACGGTTGTGATACCCTGGACAACATAAAACAAACATTAATTCAAAATTTTGGTGATCAAAGAGATGGAAATTGCTTGAACCAATATTTGGTTAAATTAAAAGAAAAACCACAAGAATTACCGGCACAATTTCACGAAAACGGGTAATTCATCTGCGCAATACTATTTGTAATTATATTGATTTGGCACATCGACAGAACGAACTAGTAAGAGAGATTTTTTCACTAAGCAAGCATTAAAAACATTTTTAGCAAGACTAAGAGATCCTTTACGTCCAACTATACGAGCTATGCGTCCAAATTGCATAAGTCAAGCATTACAGTTTATAACTGAAGAAAAAAATATCAAATATTTTCAAAAATCAACCCATCAAATTCCATTTCCACCACCGATTTCTAAAAATACCCATCCACCACTGAGATTTTCAATAAATAATTTCATTCAATAACAATTTTAGACCATTCAATCAAATTCGTCAACCCCCTCAGGTTTAACACACACAATTTCCTCACGGACCAATAATTTCTCTAATACCCTAATAAATAATTACTTCTTCTTTTTTCTCTAATAAATAATTACTCAAAATTTTCCCAGTTTTTGGAAGACATTCCAATCCGAGACCTATACAAAACAAACCCTCATCTATGAGCATATCTAAGCGAAATACTTCCCAATTTAGAACAGCGAATCAAAATTACAATAATTTTGCAAATCGCGAAGTAAAACAAAAAATAATAATCGAAGAATTGTTTAACACTGAAAAAGACACCTCCGAGCAACAGGAAACATGTCGAGGACATTAACAACGAATACAAATTCTATGAAAACGAACATGATACGACGGTTCAAGAGACCGAACCTTAGTAGAGTATCATCTATCGTCAGACAAAAAATAATTGCCTTACATTTTATTTTCGAAACCTTATCTTAAACTATTAATATATACAGGGTCAACAAAATCTTTTATTAATCCTGACTTTGCTTACAAATTTTTTAAAAATGAAATATTTTATGAACCTTTTACAGTATCTACTGTGTTTCAAACTTCTCATGATTAGTGTTGCGAAATACCAATGTTTTCTGAATTTAATCAAAACGAAACTTTAAAATTTTACTTGTTTAATTTTCACAAAATTTATGATGGCCTAATTGGACTAGACAATTTAAAATTACTAAATGCAAAATTAGATTTTCTAAATTTAAATTTAATAACACCGTACATTAAAATACCTATAAAATACCAACAAACTGTTGACAACAACTGACGGCACCAATAAGAGTAATTCCACTCAAACAAAACGACTATGAACTTTACCAAATTGACATGTCCAGCACTGACAACAAACAAATTTTTGATGTAGAAAAACTGATTCGAACGTCTCATATGAACCCAGAAGAAAAACATCATGTTATTAAGCTATGTAAAAAGTATTCAGATATATTTTATACTGAAAACCAACCCTTAAGTATTACCAACCGAGTGAAACACAGCATCAAGACAAAAGACGAAATACCAGTCTACATTAAGTCTTACAGATATCCGTTTATTCACAAAGACGAGGTACAGAAACAGATTAAATTCATGTTAGAACAAGGAATTATTAGATCTAGTGATTCGCCATGGTCATCGCCAATTTGGGTAATTCCCAAAAAAGATGCTTCTGGCAAGAAAAAAATGGAGAATTGTAGTCCATTACCGTAAATTAAATGAGAAAACAATTGAAGACAGATATCCGTTGACTAATATAACTGACGTCTTAGACAAATTAGGTTGCTGTAACTATTTTACAACACTCGATTTGCAGTAGTTAAATGCAACGTTACCTTGGAAGACATTAAAGAGAAATACAAAGAAAACACTATTTTTCAAAAATATCATGAAGGAAAAACCAACCACCGTGAAATTTTGGAAACAGAAACATGTATTAGAAAAAATTATTACTGGCCAGGAATGAAATCAGATGTTACAGATTACATCAACATGTGCGAAAATTGTCAATTAAATAAAGATGATAGAAACCCACCACGTCAAAAGCTAATAATTACTCCAACACCTTCTAAGCCTTTTGAAATAATCCATATAGACACTTTTCAGGCTCAAGGATAAAAATATTTAACTATAATAGATAAATTTTCGAAATATGCTCAAGCTTACCCATTACAATGTCTAGCCGGTACTGAAATTGTACGATCATTACTTACTTTCATTACATATCATGGATTACCAAATATAGTTACAATGCAATGGACAATGGTACCGAACTAAAAAATAGTGTTGTTCAAGAATTTCTTCAAACACACTATATCGAACCTCACTATATCTCTAATAATCATCCAGAATCGAATGGGTCCATAAAACGTTTCCATTCAACTATATTAGAACATTTACGAGTGATTATTAGTAAAAATAAAAAAACTGATATTTTAAATCAAAGGCCTTATGCAATTTTAGGTTACAACAATTTAATACGTTCTGTAACAAAACAAAAACCAATTGATATAATAAATGGACATCTGAATTCAAAAGATCCCTTTGATATTAATTTAAATCAAAAACTCATTAACAATTATATCATAGAACATCGACAAGCTACCCAAGAAAAGAACGTTCCATCAGTAAGCATAAGGAACAGCGAGAAGATCCTTTATCATATGAAGAAGGAGAAAATGTTTATCGAAAATTAAAGTCAAATAACAGAAATAAATTTACACATAAATTTGTAAAAGAGAAAGTTAATAAAAATAAAAATATTAAAATTCGTTCAGGGTCAAAATTAATTCACAAACAAAATTTAAAAAGACCTAAATTGAAAAGCAATCCATTACAAGTCCCAGCTTCTACTGCCAACAGTAGCTTCAAAATGTGAAAATAACCAACTTAGCTCAAAACCCGGGATTTCTTCCGTATAAGCTAGGAACAGCGCGTTTAAAATCAAGTTCATATGTTCCTTCATTATTATGACCTAGAACCTATAGAAAGACAACTCAAAGTTCTCAGGAAGCATTATGATGAGCTTACTAATGTTTTAGAGATAAAACATGATCCTTTTTATTTTCAACTTCAAAATTTTCATAAAGCAATGTCATGCCAACTAATTTCAGCGGAACACATGTATAATCTTGTAAATCGTACTGAAAGAGGTTTAATTAATGGCTTAGGCTCTATAATCAAAAGCATTAGCGGTAATTTAAATGCGGATGATGCAGAATTTTATGTGAATAGTATTAATAAATTACAAACTAACCAAAGAGGCATCGTAGATAAGGTAAACAAGCAAACTTCTCTCACCACCAAAATGATAAAAAAATTTAATAAAACAATATCCCTAATAAATCTTAATGAAGATATAGTAACTCAAGTTATAAAAGAGATGTGATTGAGAACTGACGACCTAGTATCAAATCTAAATCATTTTCTAGACTCTAAAAACGTATTAGATCAGATTAATATAAGCCTTAGCGTTATGTTATAACTATTAATTGATATCACTTTTGCTAGATTAAAGATCGCACACTCAAGTCTACTTAAATTCGATGAATTAGAACCAATATATGATACAGCTGTAAAGCTATATTCAAATAATGAAATGCTTTTCCCGAAATCACATTTTAATTATTATTATGATGCTTTAGAAATTGAGGCATTTTATCATCACAAGAAAGTTGTTTTCATAATTCACTTACCAATAATTTATCTTGAGACCCTTTCAATATTCCATTTATATTCAATACCTACACAAAACCTTACCACCATTATTCCTCGTAAAACCTATCTGATTATGAACACGGATTTCTACCAATACATGTCAGTATCTTGTGATATGCTGCAGAACCAGGCCAATTTAATAAATGGATTGGAAATCGACAATTGTATCCACCAATTATTAAAGTTAGAAACCAGTCTTCAAGCTTGTGAAGAAATCTAGATCGAATTGAGATATAAAGGGACAGTTTTTGTGCAGCTAAATTGAACTTATTTAATCGAACTACCCATTGATTGCAAATTTCGAAACTAATGACTCTATGTATGAAAATCATAAAGAAGAATCCTTCAGCCAACCTCTACTATTAGAAGAAATATCAGTCAATAAGCATCAAGCACCAACGAAGTATAGGACGAAGCTCGCTGGACGAAATTCATCAATTACAAAGGGAGCAAAATAAAATAGCACCCATTGAATTAATTGGTCTCTCACATATTCGACACATTTTTTGGACCATGCCGATTTACCTTATCCTGATCACCGCTGGAGTATCGTATGTCTTCTATCGACTTAAAATAAGAAAGCCACAAGTCGATACAAGGACAAACCACAACCAACGCCCAGAACGTTCTTCACCCCCGAGGGACAATCTTCCGTTAATGAATGAAGGAGTTATGTGCAGAGGTCCCCGAAGCCTTAATAGCAGACATTGCCAATTTTACTTATATATAATATTGTTATTCATTATTGTAAACATTCTGATTTTTGAACGATTGTAGTAGACAACAGATTTAAAGATTATTAAATTCATATTTTGCGAATAATATTTGTGTTTTTAAAAATCTAGTAAAAAATCACTATCCAAAGTATTTAAGTCGTGCCACCACCAAGTTATAACTAGAATATAATATATTCTTATAATTTCTACTTTTTCTTCTAAAGATTAAATCATTATTGCCGTTTCAAATCACTATAACACAAATCAATCAGTCTAAGTGACATTTGTTAATTAGTTTACAATTTTTAATATCCATGGCATCTATAGTTTTAATTATAGGAAGTACATGTAATTATTAGAAAAATTATAATATAAATGTTACAAATATCTAGGACCCCCAGTAATTTAGAACCATAAAAATCGGTACCGTTTGGTTTAAGGTGATGCTGGTCAAAAATACGTTGTGAGTTTTTCTCTAAAAAAAAAATCTATAGTACTTCTCGAAAATAGGAGCCATAAAAGTTGACGCAGTTGGCCATGGTATTAGCAAAAAAACATGTGATACACTTTCTTAATGCCGTTTTCCGAGATCTATCCAACCAAAGAAAGTTTATGAAAATCGGTCTAGAAAAAACAATTTTAATTTATAACTGTATTATACAAATACAAAACAAATATCATCAAAATAATGACACGATCATTTTTATTTGTGAAAATCTGTTAAAAATTATGTTTTTTTCATATGAAGCAAGTGTGTCTCACGTAACCTCTCTGGCCAAAATTGCCTAGAAAGCTGCGTGAATCATACGTGATTCAAAATATAACTTGACTGTTTTTGATGTTTATTTTTTGTTTTGATTTGTTAGTAGTATAGTAAAGAGCTAAATATTTTAGTGCGCTATAATATTTGTGTATTGGCTGCTTTTATTGAATAAGGTAAGATTTTATAGTCAAATTCAAGTTAAAAAAGTAACTTTACTTTTTTTCTTAAGACAAATGGCTAGTTTTGAAAAAGAACAGCAACATTTTCAGAAGCTATTAGACAAAGTTCTTTCTGACGAAGAGGACGATCCTTTTCAAGCCCCCTCAGATGAATATGAGCCTGAAACTAGTTATTTGTCTTCATACAGCTCGGATGATAGTATCAAGCTCTTAGTAAAAAAGAAAAAAAACTAACTTATCCACTAGTGCTCTCCCATGGTGGTGGGTAAGGATGTAGTAAGCAGCTTTCTGACAAAACAGATAATGTATCGTCTGCTCAGAACGTGAATCGAAATGATACAATTTCAGAAGCTATAGAGGCAGTTATAAATCAATTTCAAATAGATAGCTAAAATGAAGATGAGGAATTAGTTCCAACATTAATGTGGCAAGAAGTTAGTGGACAATTTCTCAGTGACTTTCGGATTGACCTTCGTGAAAAGGAAGTTTTGAATACTCTATTTGAGCATATTGATAAGCCCCTGTTTTTTTCTCCAAGATAACGGTTGATGAAAAGCTTGTAGATAATATTATAACAAGTAATCGTTACGGGTTCGAATAATTATATGGAAAGATACTAACTTTGAGGAAATTGTCTTTTATAGGCCTACAAATTTGGATGGATTTATTTCGTGTCCCGAAACTGGCTGATTATTGGTCAAAAAAAGAAATATACGTAAAAAATATACGTACCAAGTCGCAAGTGTAATTTCACGCAACAGATTTGAGCTATTGTTAGCAAACTGGCACTTTCAAGATAACCGAAAAGCTGTTAGTTCTGATAAATTGCACAAACTTGGACCTCTTATTTACCGCTTAAGATGGAACTTCCAAAAATTCTACTTTCCCAAAGAGCAGATATGCTTTGACAAATACTTGTCCCTTTGAGTGGAAAGCTGGCTTTTATTCAGTATAACAAGAATGAAAGGCATAAGTTTATAAAAAAGGCACAAGTTATTGCCTTGAAAAACGATATACGTATGATTTGAAAGTATATTACGGCAAAGAAAAAGTAGACTGGTCGAGTGTATCGACCAACGTTGTTATGAATCTTTGTGAACCTCTTTTGGACTGTGGCCGATTTATTTATGTAGAAAATTACTATACAACTTGCTTAACAGGAAAATTCATTTAGTCGGCACCCTGAGCAAAAACAGTAATAATAATCCTAAAGATATTATAAACAATAAGCTAAAGAAGGGTGTATCATATAGTCAAGAGAGTAATACAGGAGTTGTGATAACAAAGTGGCAAGATAAAGGCAGGACATCTCTATGTCCTGACTTTATCTATTAAATACACTGGACAAATGGTTACAGTAGAGTCATGACGTAATGTGGAATTAGAAAAACCCGATATCGTTGCTGAGTACAATAAATGCAAGGCATTTCTTGATTTGTCAGACCAAATCAAAACATATTATTCAGCTTTGAGAAAGGGAAAAGAATTATATAGGAAAATAATTGTAGAATTGCTCTTGGGAGCTGCAATGGTAAATGCGTACATCTTGTTCAAATCAGTAACTGGGCAAAATATGACAATTAGAGCATTTAGAGAAGAGGTTTGCTACATCTCTTCTAAAATTTCCTCAAGAAGACCAGAACAAGCAAAAAGATGTAAATGCAAATAAAACAAAACATATTTTATAAGATGTATGCCCTACTAACAGGCCAAGATGCTGTTTATTCTATGTTAAAATATCCGAAGAATGGGGAAGAAACGTGACACCTAAAAGTACTCTACAACCTAGATGGAATGTATTCTAACTACTAAAATACTTGTTTTATCAAAGGACATATTTGCACAATAGAATAATAATTAACTAAATAATAATTAAATAATTCATTTTATGTACTAATCATTATCGAACTTTGTTATGATAGAATGTGTTTCTTTTAATTTTATGTATTCTGCACTTTAATATATTTTTGCAAAAGTAAACAATGTATTTAAAAGGTAAAGGTAAAGTATTAGGGTTAGAGGCGCAACAGCAACTAGGCTATTTAGCGACTGGACCTACAGCTTAACCCCCTCAGGTTATAAATCCTTGGTTATGTGCCTACCCAAAAGTCTATCAGGAAGTCTACCCTACGGAAGGCATCCGGCCTTACCCAGCCTTTAACTGGCGTAACTGAGGGGGAATTCGTTGTCGGATTTTACATTCTTGCCTAGAAGCAATCACAGACATTTAGGTGTGGATATGTGTGGGCGTATGTGTGTGTATGTGTATAAATGTGTGTGTGTGGGGTAGGAAGTAAGACGGACAGAAGAATTAAAGAAAAACACCCATCCGAGCGCTGGAACTAGCTACCTTTGGATTGCCAGGCAGGCGACTGACCCACCAGATCACCGCGGCCGGTAAACAATGTATTTATATTTATTTTTTTTATTAAAGGAAGTTTTACATAAACAGTGTTTCAGATTATTAAAAAAAGTTTCAAAAATATCGAATTTAATGTTAGATAAAAACAAAAATAACACACTTTTACTTGGGCTAACCACCTAGTTTTATTACTATATATTTAAATGACTATTGTAAATCATCGGAGCGCTACAATGTAAAAGTAACAGTTTGCATATGGCCTAAATGAATATGTTACCTATGAATAGATATACCTGCTTCACTTGGCAGTTAACATGTTAAACACAACTGAGCATCTAATATGGCTGAAATGTTCAAGGATATCTTTCAACGCATGCGCAATTATATTACCAGAATATTTTTGTCGAGTGACGCCATCATGTTGATGATAAAAACTTTTCAGACTAGCCTTGTATATTGTTTATTTTATTTTATCTTCAAATATGTTCCTGTAGAGCGTATATTTTGGTACAAAGTCTCATTTTCATAAAACAAATTTAAGTCTACTTCGTAGGAAAAAAAATGTAAATTGGAATGAAACTGTATGCTATTTGAAACATTGTCGATTTTATTGAAAATTAACGTTAAACAAAAATATTTCCTATACCTACACAAAAATCTTCCTTTATCGAACAACTTTGAAAACAAAAACAAGGCAATTTTCAATTAAAAGCAATGAAAAATAAACAATAACGGTATATCCAGTTCTCTTATGTTTTGTTACTTTTATTGATGTAATGTATTTCGAGAAATTGTTTCCGAACGGTACAATGGTTACATCTACGTGAGTGGCGTTGAGAGGTAAATATACAATATAGGCATTTAAAGAGAAAAATTTTATAACATCATATTGTGGTGAAAAGTTTTTTGATTTATTTTTCAGCGCAGGATTACTCCAGTTTTCTCTAGTTTTAATCAGAACTATTCAGTAACTGGAATGTCCTTCGGACTGGTAGTTTCTGAAATAATTCGTCCGGCTAATATCGGTTTTATAAATTCTGTATAACTATAACTTGTTTCTTTCATTTTCCTGTTTTAATCCTGCATAATTATCCAAAAATAAGGGGTTCACATGTGATTCGCTACTATCTGCAGTTTCAGATATTCACAAAAGACGGTGAAATAAAAACTCCCGCGGATACGAAGGTTCTACTGTATTTTTCCATTCACGTAGTTCCAAAGGAAATAGTCCAAAAGTGTTGAAACTTTCGTGGCTAATTTATGTTTATATGTTTTACAATTACTTCTTTTTCTTCTTCTTGTGCTACAGACCATTACTGAGCTTTTACCTTCTTCACCCTACGTCTCCAACCGGATCGATATATTGAATCAATTCAATATGAAGCTGTGTGCGATACGTGCAGACAAATGAATGAGACTGGTGGTGTAGCGCTCCAACTGGCAACATTGTTGGCTTCCTGTTTAAAAGGGAGGGAGGCCACCATCTGATAACTATTCAGAGTTTGGAGTTTGAAGTGTCTATTCTAGACTATGTAACTATTCAAGAGTTTGAAGTGTCTAGAGCAGGGGTCGCCAACCCGTTGATCGCGAGCTACCGGTAGCTTGCGTGGACAATTTCGGTAACTTACGGCTATAAGCGATTCTCAGACTTACAACTTATAATTTTCATAAACGAATATATCGAAACCGCTGACGTAGCGACCAATCGATCATTCAGGAAGGATCTCAGCTGCTTTTATCGGAATATATAGATAGGCCTGTACGACCACGTCGTGTTTAATGTTCAGTTACGTTACAATTACAATTACAACAACAATTCTAAAAGCAACAACAATCAATATTTTTAAAAGTATTTGACAAAAATAAGGCTGCAACTGAAGCTTCTTATTGCGTGTCGTATATAATTGTACAAAATAAGAAGCCTTATGAAGAAGAAGAAATAATAAAACAAGCATTTTTAGAAGCTGCTGATTCATTATTGGCCAACTTTAAAAATAAAAACGAGATAGTGGCTGTGATGAAAACAACACAACTTTCTGCCAATACAGTGATAAGATAAGTATAAGTAATGAGTAGTGATATTTTTTTAGAGTTATCATGTGACTTATCTAACTACAGTTAGCTTGTAGTTATTTTTCTCTGCAACTTGATAAATCCATAGATGTGGTTGATACCGCCCAGATGGCTGTTTTCACCGGGATGATTTTTGGCGATTAAAGAAGAACTTTTGAGTATTATTTCACTAAAAGGGCATACTACTGAACACCATCTGAAAAATATTATTTCGTCTGAGAAAATTTCAATATTTAAAATAGTAGGTTTGACAATAGATGGAGCTCCAGCTATAGTGGGTTCCAAAAAGGGCCTTGTGCCATTATGGTACTTTTCGGCAATTCATCTCTTATTACTGTATTATCCACCAACAAGCATTATGCGGGAAATTTTTGAAACTAAACGACGTTATGAAAATGGCAGTAAAAAATTGTGAATAAGATTAGAGCTCAATCATTACAGATTGAAGATTGAAGATTATTCAAAGAACTGACCGATGAAATACGGACTGTCAATACGGAGATTTACCTCTTCACTCTGAAGTCCGCTGGTTGAGTAGAGGAAAAATACTCAAACGTTTTAATGATCTTAGTGATTAAGAGTAAATACCGCAACCGACTTACAGATGAACATTTATATAATTCGAATGGCCGTAACGAACTATTCCGCCCCGAACTATTATATGTTAAGGACTTTGAGTGTCAACCTTCTCATTAAAATGTTATTTTGATCTAGATTTGCTTTTATTTAAATTTTGCAGCAATACGTCATTTTTTGTTATTTACATGGGTCATGCGACCTTAATTTTTTAAAATATATGACACGTTGTTGCGTCAAAATTGTGATTATTTTTCAGACATATACTGTATAGTTATAGTAAAATATAGTTATATTTATAATATAGTTTAGTAAAATAAAATTTGTACTTTGAAAATGTGTTTCCATTACTGCATTAAACAAGTTTAGGTGGCTCTCTATTTGAATATTATTAAAGTAGCTCAGCACATTGAAAAGGTTGGCGACCCTGATCCGGAGTACTTGATGGTGCGTAGGCATTCTTTGTAAACCGCAATACAATTGTAAATCGGATTTTTCTAATAAGTTCTGAAACTCAGTGACAACAATTTGGAACAACAATACGCTATCAAGTTTTGTTTCAGACTTGAACAGGAAGACGGTCAAAATGATTGGGGCGAACGAAGCCTCTTGGAACCTCACCACGGCGAAAAAAAAAAACAGAATGAGTAAATCAAAAGCATGCTGGTGTGCTTTTTTTTATAACCATCATGAATCTGTACCTCATGCCAAACCGACCAGCTGAAGGCGGTTCCAGTATTTGAGTTCTAGCACTATGTGGCTTCTAGGGAACTACATTGAAGGACACAATGTAGAATTCGACTTTTAATTGTAATCAATTCAATCAATTTCAGAAATCAGTCTCATTATTACCTTTTCATACCTCGGGTGCATTTTTTAATGTGTTGAGCTACTTTGATAATATCCAAATAGAAAGATCTATATAAAATTGTTTAATTCAATAATGGAAACACATTTTCGACGTACAAAATTTATTTTACTATAACTGTAATATACATTATTTGGATATTATATTTTAGCCGTGAGTTACCAAAATTGTTCACGCGAGCTACCGGTAGCTCGCGATCGACTGGTTGGCGACCCCTTAGACAGAGTCTCCAGTCCCAGAACACCTGCTACTTCACCAATGAACGTTTCATGTTGTTACGAATAAACAAGATATGTGAGCTGCCTGATTTTTCTTGTTGGCGAAAGTTACATGTCGTTTCATAATTGTCGTTTCATTGAATTTGAAAATTCAACCAGTATTATTTTGAGGATGGTTGCGGCAATTTCTTGATGGAAATTCATACTAAATTGTATAAATAAAACAACATTGTCTATATATTATTGTCTTATATTTTTTCTTTGCACGTTTCGCTACACTGTAGCTTCTCCGGATGGTTGACAAAGCTTTTGTCTTTTGGCAAGGGCTTTGTCAACCATCCGAAGAAGCTACAGTGTAGCGAAACGCGTTATGTTCTAGAGAAAAATATATAAGTGGAAATTAGACAACGTTATTTTATTTATACAATTTTGTATTATTTTCCATTGGATACATTATATTCTTGGATCATCATACCCTTATCGCAAATAATCACAACTTTATTACTATTCCATTAACATTTTTGTTTCTTCACGATGATTTTTCCTTTTTCTAAGTAATAGTTATAGTATCGCTTCGTTTTTCATATATTAATATTAAACATGATGAATTTTTTCACAACCTTTTAGTCAAACTTATAGATAACATAGGTCCACATGATTTTTGTAACATTGATGAGAATGCTCTTTTTGCGTTTCATTGAGGTAGTTATTAAAACACTTTTTCACAGAAATGGCCTTACACGTCCCATTTTCAATTATCTGCTTCTCCTTTATATCATTGAAATTATTTGTACCTGACTTTGGAGTACAAAGGTAATGAGTACTTTGATACAAAGTATTGCTGTTTTTTTGTGTCTATGAGACAGTAGGGCAACAAAAGAATATCATAGTAAGAAATATTGGCCTCGTAAAACTTCTTTTGAACCTGGTACTTCAAATTTAAAATATGCCCCTCTTATTAACCCAAAAAAGGTGTTTCTTCCGCCTCTCCATATTAAACTTGGACTAATGAAACATGTTGTCAAAACCATGACAAAGAGAATAATGATTTCAAGTACCTAAAAAATATTTCCTCAATTAAGTGATTTAAAACTAAAAGAAGGACTTCAAATACGCTTATTAAGGAAGAAACATTAAATGAAAAGGAATTGGCAGCTTAGAAGTGTAGTGAAAAGGATTTCTGGGCAACAAGAAAGATGAAAACTATAAAAACCTCATAGATGAACTCTTGAAAGCCTATGAAATACTAGGGTGTCACATGTCCTTAAAAATGTATTTTTTTCACTCCCATTTGCAGTAATCGACGAACAAGAAGAGAGGTTTCACCAGGACATCAGTACGATGGAAGCAAGATATCAGGGACGCTGAAAGCCATCTATGTTGGGCGACTACTTCTGGTTTTTAAAAAGTGATGATGCTACAGAACACAACAGGAAAAAGTGAAAGTTTATGTTGCTATATGACTCATGCTGTATCATCTCATGTAATATATTTTTATTCACATAATCCTCAGTAATGTATTTGCATAGATTTAACACGTTTTCCATGTTTATATTAAATAAATATTAGATTGTAAAAATATGTTCTCTCCTTTTTTTCCAATCTCAGCAAGATTAAATTTAGCATTTAATCAGTAGATTAAATCATCTCCTGATGATGCTACCATGGTTAGCGAAGCGTGCCTCGAGCAGTTCAAAAAAAGTGATTTGGTGTTTAGTGGTAAATCTCTTGAAGTTTAAGGAGATTGTTGTTGCGAATAGTAACAATGTTAAGGTTCTATGTATCGGCAATATAAATTTTGTGACAAAAACTGAGGAGTGTGAATTTCAGATACCAGTAAAAAATATTTTATGTGTGCCAGATCTGACAACCAACCTGTTGTCTGTGAACCAGTTGATTAGCAATGGCAATAGGGAGTCATTTACGAAGGATTGTTGCATTGTTTACAATAAGGAAGGAATAATTGTGCCCACAGCATCACTAATTAATGGAGTTTATAAACTAAGGTTATCTGAAAGCCACATAGCATCTGTAATGTCAGGAGATATCCATATATCTCCTGACATTACATCGATCGGGTCGATTGGGTCACATTAACTGTAATTACTTGAATAGTGAAATATGAGAAATGCTGTTGAATGCTGTTGAACTTGAATGAGCAGAGGTGACGTAAATTATCTTCCACGTAGTCCTGATTTGAGTTCTATCGACTTTTTCTGGTGGGGGCATGGGGGGGGGGCTGTCTAAAATCGAAACTTTACGCCAATAAACTGGTATTTTTTTGTGCAGTTAAAAGAAAATATCCGACAGGAAATGCCAGGAATTCCAGAGATTATGTGCCGAGCCGTCCAAAGGGATTATGCTCTTCGTTTAGATGAGTGCCGTGAGCATGAAGGTTTACATTTGGATGGTAGTATTTTTAAAAAGTTATTTCCTAAAATGTTTGTTTCAATAATTATTAAAGGTTTTTTGATGGATGTCTTTCTTTTAGTTATATCGCTATATCAAAAATAAACTTTCTTTTGGGACACCTTGTATATGTGAAATTACTTTGTTTATTATATGTGATTTTACTTTTTTTTAACTTCCATAATATCCAAGTTCGTACATTTTTATTTAAAGTACACTCAAATCAATTTTTGAATGTATTCAAGTAGTTTAATTACTTTGGGTTTAATACAATTTTGTAGTTCTTGAATTACAATTTTCTACTATTCATACTACATTGTAAAATTATGTAATTGTAAAATTATGATTTCGTTTATGAAATTGTATTTTGTTAAAAAAATAAATAAATAAAACCTTTTGAAAATGGATTGCTTGTACACTATTACTGTACAGTTCAAAACACAAACTGCATTTTAAAGGGTGAATCGAACGTGAAGATCAGTCAACAAATTTCAAATCAAAATCCTCAGAAGAAACGCAGTATTTCTTTAAATTTACATGGCATAAGTTATATTAAGATGATTTAAAATTATCAAGAAAAAAAGTTAACTTTTATCATGTGCAACTTGATTAAATTTATGCGGAGCTGTACGGATATGTTCAGTTTCAGTCAATTAAAAAGGAGTTTTCTGTATAAATATCAAACCTTATGCCGTCAGACAAACGAAGGAAAAAATCCAAACAATTCGATACAGTTGAATTGTATACAGCTTAATTATGATGATGGTGATGACTGTCAACTCGGTACGAGCATGATGTCAGCCATGGTTATTAATTTTGCAAAGCCATTGTTGAAGAACTATTGGTTTTATAGTGGCTCAAATAACCTAACTTATATCTGTATGGTTCTCCACATGCTGGGCAAATAAGGTCAGGGGGATACAGATTTGCTATACGCGGTCAAGCTTGTTTGACGCATTTCGGCGTTTATTTTCCTCGTAGAGCTGTACAGTGCTGTCTGGCTCTTTACGACATTTGGGTCTGTCGTTAACCATCTTATCCCATTCAAACACGCTTAACATGGACTTCTTTAGAGACGATTTTATGATGGTTTGGTATTTCCTTTTTGGACCTTCCAGATGTCGTGTTTTGTTCTTTAATTCGCCATAGAGGATCTGCTTCGGTATCCTAGTATCCTGCATCTGACGGCAATAACCTAACCATCACGGCAGAGCTTTATGATCTAGAATTATATGCCCAAACTGTTTCCTGTACTTCCAAGTACTTCCACATTGGTCTGATAGCCTGGTCATTTTATTCTCAAAATTTTACCTATCAAATGTTCTTTATATTGGAAGTTAGTTTTCTAGTAATGGTAATAAATTTGCGTAAAAAATTCCAGTAAAAGAAAACGTATGAACTTTTGTTAACATCAATATAAAGTTTGACTTACTTTTTCAACCAATTCGGCGACACCAACGCTAACATCTGACGATGAACTTTCAGAATCCAAATGGGCAGAGTTCTTGCGATTCGTAGCTGGAGTTTTTGGTGGTGAAGCGGGAGTCTCCCACGGACAAACTTCTTCAGACGTTGAAGCTCCAGGTGCAATGCTTGGTTTCTTCACTCTGTACGGTAACAATTCGTAACATATAATTATAAAACAACCAGCAACGTTTTATCAAAACATCGATTCAAGCTAGGAAATATATTTTTGTTTTAATAATTTAATGAATTTAATGAGTAGGTGCTGGAAATAGAGAGTGGCACAAAGCAAAAAGATACCAATTAAAATTTTGATGATTTTCAAGTTGAAATTTTAATTGAATCAATGATGAAATTCAGATTTTGCCTCTCGAATATCAAAAATCGATATAGAGTATAAAGATAATTGAAATTTGTTTAATAAACCTGCAACAATGTTCGAATCGTTTTTACATTTTTAATAAAATTTGTTATATATTTGATGTATAATTTAATAAAAAATAATTTTAAAAATATATTTTTCATATGGGTTTTCTTTTTACCGAACATATATTATTTTTATATAGAGATGTGTATGTGTAAGAATTTAGCTAATTAAATGTTGCAAAATGAGATTAGGATGTAGAAAGCGGAGTTAACTATTTTCGAAGTTTAAAGGGTGATAAATGAAGAGCTTAATTCGATTATGCTCTCCTTTGATTCCTCGGTGACATGAGAGTTCTTAGTTTGTTCTTTGTCACTTTTAACTCAAAGGATGGAAAAATTTAATACAGTGTAGGTGGAAATTATTTACAAATTTCATTCAATATATCAAGTTTAAAATAATCAAAGTGTCATTTTGTCGAAAATTTAAAATAATTGAAAATAGAGGGTGCGTATAGGACACCCTGTTGACTGAAATCGATGTTCTACGAGGGTTGCTATTTATGTATCTGGAATTGGCAACAATGGTGTTGGTGGGCACCATTTGACATATTTATCGTAAAGTTTGACATTGTTGACTATATACGTACTCAGAACTTTTTGATGATAATTTACTATGACTTTCAACATGGATTATCACAATAACAGTGCCTCCAAATTCCAACAAAAGCTGTTCGCGCAAGAAGCACTCACAGTGCCACTAGAGAATCGTAGAACGGTCAATTTTGAAAGGTACACAATCATTTGTTTGTCAGAAGTATTTGAAGAAATAAGAAAAAACAACCAGCGACGCAGGATCATTCTTCGTCATGACAACGCGAGATCTCACACATCGGACCGAACAACTTAATATTTGGCCGGTCAAAATATCAAATTGATGAGTCATCTGCGGTATTGGCAGCGTATGATTTCGTTTTTTTCCCGTCCGTGAAGAATAAAAGACGTGGTCACCGATTTTCGACGCCAGAAGAAGAGTCTGATGCGTTCAAAATGCATGTTTTGGAGATACCTCAATCGGAATGGGAAAAGTGTTATGAAAATTGATTCAAACGTATGCAAAAGTGTATCGATCGGTACTTCTCTTGGGTTTTCCGTGAATTGTCCGAACTGCAGGAAACAACTTGTTCTAATACTCAAAACGGAACAGGTCCATTAATCGAATAATAACTATTTAGAACTAGAAAATAAATTACTAGTCTACGAATCTATTTTAAGCTCTATGAAGTTCACCCAAGAACACAAACCAAGTTACATAGAAGCTTGTTTAGCACTGAGGGTGGAATTCGTCTTCTCCTTTTTCTTAATTTTTTGACCTTATAACCCTGAGTAGATGTATGCTTGTCTGGCTATATAATTTCATTCAACTCTCTATTAAGCTCTCCCTCTCCATTATCTCCCGTTCATTGATTTCAGATCATCCTCTATATAAGCCAGTTCAATATTGATATATCTGTCTTTTGAGTTTTTATGAATTCTAACTGAAATATCCTTTTTGCTATTCTATTTTTTTTTGCATTTTACTGGCATGCCCCAGCTATGTGAATCTTTGACTTTTTATATATGAATGACTGCCGCTTCTATACGTTCGGTCAATTCAGAAGTCATGCAGATGCTTCCTGTTCCTTTAACCACTTGTATTCGTCCGTAATTTTTACCCTTTATCTCATTTTGTCATTGTCCAGATCTCACATCCATATTTTACAATGGTTACAATGAGTGTCTTATATATGTTTAATTTTGTGTGTTTTGTGTATTTAGAAGCATATATAGCTCATTCAGGGAAATCATGGTTGCACGTCATCAATCTAGAGAAATCTATTGCCAATTTAAAACCATAAGAAAGAAAAAATCTTTTAAATCCTATTAGAATAGGATCCTATTAGAATAGGATAAAAGTACGGTAAACCGGTGGATTACATTCTGTGAATTCGTTGTCAAGATAACATTTAGGTTTGTGGTTTTGGACAGTGCTGCCGGTCTTTCACAACTTTCTTCGTCGAATCTGTCATTTTCAAATACTGATCGTTTTTGAGTTGTGCCTTCAAATGTTTTGAATTTTTTTATTGTATTCTTTGCTGTTTTAGCTATTTTCTGGTTTAGTTTCTGTTTTTGTGAGTTCTGTAGTATCTGCAATTAAAATTGCAACGGTGTAAGCAACTTGTCTCGTTACTTATCAGTTATTTTGAACAGGAACGAGATAATGGGGCTCCTCATTAAACGCTGTAAGAGAGGTATGTATTAATAACTTAGTACGTCTCATGGTTAATTGAAGTTTTTTTAGCGAGTTTCGTCTGCACTAAATATTAGTATTGGTGCAATTTCGAAAAAGTTGAAGAATAACGAAATCTTAAAATCACAGAAGAACAAGCGCGAGTAACTAACAAAACGAGTAACTAATCTAAATCATCTTGATGTGGGCTCCAATTGGCAATCCAAGCTATGAAATGTATGAAAAAAGTAAGTAGATTTATATGGTAATATTGTATTTTTATGAAATTTTATTGAATTATTTCAGAACAAACGTTTAATCTTGAAAGTATTCATGAAAAACTAAAGAACATGCACCTCTTTGACGGATGTAAAACTTCGCTTCATACACTTCTAAAAGAAATTGGTTTCAAATGGAGTAAAATTATTGCAATCGTCATATAGGCCGAAATGGAAGAACGATTGATAACTGTTTGAATATATGGAAAGAAGCTTCATCAACAGTTACACCACAGATCTAGATGAACAGCATCAGATTTTTGATTAAAACTTTTAAAGAAAAAGCTTTTCGTGTTCCTTTTTTATTTACAGTTCTATCGAGCCAAAGTGTGGGTATTTTGGTGTTGATGTGGCAACATTGTAACGTAAATGCGTCATTTTGATGAGACGTACAACTATAATTTCCCTGAATGAGCTATATATCATTAGTTTCTTTTTTGCATAGTAATAAGGATTGTTAATAACTATACGTAATTTCATTTTATTAGTTATAGTGTTGTCCGGGTTTACTTCAGAGCCCAGATATTTGAAGGCTTACATATGCCTAAATTATTGAGGTTTGGCTCTTCTATATATTTTGTCTTATTCTATCTAATTGATAGTAAGGCCTCTCTCTTTTGTTCATGATCAATAGAAATTAAGCTTGACTTTTAATGTCAGTTTGTCTAATCTATCTCGCTCTATCAACAACGAGACTGAACTTCATGGTTGATAGAGCGTATCTTTATTGGGCCCTTTATTTATGTGAATTATGGCCTATTGTTATGGCGAGGTTATGGAAATCACTCTTATATAATTATCAGGTATAATAATAATCCAATAGCATTTAATATTTGATAGTCTAATTTTAAACATAGACTTCCTAATTTTTCACAGCAATCTGTTCTGTTCTGTATAGTTCACCTATCTCTCTTGCTTTTATGTTAACTAATCTTATTTTAACATCGTTCTCTCTATTTCTTATTTGTTTTTTAACAATTACCTTTTAACAATTTTCAATTTTTCCAGGTTGATCATAGTACATAATCTTGAGTATCTACATAGTATCTTGATATTTCTAAGTACTTCCTTGCCAGCTCTGGCCAGGTTGTCAACTCTTCTTTATGCTTATTGTCTTCTGGTTACTTTTGTTATCTGATTTTCTATATTGGGTTTAGTTGTTGTTCTACGTGTTCCATCCATATTTTGATTTTTTAGATATTCATTTACAGTACTACTCTTGTTTGAGGCTTAAGACGGTTCGAACATATCTTGTAACATAGCTTTTCATGCGAGTGATATATAAAGCGATTGATACTTAAAGAGTTCTAGCGATATCATATCTTCCTGTCGAACCCTCTTTTTGTGTAACGGGTGTTATAATAAGAGGACAATATGTGAATTTTAAATAAAACATGGTTTTCTGTAGCAAAGTATTGAAATATTTGTTGATTTATAATATAGACATTTAGAAATTATGTATGGAACAACCCATCCAGTAAATGGCCGCCACGGCTTGGGTAGCACACGCGTACTCTTCTCGCGAAATTTTCAATAACGGATTTGCATAAATGTGGTGGTAGTTCGTTGATACAGCGTTCAGTTTCGGGCTTCAGTGCTTGGGTGGACGTAAGTTTGTTAGCGTAAATCTGAGACTTCCGAAAACCCCACAGAAAAAAGTCCATAGGTGTTAAATCGCAAGATCATGGCGGCCAATTGTGGTCACCAAAACGGCAGATGACACGACCAGGGAAAGACCGTCAAATGTTTCACATGTGGTATGGCAAGTGGAATCATCCTGCTGAAACCATGTGTCTTCAAGAACAATATAATATTGCTCTATAATTTAAAACCGGGAAGACCTAGACTCAGAGGGGAGGACAGTATCAAGTGTGATGTCACAAACATCGGCCTACCAAATTGACAAAACGACATCAAAAAATAATCGTCGGGAACAACCCAATATTTTTACTAAAAAAATTAGAGCTCTTATCGAAGTAGCAGCTGATACATGCAGGTGGAAGAAGAAAATTGAAGTATCTAAATATAAAAAAATAATGTCCATATATATTTCCATACGATATTTTACTTGATTATTGGAGCAAACGTAGGTTATGTCCATCATTGTTCGATACACTTCCCGAGTATTATTTACGTTTCGCTAACCATGTAAGCATCATCAGGAGAAAGATCTAGATTAAATCATCATGACTAAATCATCTCCTGATGATGCTAACATGGTTACCGAAACGTGCGTCGAGCAGTTGAAAAAAGTGTTTTGGTGTTTAGTGGTAAATCTCTTCAAGTTTAGTTTCATAATGCTTGTTTTAGGATCTGCAGCTACAGTTCCTCCCAACATCAGCATCGAGAGGCCGTGAACAACCTGATCTTCCCCTACTTTCAATACTCCAAAGGCTATTGTTCTGTATCTTTCTCTCTCTAAGAACTTTTTGAAACACAGCTGAGTTAAACCTCTGAGAAGTGTAGTATAATCATTTATTTAATAATAAACGCAAATAACTATCTATAATCTCTCTCTATCTAAAATCTATTTTTATTCAGAATAGTCTCCGTGAACGTCAATAGAATGTTTTACATGGTCAATTAGATTAATGAATGAAGTTTTGAGCTCGGCCAAGGATATGTCCTTCAGGATGGCGGTCGATGCCTTTTGAATGGCTTCATTGTCACAGGAAGCCAAATCAGGCGAGTATGCTGAATCATTGATGGTAAAAATACTATTTTTGGTCAAAAAATCAGTGATGAGCGAGGAGCGATGAGAGGGCGCATTATCGTGTAAAAAGCGCCCGCTGCCTTATTGATGGTATTGTGGCCGCACACGACGAATACACGATAACAGACGCTTTATAACATTAAGATAAAACACAACATTGATCGTTTGACTAGGTGGAATTAACTCATTGTGCACAATTCTTTCCGAATCGTAGAAACAAATCAATATTGTTTTGATTTTTTACTTCTCGAGACGGTTTTTCTTCGCTCAGGTTCAGCACTTTGACCCTTGGTTCGTGGATCACATTGAAAACGCCCTGTGATATCATCAGTAACAATGCTGTACTTGAAGTTTTCGTCCTTTTTCGATTCTTTAATCAAGTCCTTGCAATGTTGGATTCGGAGCAATGTTTGGTCGTCAGTCAATTTGTGTGGAACAAAGCGTGTACAAACCTTCCGAAGTCCCAAATAATCGGTCAAAATGTGATGAGTTAAATCTTTAGACATGTTCAATTCCATTTCCATGTGTCGAAACGAAGATTTTGGCTGATGTTTTATAAATTCACGCACAATTTCAATGTTACTTTGAGTAACCACGGAATTTTTCGGACCAGGATGTTCGTCGTCCTTGATGACCTCACGACCTTCTTTGAATCGTTTAAACCACGCGTGGACTCTGCCACAGGATAAACAACTCTCACCATACACTTGTTTCATTAATTGAAACATTTCGGTTAATGTTTTATCAAGTTTAAAACAAAACTTAAAAATCGCTCTTTGTTCAATGTTTATTTTTCGACCGATGGTATAAACACATTGACACTTGAAGCGCGATAACTCTGTTTCTAATGATCCGAATGTCATGAAATTTTATCAGAACGTCAGTGAAGGATACACATTTCCAACGCTTACCTCGTCAAAAGATGGCGTAGTTTGAAACAGCTATTTTTTTTTAAATCCTGTTTTTCCTGAGACGTACCTTCTAAGTTAGTTATATAAAAGTTATTTCAACAAGAGCTGCCGTAGTTGAATTACAAACCATTTCTCTTCTACTAAACAGCTTCTGCCAAACATTAGTGGATATGTATACGTGCTATACAAGTGGTGAAACAATCAATCAAAAATCGACACGAAGGTCGTGCGATTTGATGGCCTTAGATTTACATTTTGAGATTACGTTAAATGAAAAATCTAGGACAATAACTGAATTTCTACTTATAAATTCAAAGCTAACATCCAAGCGTAAAACTTAATCTAAGCATGTTAGAGTAAAATGTTGTGATTGCAAGATTAGTGGTCGAGAAAACTGTCTTGGTCTGTAGCAAAACTATCTATACAAAACTGACCATGACCTGCATTTGGTGGCAGTGGAGGGATCTCGTGTACTGGGAAATGAAGAAAAATAAGATTGCCGATAATGAACGCTACCTCTCCCAGCTACACCGTGTAACTGAAGAGATTTAGCTGAAACGACTCGAAGGCCAAGTCACCTTGCTCCATGGCAATGTACGACCTCACACAGCAAACATCGTTAGGAGGCCCTGCATAATCTCAAATGGGAGGTTCTTCCGCATCCTCTGTACTTTCTAGATTTTACGCCAACCGATTATCATTATTGGCTGATGCATTTTTCTGAAAAACTTAATTTTAATTAACTTTCAAGCTCTTGAAATGGCAATGCCGGAGGTAAAAAATTCCATTTTCGACACTTGCTATACTTTGCCTTTTGTCGTGGTCGACGAAAGGCAAAATTTGTGCCATATATGGAGGGAGCACTATAGCCGATCGGGCTATAGTCAAAAATGGCAACTTCGACTAACACGACACGCCCCACTCTAGTGGACCTTCCGACTTCGACGAAGACCATCTTAAAGCGTTTTTGAAGGAAAACGATCGTCAAATATGCCGAGAATTTGCTCCCAACATCTTCAATCTGCTGAATTTATTCAAAAACTCAGAATTTGGGTGTCAAACAAGCTAATCGACGACAATAAGGAAAATCACCGCAATAAAGCTGCTCTAAATCTGACCCGACATCGAGCAACACGGAACTACAAGGAATGATTCTTGTACAGAAGGGTTGCCGGAGATGATAAATGGTGTCTCTCCGTCAATATAAAGCAAAGGAAGGAGTGAATGGCCACAGGAGACACGCCAAAACCGAGAGTTAAACAAGATATCTATTCCAAGCAGAGACCATGACCTGCGTTTGGTGGCAGTGGAAGGATCTCGTGTACTGGGAAATGAAGAAAAATAAGATTGCCTATAAGGAACGCTATCTCGCCCAGCTACAACGTGTAACTGAGGAGATTTAGCTGAAACGACTCGAACGACAAGGCCAAATCATATTGCTCCATGGCAATGTACGACCTCACACAGAAAACATCGTTAGGAGACCCTGAATAATCTCAAATGGGAGGTTTTTCCGCATCCTCTGTGCTTTCTAGATTTTACGCCAATCCATTATCACCTATTCCGTCCGCTATCAATTGAAATGAGGGGAGTAGCCTTCGCCAACAATGGGTGGGGGTCAACTAGCTTAACAACTTCTTCGCCTCCAGATTGGGCGATTTCTGGCGGAACTGCATCAATAAATTGGACGTGAACAATGACTAATATCACTTTTTAATTAAAAAATGGCATGACCAACCTAATATTTTGTATTAACCCAAACATTATCTGATGATCATATCAGCAACTTTGTTGGCAAATACGAAATGGCAAAGAGGAGTAATCCAGGTGAAGGGCTTTTAAATTTCTGCATAGAACGATAGTTGGTTACTTTATTTCAACATCATATTCATCAGCAGTATCCGTGGCAGTAACAGACGGTAACTATAGAAATCAAATTGATTATATTTTGATGTCTCGACAGTGGTCGTCAATATAGAATGCAAAAACCTTTCCCGGGACTGAATGAGGAATTGACCATCGACTACTCTATTTTAGATTTCATATAAAATTTAAAGTATCACTCAAAAGGTCCACAAGAAGAAGCTAGTCTTGTGAATTTCAAAAAAAAATCGAAAAACTGGAACCCATTCCACTGGCCAATTCAGTTTGTAGATGAAAGAAACACAAGGACTTCACAAATACCAACATTGGATGACTGATGCCATTCTTGATATAATCGAAAAAAAAACGCACACACAAAAAAGTGGGTATAGGAACATCGCTAAATCGAGAAATCCAGAGAACATTTAGAAGAGACGAAAATGATACTACCAAAAAACTTGTGGAGAACTCCAGTCACATGCTAATTTAAATAACACTAAAGGAATTTATAAAACGGTGAAGAAATAATAAGAAAACATACACGACGTACATAAATAATACAGAATACACAAGTCGAAAAAAATAGTAAATTGGAGCGTTTACAAATTATCGGCCGCTACTGGTAAAATAATTTTGGGCGAATTGTATTTGAAAGCGCATCTGCATCTTTCAGGGCAAGGACATGGCAGGACAGTCTACCTTCAAATCTCGGGTGAACGGACGTCTCCGCGACTTACCCTTCCGACAGAGGTATGCAAGTTAGTTGGCCAAGCCATGCTTAGGTTTATTTTTTCTGATATTCTTGTAGACGGTTTTATGACCCGGTAATTAAAGAATCCAGTCAATCAGGGACCAGGCCGTTGTAGAACTAATTATTTCGGAGTCCAACTATTTCCAAAACCAGACTTTTTTGCGGCCACTTTGCACATTACCCTGGCGTAATTGCCAGTAGCCTTACTCATGGTACTTGGATACCCCCAATACCGGATAAATAAGCGGCGGAACAAAGGAAAAATAAGGCTAGAATAATAATTTTTAATATATGTTCTTATTGAATTAATGTCTCACGTTTCTTTTTCATCAGTTGCCTACTTCTCTGACTACCATCAGGAAATAGACAATTTATTGTTCGATCAGATTTATTATAGTTGATTTAAAATATTTTAATTCATCCTATTTGATTACTTTTAAATTAACTTCACTTACTTAGTATTGTTTAAGAAGACTTAGTGCCACCTAATTTAAAATTACTGAGAACTAGAGACGAGTTCGAGTAAGTTAGAAGTTTTTTTTGAGGTTTTCCACAGTACGGTTTAATGGATCACACCATTAAACCTCCCTGTGTTTTTTCTTATTGTTTTATTTTTTTACCTTGTGTTGTTTTTTTTATTGTGCTTATATTTAATATAAGTATAAAATTAATTCAATATTTTTTTTTAAAGATAGACCACTTCCCATTTCCAGGATCTACTATTACATAAGATAATTTAACGAATTAGGTGGCGCCTTTTTGACGTGTCGCATCATCTCGTCCAGGACTTTCTCCCCGGTGCCTCCGGCGAACGGCTGCTATCGAAGTAGCCAAGATTTTTCGATTGATTTTATTACAAAAAAAATAGGTTACAAGATATCGATTTTCGTAAAGGAAGCAGTGGATCACAGGAAACACGCCATAGCCGAGAGTTAAACACAATCTTCATCCCAAGCAGACCATGATTTGTGTTTGGTGGGAGGATCTCATGTACTGGGAAATGCTGGAGAAGAATAAGATGGTCGATAATGAACGCTACCTCGCCCAGCTACACCGTGTAAATGAGGATATTTAAATCAACACACCTCAACAAACCTCATATAGCAAATATCGTTAAGAGGCTCTGAATAATCTCGAATGGCTCATCCGCTGTACTTTTTAGATTTTGCGTCAACCGATTATTACCTCTTTCGTTCGCTGTCTAACGAAATGAGAGGAGTAACCTTCGCCAACGATGGGTGGGGGGTCAACTGGTTTAACAACTTCTTCTACTCCAGACCCGGCGATTCCTGGCGGAACGGCATCAATAATTTTGACGTGAACAATGACTGAGAACACTTTTTAATTAAAAAATTGCGTGATCAACTCAATATTTTTATTAAAAAAAAATAAAGCTCAAGCTCTTATTAAAATACCGATTAAAAGTTTTATTTGAAGCGTTGCAATAGGCAGAGTTGTTTAATATATTTTGCTTATGTAGGTTTATTGAACAAAGTTATGGATTAATGATCTGCGTTAAGTACTACGTACATAGGAAAGAGAAAAATATGTGCAATAATTTAGATAATAGAGAATAAAGAATTATAAATAGATATTGCTACAAATTAATATCGCTTAATAATGACACTATTTTATAATTTTTAATAGAATGGAAGGAAAAATATTAATCCTATTAATACACCAAGCAACAATCAATATAAATGAGAGAAAAATAATTTTCCGAACCAAAATGCAACACCGAGTTAGTACCCAAAACAACACTGACATCACTGGCACTCAGTCGGTAACTTACGGGCTCGTGCTGGTGGCGCCACTGGTTTTGTTCAGGTCTAGGTCCCCCCTGCAAGTAAGCAACTAGCTACATCTAAACATCTAATAAGATCGTAAACCGCATATAAAAATAGGGAAATTGTAGTTTTTCGTGTGGATATAGTAAATAGAACACATTCTCATAGTTGTCAATACATAATATACACCATATGCAATTGTTATTAAACACTATTCTGTTATTTTATGATAGGCCAAATGGATAATATAAAAAAGCAGACAGTAAAAATGAATGCGATAAAAACAGCCTGTTATATAAATCAGGGTTCTGCTAAAGATTCACGTACAGTCCAAGGCAAAACAATATCTAGAAGCAGCATTCTATTGGGTTGATGCAAAAGTTCGTTCAGTTTTTAGCACTAGATGGTACTGCATCGCAAAATCGTGAATTATCTTCTTTACATGTGTAGTTTTAATGTTGTTTGACAGAAGAAATTTTAGCGAGTATTTGGGGAAAAAACAGTGTTATTGGGTTATTAATTTTATTAAGTAATCAAAATTACAGTTAATAAGGAGAATCTTCGCCATATTATGCATTTTTATTTCCGAAAAGTAAATAATGCTTCACAGATGCGCAAGAAGATATGTACTGTCTACGGTGAGCATTCACCATGTTCTAGAAGATCCGCCGAGACTGATGGCAATGAAATATTGTCGCTAATTGAAAGTGATCGACATATGGTATGTCTATATTTGTTCAACTTTCCCGTTCAACATGCGTTTCAACATGCCTTTCAACTTGCGTTATGGCAGGCGTAAGCGCCTGCATCCTAGCACAGGGTAAAAAGTATGCCTCCTTCCTGTCCACATGTTTGCGTCAGTTTTATTCAGCATTTCTGGCGAGTTCAATAAAGACGGTTTTTTAAAAACGTTACACACATTTTGAAAGTACCTACTGTAATTTCAGCTTCGTGAATACATCTGTCATTGTCATTTTAGCCACTATAAGTGCGGCTGTGCTGATAAAAACACGGAAAATAAGGGAAAATATAGAAAATCTATGAATGTATGTACAAATAAATATTTAGTATAATTAATACAATTTGCTACAGGAAAATATATACTGAAAAAAATATTCCTCACACACCCAATTTACAATTTTACTACTGTTTGTTTTATTTAATCTACAAGTTCGTTGTGCCGTTAAGTGTAGGACTGATAGTTTATATTTCAGTATGCTGGTATTTTATGAATTTTACCCTCCATGACTTTTTATCCAGTACGAATTTTCTAGCCTCATTCCTATCAATTCGTCGTTTTGTTGCTGTCCATTTGTTTTTCTCATCTCACTCTTGTATATCCAACATTATTTTTTCCTCGTGTTTTCGGTTCATAGATTTGTAATTTGCTAATCTCTCTTCATTCATTTTGTGGATGTGTCCTTAGCCAGCTCAGTTGTTTTTCTTCTACAGCTCTTTCTATTCGTTTCGTTTTCAGTTGTTCCATTGCTGTCGTATTTCTCACTCTATCTGTTCTTGTAATTTCCTTTATTTCGTCTAAGAATCGCATTTCTGCAGCTGAAATTTTACTTTGGTTTCTCCATCTAGAAATGTTGTTTTTAGATTGTTGTATAGTTTGCCTACTTTTCCCATTTTTTCCTCTATTTTCTGTCCCTTTTTTCATTATATTTTATTATTGTGCCTAAATATTTATAGTTTTTGACTTGCCCCATTACCTTCCCATCAAGTACAATTTAATGTTTTTTTTTGTGCTTGCAATTGTTTTACCATTATCGATATTTATTTACATGTTTACTTTTCTTAGCCCTTAGTAATATATCGCTAAGTTATGTTGTAGTGTTTCTTCAGAATCTGCCATTAGGACCATATTATCAAAGAACAGTAATTCTTGTGTTGTCATTTTTCTAAAACCTATTTTTGTATTCTTGCATTTTGCTTTGCTATTTTTTACAACATCGTTAATAACAACTGAAAATAACACTAGACTCCGTCTTGACGATCAAAAGTTGTGGACATACCTTTAGAACAACTCGAGAGATCGGAAAAATTCTTGCAATCAACTAGTCAACTTGAAAGGTTTAACAAGGGCGACGTACGGGGGTTGCATAAGTTGATGGTGAAAAATTTCAAAGACTTAATTTCTGTTTGCAATTCTCTATTGAAGTGCAAAGAAAATGATCCAATTTTAAGTCGGGTGGTTACGGTGATGTAAAATGGATTGTGTCTATCTAATAAGCTAGTAGACAGGCGTAAAAGACAAGTGTAATCGTGAACCTCACCTGCACGAGTGGTGATATAAACCATCCGGTGCGCTCTGCTGGATAATAAACGAGGCTCTGGCGACCGGGTTACGGTGGTATAACGGTCATCAAGTATTAGGGAAATATAATACTTAGATCTGAGAAAGGTAATGGTAATCCACTTCAGTATTATCCCCGAATACTAATTCTCTCAGAGTTAAAAATTCCAGAGGTGAAATAAATCCAATCGGATCCCCGGAGGGGATTAAAAATTTAGAAAAGCATAAGTTAAACAACCAGTTGATAAATGTTGCTACATGGAATGTTTGAGGATTGCTCAATGCAGGCAAAACTCAGATAATAGATCATGATTTTATCCAAAATTCACTGGAGAAGGTCTGCTCGCTTCACAATACAAAATGGTAGCACAATATTCTTTTCAGGTCACGGCAGTTGGAGTCAAAACGGTGTCGCATTTGTGTTGACGAAATATGCTAGCAAGCAAATGTGTAACTGCTTGTGATCTTGCCAACGATAAAATTATAGCAATAAAAGCAACTGAATGGAACCACTCCAACAAGTCAATCAACTGAAGACGAAGTAGATGAATTTTATGGAAATATTGAAGAACTGATACGTAAAATTCCAAGCCGAGAAATTATGATTATACTTCGAGATTTCAACGTCAAGGTAGTTGAAACATTGTCTGACCGTCATAAATTGTTGTATCAGGAACATCGCTAGAAAATGCGGAATTTTGCGGACTTTGTTGGCAAATACGGAGTGATCGAGACGAACGGCTTTTTAATTTCGGTATATAATGACATTTCGTTGCTTTATTTCAACATCATATTTGTCAATCAGTATACGCGGCAGTCTCCGAAAATTAACAGATATGAATGGCACCGAATGGAAGCACTATTGCAGTAAAATCTTCCAAGATGGGTGTAATCCCAGCATACCTAATTTGGAAATCCGTGAAACTAATATTTTAGAAATAACAATAAAAAAATGTTATACGCAGTCTAAAAAGTGATACGGCCCATGGTTTGTATAGAGTCACCGCAATGGCTGAAGTAGGGGTAAATATGTTTCACAATATCTGCCAGAAATTGGAAATAATAGATTGTGACCAAAAGATTGGTCAATCTCAGCATTTAAACCTCTACATAAAAAAGGATCTAGAGAGAAATGCGAAAATTACTACCTTTTCGCTCTCATTCCTCATGCAAGCAAAATCTTTCTTAACATTAATAAATGCTTAAAATGGTACTTATCATAGCAGATTCCCCCAGGGTAGGCTGAATTTTTTCCAGGGAGAGGTATACTCGAATAAATATTCAATATTCGACAAATAATCAAAAAAGTTAGAAAATTCAACCATCCTGTACACCTCTGTTTCCTTGATTATCGGAAGGCGTTTAACACAGCATAAAATGGGAGAAATTATGGCAAATTCTGAAGGTATGAGTTAAGAGTTTGAGATCACGTAATTGGCTTAATTTATCATCTGTATAAAAAAAAACAGTGTGGTGAAAATTAAGGAGAGAATATCTTATGAGTTTTATGTCAAAAAACAAACCAGATGAGGATTTATCCTATCTCCAATTCTATTCAACATTTATGGTGAATATATTATGCGTAGATCTCTCGAGGACTGAACGGGTAATATAAATATAAGCGCCATTAAAATAACAAACTTAAGGTGACACTACACTTCTTCATTTCTTTTATTGGAACCTTCGGTCTGAAACACTAAACTCGAAGAGATTTACCACTAAACACCAAATCACTTTTTTATATTTATCAACGCACGTTTCACTAACCATGTTAGCATCATTACGAGATGATTTAATCTGAGATTGGTGATTTGTGTGATGAGTGATTTGGTGTTTAGTGGTAAATCTCTTCTTGCAAGATCGGCAGTGGAACTGAGTCTAATTATCAAAAAAATAAAAGATGAAAATCTTCTTTACGAACTAAAAATAAATGAGAAGAAAACAAAAATAATGATTATCAATCGTCAAAACAACATGTCCAACATCAGTCAAATAGGGCAATTTAAGATAGATAGTCAATTCGCATATCTTGGGGTTATACTATAACACAGGACATAAACAAACAGATAGTAAAAACTTTAGTTTTTCCGATATTGTTGTAGCCCATTAAGCTTATTGATTGTATTGAACTTTGGTGCTGGATAAGGATTCTTCGCATTTCATGGACCACAAGATGAACAAACGCATCCATTATTCGAGAAATTAATGAACCCCGAAGGTTATCTTCAATTATTGATGAACGAATATTAAGATTCTTTGGCCACATTGACTGCTGGGATAGCAATAATTTAGAAAGACTGGATTAAAAAGAAAGAAAGGGGTCTAGATCGCGCGGCAGACCTCTAAAAATAATGGACATGCCAAATTAAAGATCTAACTGGTTCATTTCTGAAATATGCAACCAAGGAAGCCAGAATTAGGAAACACTGACGGAAAGTAGCCCGAAAAGGCCGCAAACGCAATAGGTCACGACACTTTGTAAGGAAGAAGAAAAAAGACAATGGTCTAAGCGCGGAGATTCCTCTTCAACCAGCGTAAAGGCCGGGTTAAAAGCCGAAGAAAGTTACGCTGTGATAGTACACAGATAGTACTCTGTTAGTGACCTCTGTGTTTTTGTAGCACTTTTACTAGTTCATCGGTTCTCAAGCTGAAGGTTGCGTTCATGAATATGGAGTCACAATGTGTTCAAAAAATATTACTTATATTCGAAATATCTTTTATTTAAAATATTTTTAGATGGTAGACAATTAAATATTACCAGGTAATCACAACATAATAAAATAAACTTAAATAAAGTAATAGTCAAAATTGTTTGAAATAATCTTTTAATGAGACGGTTGATTTGTTTTCCACTTCAAAGTTTTTCTATACGTGGATCATCATTGCAAACACGCATAAGCAAATTATTTTTCAGTAATAATAAATGATTTCTATATTTAGTTTTTAAAGCCACCATAGACGAGAAGCTTTTTTCGCATAAGTAAGAAGTAGCGAAGGGGATCAATGTTTTCAAAGCTTCCGTTACTAGGTTTCCGTATTCACATCGTCGTGTAAGCCAAAATTTATTTAAATCTTGAGTTAAAAATTGTAGATATTGCAGTACGGCATTTTATTTTTGTTCTCAAGTATATATCAATCTAACTCGGAAAGATTAACGGAGCTCACTTAAAAAGAATAATAAAATCTAACAATATATTCATATATGAAGGTTTTCTTAATCAGATAATTCTACAATTATTGGAATATGTGTTAATCTCAAAACATTTTAGCAAAGTCCTAACAATGTCCTTTACTTGGATGTGGTCTTTCGCGTTGAAAGAATATAACTACTCTTACTCTCCAATTCTAAAAGTTTTGTTACATTGCTTGCTTTAATTTCTTTAAATGCAGGCAACACGGAGTTCAGTCAATAGATCTGCCTGAATGTAGCATAAGAAATACCAGCAAAAGCTACTTCGAATCGAATTTTGCCTTGAATTTGCTTGCGGTAAACTTATTGTATTAATGTAAATGGTTATGCAATCTAATATACACCGCGTTTAGCTTGCTGCGGTAGATATGAGAGAAATAAAAATAAATAAGAAGCGAAAAACAGGTGACTTTTTGCAAACCGCATTAAGAGGTGTATATAGATTAGGGGTCGCCAACCTTTTCAATGTGTTGAGATACTTTAATAATATTCAAATAGAGAGAGCTATCTGAACTTGCTTAATGAAATAATGGAAACACATTTTCAACGTTCCAGGTACCTAGATTGGTATATCAAGCTCCCGAAGTTGTCCACACGAGCTACCGGTAGCTCGCGATTGACGGGTTGGCGACCACGGGTATAGATAAACAATATAAAGATAAATATTGTAGCAATATATACACAAGAAAGCTGTAAGTAAGGAAAAATATAGAAAGGAATTCTATAAGAAACTTCAGAACGTAACTGACGAGATATCGAATAACAAAATAATACTAGTAATGGGCGATTACAATACAAGAATTGTAAACGATGTAATTCCAGGAACTAAATAGGAATTTGAGGAAAACATAAAAAATGAGAATAGAGAACTGATGCTAAAGTCTCTATGCCACCAACGAATAAAGAATAAACATGAAATTAATAATTATCAAAGCGATACCAGGGTTGCTATTTATGTATTCGGCATTGGCAACAATGCTAGGTGCCGTCTGACATATACATCGTAAAATTTGGTATCGACTTGGAAAGTTTTGCCTTACGGACGCTACGGATTTGCCCTACGGACGCTTTGTGTTGTTTAGTGATTTGAAAATTTGATCTCAATCAGAGAATGGAATTAACTCGTGAGAATTTTCGTATGATGATTTACTACGACTTTCGACGTGGATTATCTCAATAGCAGCGCATAGATCAACTAACTCACTTCGACTTTAGGCGATGCATAGAACTGGTTTACTGAATTCAATCGTGGCCGTCGTTCGCTCACAGACGAAGTTAAATAAGCTCGTCCAAAAACGGCTGATGTGCCAGAAAACATCGATACTGTGCGCGAACTGATAAAGCAAGACGACATGACGATGTGACATACCGTGAGATTGAGACAACCCCTGAGCATTAGTATGACAAGCACAAGATTTTACAAGAACATTTATTTAGCCGTATAAAATATTTGTGCGTGTTGGATTCCGCATAATTTGATAATCGCTCACAAAAGGCTCATGTTGAATGATAATGAAAAAAATGATGATGACAAAAATGCTCAAAAAAATACAATCGTGCTGCGTCAAAAGCTGTGTAAACATCCACACGGGTGACGATTCTTGGATGCGTGTGAGCCCGAAAGTAAATAGCAGTCGATTGTATAGATATGATTGTATGGGTTGTATAGATTTGATACAAACCGAACAAAAGTTGTTCGCGCAAGAAGCAGTTTGAAGCAAATGGTCGCCTATTTTTTGGGATAAATGGGCATGTGGCTGCAATGCCACTAGAAAATCGTAAAACGATCAATTCTAAATGGTACATAATCATTTGCTTGCTAGAAGCCTTTAAAGAAATAAAAGAAAACAACCAGCAACGCAGGATTATTTTTCATCGTGACAACGCCAGCTTTTACACATCGGACCGAACAATCTAATATTTGAAAGGTTACTACATTGAATTGATGGGCCATTGATTTGGCATACAATGATTTCTTTTTGTTCCTGTCCATGAAGAATAAACTATATGGTCAACGAGTTTCGATGTTAGAAGGAGCGATTCATGCGTTCAAAATGTATGCTTTAGAGATACCTCGATCGGAATGGAAACAGTGCTATGAAAATTGATCCAAACGTAAGAATAAGTGTATCGATCATCGTGGAGAATATTTTGAAAAACCATAAAATCATTTTCAGTGATAAATATTTGTTTTTATTTATTATTCCGGATACATAAATAGCAACCCTCGTATAAATATACTCTCGGTAATACAATAGGTAATAGATCAATAATACTAGGATGTAACAAAAGTTTTTGCCTTTTTGAGGTACCTAGTTTTTAACTTTTTCAAAAATTGTACTTGGAGGTGATTCCTATAATTATAGACCGTTGTTTTGAATGATCTCAGTTCATTTTTAAGCCAGGCACTTTATTCTTCTTCGGTACCAAGATGTGTCTGTGGTGGGGAAAAACTTGACGCTGCTAGTTTTTATCTCTTCTTTAGTTTTGAGTTCTGTTTCTCGCATAAAGTAAGCCATGAACCAGAACAAGTGGTAATCTGACGAAGCGAGATCAGTGTTGTATGCTGGGGGAGAGAAAAACTTCAAAATCCAGTTTGTTCATCTTTGAGGTGGACATATGTGAAGTGTGTGGTCTTGCGTTGTCTTTCTCTAGAAGGACTTGTACTGGTTGATCAACAACTTTCGGGCATAACAGTGTGTACTTTCGTATGTCGAGCTGAGTAAAGTTTATCTAAATTTATCGTTTCACCATCAGGAACCAACTTAAATTGTATTGTTCCTTCAAAATTCCACAAAAACACAGCAGAATCTTTTTAACAAATCGTTCTCGTCTTGGTATCGGAGGAGTTGGTTGTTCGAGTAGCGTATAGAGACTTCCTACCATTGTGTAATGCACTTCCCTGAAGAGCCGCATTGTATCGTGGTATGCACTCGTAAAGTAAAACACGCCGTAAACGCAGAACAAATCCTACCAGGACGCAATGCTTTGCGCTGAAGCGTGGTATACAGCGTCTACTATATGAGGTAAATTAAATTTGAAATTCTACCACGATACAGTGCCCTCACGAAGTGCCTTTTTTTCTTATTATATTGAACACGTTAGATGCATTTCTAACCTTAAATAAAAGTACCCGCGCATTTCTATAGTAAATTATAAATATTGGTATATTTGATTAGTTATTTTATGTTTGATAGTTAGTGCTCGAGTTTCGCAATAAAAATGGAATATTCCTTATATTATGTACTATTAACGTACTATTACGTACTTTAAATTGTTGCCCTAATCCACAGAAGCACGACTACCGCGTAATTGTCATCACAGCAGTTTTATTAAATTGAAAAATAAAAAGAAACTGTATTTATGCATTTATGTGTAGTTCAAGAAAAAATATGGAATTAAGATGCACACGGTATTAACAACCGATGATAAAAAAGAATTAGCTAAACTAGCTTTAGGAGAGAATATTCCTGCAGAGTTTTTTTAAAACATGGATGACATTCATAATGATCATCAGAATATATTACCTGAATCTCAATGGGTTAAAAAAATTAGAAGATATACAATATATACAAGTAAATATACCGAATATTAGTGAGTCTTTGGAAGAGTCCACTGAAAATAATTATTGCACAATAAAATCATCTCGAGGCTGTCAAAAATCTCCCTAAAAATTTTGCGAAAATAACTGAAATAGCTTCACTTAATAGATCAGTTAATGTTACAAATACAATAAAAAAATTAAATCACCTCTTAGCCAAAATTATAACTGCAGCACAGGTGGAATGTTTTTTGGTGAAAAAAAAAAAATCAAATCATAATAATTACCGAAAGATTGGTGTTCAACCCACCTCAGTATCGCGGCGCAAATCCAGACCAGGTTTGCATTCAGGTGCAAATACAATTCGCTGGTCGTCCAACAAATGTAGGATTAGGAAGAAGACCTAGAAAACGCAAAAGAAATCTTGCCGCAAATATTTATAAGTCACAACCACAAGGTCACATAGTTTACAGCATTGAAATATTATTTAGAGAGAATATTTTGCTGTCGAAATATGTATTTCGATTGTTATGTGAGTTTGTTGCTTTGCAATTTCGTTAGTTACATTTTTTTGGCTATTTCACTGGCGAATGCCATAGCAACGGCCTGTTATCTATTGGCAAAACTCTTACCGCACCTTGACAAAATAACATGATGGTTTTTCTATTGTCAGTTTGTAGAAATAGTCTATAGAAATTATTTTTTGTTTTATTATGAAAGTTATGTCCTTAAACTTATATCTGAGCTGAAGGAACATTTACGAGGAACTCTTTACTCTAACGACGAAAATGAAAAAAATTGTTCTTGTGAATGAATGGTTGGCAGGACAACAGTATACAGTAATATATCGTTTATTAATTTGATTCTGCTATAAGTAATTTATCATTAATTAATCATTGTAATGAGCGTGAAGTTGTATAGTTGCGATATATTATATCATTAAATTGTTAAGTTTGTGTTCTATTTACGTGTCACGCACAACTTTTTTTACCTGAAAATGCAATGATTTAAACTATTTCTATATAAAGCTCAGTGTAATTAAATTGAATTGTCTGTTTGGTTGCATAACAAAAAACATGAAGCTTTAAAAATTTGAACATTAAATAAATTCAATAATAAAAATTTCTAAAAAAGTTTTCGTATTTCTAAATAATTCGGCTATCATTTTTTTATGTATTTTTATTAATTTAGCTAAATAATTTATAAAGGGTGGCCCAATATGAGTGTCAGAAGTTTAAAATGAGTCACAATGATAACTACAAGGATTAAGCCGGTAATTGTTACTTTGTCTTGAAATACAAATAATGGTAATATGTTCTGAATATAACGTCGTTCAAATGTCGTCGTTAACTTCGTCTAGTGGAACGCATTCCGAAGACACAATTTTCGATGACTTCTTCACACATATTGCGTGGGGTATTTTCAATGGTTTCCTGAATATATCGTTAAAAAGTTAAAAATTGTTCGGAGTTTATTTCTGTAAGGGCGAAATAATGCGCCCAGGTAACTTTTCTTAATGTGTATCATGTTGAAAGAAAACATTGTTTATATAAACATTTATCAGTTTAGGCCAAAGATATTCTGTTCCAAATTTCTCTAGTGTTCACCATTAATAGTAACACGATTTCATCATTGTCTTCAAATAAATAAGGTCCAATCACTCCTTCAACCCAAAAACCGAACCAAACAGAGACTTTTTGAGGATGAAGAGGTAACTTCTGAATAACTTGTTTAGTCGCAAAAGATTATTTTTCCGCAAAGCGGAAGTTACCCTCCAAATTCCAATTTCTAGGCGCTGTTGAATCGTTTATTCTTCCATGCTGAACTGACACAATATACTGAACACAGTAGTCTCTGATTGACATTTAACTTTCAAATAATGTTGCCGCTATTACGTTTCAAAGTTCTGACACTCTTATTAGATTTTTTTTTATATCTAAAACGCTGATAAACTTTCAAACACTTCAACAAATTTTCGCATCCCTAAAACTGTTTATAACCTTGAACTAAATGATACCGTTGACTTTATTAAGTACGACAATCGCAATCATAATATGTTAAATGTTTGAGGGCATGTATGGATAGCCGAACATATAAAAACACGACTTTCTTATTATTTTTTATTGAAATTCAAAATTTATTGAAAGACTTATCTGACGATCAGAAAGCCATGCGCTTAGCAACCAAAAGGCTATTAGCATCCTACTTAGCATTTCAATAAAACTGCTTGTCAAGGCACACAGAAATTTCAGTATTCCATATCAAAATTTACATTTTTCAAATGATATAAAATAATGTATAGTTTATAATTTATTTCCTACTATTTCTATTTTTTAATTATTCCCTTCAAATCTACTTATTTTTTATATTATCCAACGCTAAAATTTCGAACCTTTGTACAGCGTTGGATGTAATCTTGTGTGTTAAAATCTTGTGTATAATCTTGTATGTCTTGTTTATACAAGTGAAAAAAAATGCTAATTAGAGATCAGCATCCATATAATGTAACTTTTCAACATAAATCGAGATCAGTGGCCTTCATCCTGCAGTGGATCGACACGGGCTGATTGAACTCTACCATTAGGGATGATGGAACTTTGACAGCTCATGGCGGCCATATTTGTTGATTACACCCAATTTTTGAATGTCCTGTCAATTGTTTTCCGAAAGGTGTGCAATTATATCATGGTTCGTTTCGCATTAAAAGAATGTTTGGAAATTGTTTAGTTTTTTACGCAAATTCGCGGTCCGCTTGTACTACTCAACGAGCAATTCAGACCCATCGTAGTATTCGTCGTGGTTATCCTTTTGAACAGGCTATTGATCGTGTTATTAGAATATTTGAAAGTGAGTTTACTCTCTATGATAGTATGGTGCCTGTACGACAAAAAAAAGGTAAGAAGTGTTAAGCATATTGCCACCGTTCAAGAGAGATTCAAAATATGATATATGATTTGAACAAGATTTGAACCAAATGGTTACAACGACTCTTTTTACAGACACGGATTCGTTTGTGCCAATTTTCGATGAGCCTGGCTCACTTTACGGGCTGTATGGCGACAATGGCTTGACGAATGTTATTTTCCAAGTTGCCAATAGTCGCGGGTTTATTGCTATAAACCTGTGTTTTCACACGTCCCCAGAGAAAATAATCTAAAGGAGTTAAATCCCATCATCTCGTCGGCCAAACGATGGGCCCATTTCATGAAATTAAAGAGTAGCCGAAATTGACTGCGCCATCTTATTGAAAATAAAGGTCATTCGCGTTGATTCCATCAAATTTCGGGAAAAAAACTTTCAACATTGTCTTGTAGTGTTTGGTATTAATGGTAACGGTGGCTCCTTTCTCATTTTTAAAGAAATATGGACCGATGACTCTCCATGCCAAAATCCACACCAAAGTGTGATCTTTTGCGAATGCAAAAGACTCTCATATATCACTTGTGCATTAGATTCACACCAATATCGACAATTTTGTTTATTGACAAAGCTGTTGAGCCATAAATGAGCCTAATCGGAGATGATTTTGCGATGAAATTCGTTGTCGGTTTCCTCTATTTCAAGGGCCAATCGGCAAATTAACGACCAATACGATGGTCCGTTGGATTTAATTGTTCTGCCAGTACTATCTTATACGGATGCAAACCTAAGTCCAACCACAAAATTCGCCATGTTGTCATTGGCGAGAGGCCTAACTCTTGCCAGCGGCGAGCATCCGAGATGTCATTTCCGTCTACACTTGCTTGAACGGTGGCACTATCGTGGAGAGTAAACTCACCTTCAAATATTCTAATAACATGATCAATAGCCTGTTCAGAAGGATGACCACGACAAATACCACGATGGGTCTGAATTGCTCGTTGAGTAGCACATATATAACATATATACTCCCGGACTAATATATATTATACTATTAGTCCGCGAGAAGATCCGATCGTTTGTGTACCGTTTGTTGAGAATGTGCAGACAGTTCGCCAAGGATACACTTGGTGTTCTCAATGCTTGTCTGAAGATTGAAAAGACTTTTCATGCCAAGGCGAAACATCTTGCACGTTCTCAACAAACGATCGGATGTACTCCCGGACTAATAGTCTAATATAGTCTTCCGTCCGCGAAACTATATATATATATATATATATATATATATATATATATATATATATATCTCAGGACAGTTTAGTAGTTGTTCAAAACATTTGGCAAGTTCTTTGCAATTGTCTTGATTATTTAGAGCTAATTGTCCGTTTTTCTTTCGGAGGCTAAGACTTTGGGGTAGATAGCCTGTTAATTTAGTTTTAACTGTTTTGTAAAAATTTCGGGTGTTATTTTTTTGGTTCGATGTTTCTTTTCTCTCTTCCAAAAATATGTTATAGTTTATTTCTGTTTTTTGACTGTTCCACTCTTTGAATGCTTTATTTCGGGTTAATACTGCTTGCTTGTAAACTTCATCCCACATTGGAGCTTTTCTACATTTTGTGAAGGGACCGACTTTAAGACTTTTTTAATAACTTTTTGTTTCAATTTTTGCCAGTTCTGTACTGGTTGTTTATCAAGCTCTTCTGTAAGGGTTGGTTTTGGTTTTATTTTTGTAGGGTCGAACTTTGGGATTAGTAGTCTCTTTGGAATAAGATTTGGAGGTTTTAAACTAAGTATGTAAAAATCTCTTTATAATAAGGGTACGAAATGGCAACATGGTCAATTTGAAATTCACCCATATACGTGTTTGGACATCTCCAGGTCATTTGTTTTGTTATTTTCTTCTTAAAATATATAATTTAATATATTTATTATAATTTAATATATTTAATATATTTAATATATTTAATATATTTAATATATTTAATATTTAATATATAATTTAATATATTTATATAATTAAAGTTGTAAACAATTGCAAAAACTTGCAAATTATATCAAAAAGTTGAAAGCGAAAACGTAAGATATCCAACATCGGTAGGAGTCGACGCGCTACGTTTGCGTCTCGTCGTGCATGATGATTTTTCCTTGCTCTTTGCTTGCCTCTCGTTCAACATCGCATGCATCTAACCTTTCAACAGATGCATGCGTCTTGACGACCAAAAGTTGAATAAGTGAAAATTATGAAAAAGTTATATTTCCTTGTTATCAAATAAACTTGGCAAGCGTATGTTTGATATGTAATTATCTATAATATTCTTTGTCTTTGTATTGAAACGAATAATTTTACATAGATGGTTCAAGAATCTATAATCGTTTTATGTCTCACAAAGCCAATGATTCAAAGCGAAATAATTTTAATCATATTAACCTAGCATATCATTAGATTTCAGTGTACCTTGACCAACCAGAATACAGAAATCCGTTTGTTATAATACACACCTGTATGGAATGTCGCTTAGGTTACTTTGCGAGTGCGAATGAGGCACTTTGGGCTCCTTCACCAGATTACTGTGTGCTCCCACGCCGACTCCAAAGTGTGAGATCTCGTGAGCCGATCCTGATAGACTTCGATCACTACCGCGCCTCTTGCTTAGCGCGCCTGCGCAAGGTATCATCACCGCCTGCTGCGTAGACCCACCTTGGTTAGATTGTGCACTGGTCGATGCTTTCTTCTTCGTTGGGCCGAAGCCAAAAAATCTGTAACGAGAGTAATTTTGGATAATTAAATCAATTTTATTACGACTTCTCTGGAAGGCCCAGAGAAAAAAATAGATCAAGAAAATGTTATATGCAATGTATTTTAGACTAATTAGGGCTAAAATAGAGTCCCAGCAGAAGTAATTAAAGCAATGGGTGAAGTAGGGGTGAACATGTTTTGCAATATCTGAAATTAATAGGAAAAAGACTGAAATATAACGATGAATCTCTAGATTTTTGAGTACATTATTATTTACGACGAGAGCAAATATGAAATTGAAATGTTTAATTAAAGACTGTTTTGTCTATATGTCCTCTTTGTTATTAATATTTAACGCTTTTCGCTAACACTGTAGCTTCTGCAGAACTTTTAAATTTTTAAATAAATCCACACAGATTTTATTTATTGTCTATACAAATTCAGTAAAGGGGATTTATTCAGGTCTATTTAATTATTTAAAAGGGTTTTCGCATTTTTGAAACGGTTTATTTCTAAACTCTCTAAATGTTTAGTTTCTTGCCTTTGTTAAGTACATGTAGAGAGTTTAGAAATAAACTATTTCAAAGATGCCAAAACCTTTCTAAACAGTGGCGGTTGCTCCATAAGGGCACGTGGGCATGTGCCCTGCCTAAAACTGCCACCGATTAAACAACATGTGCTTTGGGCACAGACAAGTTTGTGCCGCTACTGTTTTCTTCACTATCGCGTGTGAAAAACAAAGACAGCAATGCATCGCTTTGCTAGTGACTCGGAGATTAAATGCATTTATAACGTCATATCTTGGGCGCTGCTCCATTCTCAATAGTCAGATTTTTTCGCCATCACACTTTTCGGCTTTTCGAGTGGTTTCAAAGTGAATGTTTTGAACGATTACAATAGTGAAGATAAATTCAGTGCAATATATGAATAGAAATAATGTCACATTAACATTTGAGGATCAAATTCTCATAAAAAATCTTGGCGTCAAAAGTATTCGCAATTATGTGGATGCGAGACAACAAATAAATTTTATTGTTTTCCGTGCATTTTGGTACAAGTCGGAAAAGCAGTGAGTGCAGGCGATCTTGATCTTGGCTGGATTAAACATTGTGTTAATGATTTGAAATATTTGTACGCAATAGTAAAATCGCATTCTATTAATTAAATTTACTGGCAAGGAGGACCCCAATCTGAATGTCAGGATTTGCAAGGAAATCTGTGATACCTTAACCATACAGGTTCATGGACGTTTTAGTTTCGATGTATACGTAACTGTTGTAAAAAATTTGGTGAATATCGAGCCGTTTTCCAAATAAAGACATTAAAATTATGTTTAACCTTTTTGCATACGTAAATTACTTAAAATTAAAAAATGAACTCTCGGTAATGTACTCACGGGACGATTTTATGAAACACAGTGGGAGGGGGGGGGGCTGTGCCGCTGTTACTAAATGCAGTTAAGTATGGTAGTGGTAATATTATAGTTTGGGGATGCATATCTTACAATATAGTAGGAAATCTTTACTTCGTGAATTTGAACCTGATGAAGTATTCGCCGAATTATCTACAAATTCCGAACGCATTTCACGCTGCTCGATATTAAAACAAAAACCAGACAAAGAACTGTGCATTCGAAATAAAATATCGCCGATGTTACCTGAGGTGTTGATGAAGATCTAAATATATCAATCCGTCGCCGTTCGCAGGAAGCTGGGCTTTATTATTCGACTACGTGGATTATTTAATTCCGAATTTGAATGGTATTGATCTGAAGAAGATGTGGTTCCCATAGAAAGCCCCCACATATCGTGCAGCCAACGCAGCAATCGATTTATTGAGGGAACAATTTGGTGATAAAATTATTTCCGATTATTCGGAATAGGAACGGGCCTGTTAATTGGCCACCTAGGTCATGGGATTTAACCCCTTTAGATTATTTCCTTTGGGGTTATGTTAAATCTTTGATCTATGCTGATAAACCAGCAACTATTGACGCCTTGGAAGCCAACATAACTCGGACAATTGCGAACATAAGATCCCATTTGTTTAAAAAAGTGGTCGGACATTGTGTGACAGAATGCGCGTTGTCAGAAGTAGCCGCGGCGGACATTTATGCCATTTCAATTATTTTATGTCATTTTTCAAACATTAATGTCGTTGATTGAATGATATAGCACTTATATGGTATTTGTTATATGTTCATAGCACTTTTAAGCATTTGCTCTAAACTGCTTGTACGCCTAATATCTTCCGTGTAGTGGACAGTAAATTGATATCAGAATAGGCTGGTTTTAGAACAGGACGAAACTGTAGCTATCAATTGTCAGTTCTGATGACGTACATAGAATCAGGATTTCAAAGAGGCATAAAAACCACTATGACCTTCATAGACGTTACATCAGCCTATGATACCGTATGGAAGAAAGGGCTTGTCTTCAAACTACAAAAAATGATCCCATGCGCAAAAATCTGTCGCCTGATTCAAAACATGATAAGTAATCGAAGGATCATAGTCCACCTAAATGATAGGAAAAGCTGTGAAGAAATTATTAAAGATGGACTACCTCATTACTCAGTGTTAGCACCCTTACTTTTCAATATATATATACATATTTTAATGATATTTCAGATACCATCTTCCAATATTATTCACGAGTTAGGAGGATCATCCTGGAAAGCGAACGGTGAGACACTCCGAACATCTGCGTTAGCACTGGTTTACTCCTTTGCACAATGTACTGTGCCCCTGTCTAGTACAAAAGTAACTTTATCTGGCACCATGAAAACACTCACTGCTTGCCTCCCTGCTTTGTATAATATTACTCCTTCGGAAGTGCCCAGGTTGAAGGCAGCGAAAGAACAATGGGACATAATACACGATGCAAATATGTCATAATTAACCTGCCATGGTATAGGTTGAAATCGGAATCCTGGAGCCGATTGAACGGGTTTAGAACACGATATGACAGATGCAATGATATGTTGCACAAATGGAAGATGGCGACGTCTCCTGGTCCATCAAACAATGTGATATTGGTGAACTGGTGAAACTGGTGAACTTCTGCCCTTTGAGACGTCTACCAGTGTGGCCTAAGTAAATTCAATAATGCCACGCCGACTGCATTGTCTCTGGTTGGATCTTTATGTGTATTCGCGGTATATATTTTGTTTAATGGTATTTTGACCTTAAGTGTACGTTGGAAGATTTTAATTTTTGCTAATACTTGGTTTATGTTTGTTTTATCTGTTTTTCTTCTTTTTTTGTTTATATTTAAGTGTCCAAAATTTACTGTATAGCTAATTTTTCTTTTATTATATCAAATGTCATATTTTGATTGATTGAAAAACATGTATAAGGTTTTTTCCCAGAGTACATCCGGTTGTTGAATTGGTCCCTGTCCAGAGCTTGCAGACGTAAATATCGTATAGTTCGATTCGATAAAAATATAGTTCAAAAAACGGAAATAAAATACTGGATCCACGATCATAGAAGTTCTTAATTGTTTCTGAGAAAATAAGGAAGTTTTGAGTAAAAATAAAATAAAAGTTGGTTGAGCAATGGTTGGATTACTGTCGTGTTACAGGACAAAAATATGAACCTAAACACTGATTTAAAGAAAAGGCTAACAGCGGCGGAAATGGATTATCTTAGAACGAGTGGAAAAATAGGTTAGATAGAAAATAAGTCAGATTATAAGAGAAGGAATAAAAAAAAACGGCGGCCGTAATAGATATAGAATGTATATAGAGTGTGAGGCAAATAAATTTCGTAATTTTAACGAATGATTCTTTGCATCATTTTGATTAAAAAGTTTCTTAAGAACTGACAACTTCGCATCGTAGTATGTATTTAAATCCAACGGAATTCAGTTTTTTGTTTGATTTGGTTTTTTTTAATAAAATCTATTATTTTATAGCCATTTATTCCATATATTTCAGCATACATTTGATTTGTTTTGTTACAAAAAACGAGAACTTTAACATTATTGTCCATTAATGTCAAAGTTGAAACTACTAGAACTAATTTTTCACATCGCAACATGTTTTAAATTATTCACGTTACTTTGTTTGATGTTTACATAATTGATTAATTGTTTTATAAAATTAAATGTTCAAAATATCCACCATTTGGGTCTATGCAAGCTTAGCACCGTTTTAACCAGTTTTCCCGAATACGTTGAAAAAGTCCTGGTATATTTCTAATCTGGTTGATATCAGCTTCTCCGTAAATAAGAACCGTATCATGATATTTGCGTGCAGAATATATTTTTGGTTTTAAATGGAATTTAAATACATGTACTGATACATGTACTGATGTTGCGACTTTGTCATATTGTTCTTGGCTAATGTACGGAATAATTCTTAATGTTTTAACAATGTTCGTAATTTTATTTGCATTTTATTCGTTATATATTTTATATATAATATAGATCCCGATGGAGGACAGACATTTTAGTGAATTGGCGATCCTACCATTGCAAGCTCTTAATTCCCCCTATATCCATCCTGTAGGAATTCTGCCCCACCACGCGGTCCCCACACCTTCCCTTAGCCCCCCTAGGCTCTCATCCCAATCATAATCCCATGCCTGTGAGCTGCTATGTCTGGTTACGAAAAAAGGTTGCTGGAAACAACGTGGCAACATTATGGTGAATATCAATAGTCCAACTAGCCCGTTCGTCTTAGACCCTTGGTCTCACCGGATAACTGTCCGGCTACTAAGTCACAGGTAAGCAGATTGCGTACCTTCCGTGGCTTGAAAATAAGGGTTTCGAGTGTGTTTGGGTGTTTAGTGGTAAATCTCTCCAAGTTTAGCCTTTTCTGTTAAAAGTGCTATTTATTCCGTAATTTAATTCCGTAATTATTCGAATTTGAAAAGAGGTGAGGTGTGACTTGTATCACACGTTCATGTTTCAAATTTTTGTTTAAAACCGTTTCAAAATTAATATGAATTATCCACTGTGACTCTGACTGACGAAGACAGACGCTAAGACTACAACCATCGATGTCTATGTATGTGTCGTATATAAGAACATGTGTCCGAAAAATAAAAACAGCTATATAGAGGGAATATACCAAGAAATCGAGGATCACCACAATAGAAATGAAACTAAAGATTTGTTCAACAAAATCAATCAGGTAAATCGGTAAATCGAGATTTCAAGGCGTAAATTTTGAGTGATCACGGAGAGGACCGGTGTTCTCAAACGGTGGCAGGAAAAGTGATATCCCCATGAGTATCCCAATTTGGATAATATGGAACCCAAAATCCTAAGATCAGAAAATGAAATCGCTCTAAAGAAACTTAAACTAAAAAAATCCGAAGTAGTGAATGTGATAGTAGCGAAGATGATAATGACTGACGATGGCAACATGATTAACCAGCAATACATTCTCTGCAACAAGATTTGGAGGTCTGGTGTATGGCCGACTGACTGGACAACATCTATATTCGTCTTCATCTACAGAAAGGCACCAAAAATACAATATTCAGACTAGCGAATGATAACTCTAATTTTTCACGCAAGCAAAATGCCACTCCAAATAATCCATGAAAGACTGAAAGCCTACATTCACCCTGAAATCCCCTAAGAACAAGCGGGATTCATGCCCGGACGAGGCACAAGGGAACACATATTCTACATTAGACAGATGATTGAAAAACTTAGAGAATTTAATAAACCTGGTTACTTGTTCAGCAGAGACCTCAGTCATCTTGTTGCTAATCTGTACGCATCAGCTGAAGCACAAGCGATAAGAATTGCATTCTAGCTCCTACACTATTCAACCGGTAAGGAGAGTGGATCATCCGAAAAGTAATTTACGATTGGGGCGGCGGTGTATATGTCGGCGGAAAGAGAATATCGAATCTCCGATTTGCGGTTGACAGAACATTGGTCGGAAACTCAGAGGAGGAAATCGTAGACTTCATAAAGAGGGTGGACGCAATTAGCAAAGAGGTGGGATTAACAATAAAGTTAGCAAAAATCAAGATAATGATAGTCAATAGATTACTGCAGGGTTAAGTGGTTAAGGACTTTATATACCTGGGTGCAAAAATATCAAACACAGGTAGCTGCGAGCCTGAAATAAGAAGGAGAATTACTATGGGAAAAACCGTCGTTACCAAATTGACATGCATATAGAAGGACCACGGAATAAGCAAAAATACCAAACTAAGGCTGGCGAGAACACTTACATTCCCCATTGTAATATATGCCGCCAAGTCTTGAAGTCTAGAAACAGCTGATAGAAAGCGTATTGATGTCCTCGAAATGTTTACATGGTATCCGCAGTATCCCGTGGATCGAGAAACGCACTTATCAATCCATTTTGGCCGAACTCAAGGCCACTGAAAGACTCAGCAAAACAATTCAAAAATCCCTTCAGAAGTATTTCGGCCACATCATACGAAGGGAGAATGATTCCCTTGAAAAGCTGATTGTGCATGGAAAAATAGAGGGAAAAAGGTCTGAAGGAAGAACTCAAACACGTTTTGTTGACCAAATCTCAGGGCTGACAAATTTGTCTGTATATCACTGCATACGAACGACCGAAGAGCGAGAAGAATGGCGAAATAAGGTCCTGCATATATGATCATATACATATTGCGCTGTCACGATGCTCGGAGGCGAACAGCACGATTAGGAAGGAAGGATACTTAGACTGTAGCAAATGTGCTGATTACTGTGACATAATGGTTAGCGCCCATAGTTCAAAAAACTATGCCCCAGTTCCCAGTTCAAAAAAGTGTTTTGGTGTTTAGTGCTAAATTCCCTCAAGTTTAGTGTTTCACACCAAAGGTTCCAATAGAGGAATTGAAAAATGGCTATTTAGGATATATAGATTTATTTAGACAAGACATTCTTTTAGACAATGATGTTGGCTGTCAACCCGATACCGTATATCAGCTACACTATATATCAGGTATACTATATCAGTATACCGATATAGTATATCAGCCACCGTAATTAGCCTTGTTGACCTACTGTTGAAGAATTATGGGTTTTATAGTGGCTCAGATAACCCAACTTAGATCTGCATGTTCCTCCGCATGATGGGAATTAGGAGGATACAGGATAGGCCTTTTAATAGTTGAAAAATTTTTGTGCCTCATCTTCCGCCATATTGCGAGGCACTTTATACATTTTATAAACAAGCCTGAATATTATGTTTTCAACGTAATTAAAAAAAACACATTTAATTATTAATTAACTATCAGTAGTACAGTTTTAATTGCTATATACTTAAAGTTAAATATTAATACAAGCATTTTAATAAAAATATATAATGTTCTCAGAAAAGAAGGAAGCAAAAAGACGTTGTTGTTATGGGTTATGTCGCAGCGATACGCGTAGTAAATCACTTTCGGAGCATTTTATTACTTTATTAGTTTTTCAAAGCCTCGTGTCGAAAATCGTGGAAAACTTATTAAATCAACGAAACAAGAACATATAAAAATTTGTTCAAAGTGTACTAAATGTGATTTGTGCATTAAGAGATGTGGAGGAGGTAATGGTCGATTCCAGCTGATTGATCATATTAACAAAGATACGTATATTTGTTCACTTCATTTCGAAGAAGAAAATGGTCCAATAACAGTACATCCCGAACCCATCAGTTGTATAAAAAATCATGTAATCAGGTAATTTTAATCCGTTTAACTGTAAATGTAATAGCTCCTGCTATAACGTCAATTGATGAATGTTTTTTATACGTAAAATGTAGATTAAAATGTAAATGAATGTTTTTTGTAGGTATAGGTAAAACAGGCAATGACCTGTTTGGCTGCAAAATATAAACAAACTCATAGCCTAAGTTAATTATTTAAAAAAATTGCTCCTATGGCAGAAAAGGAATTAAAATTAAAATATGTTCTAAATTTCATATAAAAATAAATATGTTTTAGGATATGAACCACAGCATTGAATATCTAAACTACCTCGCAGAAAATATGGATGGCGAAGACGTCTAAAGTTTGATCATTGATGGCGGAATAACGTTGCCACAGCAGCATCCTTATCAAGTCATGATGTTAATAAAACATCGGAATTCATCTCGTATAATGAAGACAATGATATATCAAAATCTAATATCGCCATTGAAGATTGTGAGGTGTTAACATCAAAATTTATTAAAGATTAACTAATAATAATTTCTAGTTTTTCATTATTAATCTTAATTTTTTAAATTATTAATATATTAATTAATGCAAACCTAATATGAATATAATTGTCATCTTAACCTTTCAAGTTCTGCTTTATTTCCACCTTAGGGATGGCCATGGCATTTCAACCATCATCTTAATTGAATGCTGCTACATATACTCTTTGCTGTGCCAATGATTTGGACGGAACCAACAGATCACGTAGTGATTGTTATTTTTGTTCGACTGCTTTAAAGGGTATCACAACTAAGTCGAAATACACCATAAATACACCATACATAACATCATAAAAATGACAAGTTAATTTCTTTATTAATATATTTTTGTTAGCTGGTCATAGAACTATATAAATTAGAAAAACGTTTTTGTGTGACAAAAAAAGTTTGAATTTTGTAGACCAGTGTTATCTGTTGCTAGGAAAATATAATATTTTTTACATTAAACGTTTTGTATTTATTGTCTAAAATGTTTCCGATTTCATTATTTAGTCTTACTAATTATTCAATATCCGGATTTGTTGATAGACTGATACAGTAAGGAGTGGAATGAATATTATTGTAGGTTCATAGTTTCAGTTTATTATTTTTCCAAATCATTATCCACGAGGCCTTGATAAGAGCATGTTATTATTTGTCTTAGTTTTGCAATATTTCTTGTCATAGATCTATTACATATAAATATATCTGAATAATTCACGGATTTAGAAAAAAACTTGGTAAATTTTAAGTATTAAACATAAAAAAGAAATCCGGGGTAAACACAATTCAAAGCTCGAGATTTGATTAAATATGATCTTAGAATTTTGATTGATTTGTGCGCAACAAAAAAAGTGTTTTGAATTAAAATTGTACATGTAATGAGTAATATGTACTCGAGCATTATAATAGCAAAGAAATTAGTACTTTAAGATTAAATAAAAATGTAAATAAAAATAATAATTAAGTTATTGATAGGAATGGTGAAATATATTTTGCAGGAATAATAGCAAATAAGAAACATATAAAAAATAAGAAACATACATATAAATAAAGTTTTTTTTTTAAATTTTAAAAATATTAATTGCGATTGATTGCGCGGTTGGCACTTGGTGAAACATAGTAACAATGATAATAATTAAAACACTTGGTATTTGTTGGTATTTGTTCAATATATTCAAAATATTCTTTGAGATGTTATCTATTCGAAAATCAGGTTTTCACCTTAAAAAAACTGACACGCCAGAATGTTTTTCAAGATTTCCCCTTAGAAGGTTTAGTGCTATATATTATTGTGATAGTATAAATGTGGTTCTGATTCAAAAACGTCCAAGAATGATCCAAGGATGATCCAAAATCATCCAAAGCTCATTGGTGATGGTAAGTAACGATCAGATATTGATAGCTATCAAGAGTTGAAAACTGCCTCAGAAGGATTTTTTTATGAAGAAACTGTTCCATAGATCGGGAACGATGGTAATCGGACGGTGTAGCATCAGGAGTGTACGATAAGTGAGAAAGTTCTTTTCACTCTAACAACAACTTTCTCATCATCACTCAGCATCAAAAATCATCCTTTGTTGATTTTGGCACTATAAAATATTGTATTATCATGCTGGAGAATAACACCTTCAAAATTAGATGTTTAGACTATCACGTTTATATTTATCACTTATGGTTTCATTAGGATTCGTATCCTCTTAGGAAACAATTTTTGTAAAATCCCAATAATCTGACAGTTGCAGTTTTTTTGCCTGAAAACTTGGCTTTAGAATAGGCAAAGGTGGTTGCATTGATACTAACCATTAATTTTCGTATGTGGATTACTTATTAGAATCCACTTATTATTTCTAAGAAATATCGAAACAATGTATATGACCAAGTATAAAGTTATGATAATGAAAAATAGACTATAAATAAGAAAGAACAATCTAATGCTTTTTGAATAGAGCTTATCAATAGTACTTGAGTCAAGTAGAAATCATGGCATAGAAAATGCCTTAAAAAGGCAATGGCAAGAAAACCTTCATGCAACATTATAATTAGATTTTATTATAATTGTGAATGATAAATATGAATGAAGTGACTTATTTACACATTTTGACTTATTAATCCATATATAGCTTCATGTGACAATTCTGTAACAAAACTCGAAAATCCCGCCAGACCAAGCACAATATTACTGTAACAGACTATTGAACAAATTAATATGCACATCAATTCATAAGTGGCGTAACCGATCGACTTTTGTCAATTTGAACTTTGACGTTAGCTAACGATACAAGTTTGTACTCCTGCAAATTTCAAATTTCTCAATAAAATATAAAAAGGGCTGAAAATAGCATTATTTTGATGTAAATCCCTAGATAAGGGAATGAATAAGTTTATTTATTGTTAGCAATCAATATTTTTTGGCATTTTTATATGACAGCAATAAGTTTTTGTTGTGACATTCCTGTTCCATTTAGTAAAGAGAGTAATATTAGTAGTAAGTAAAGTAGGTGGATGTTGTTGCTAAATAGGTTCATTTTCTTTCATAATGGCGTCACGATCATTGCGGGATAATGAGATATGTAATATAGTTTACCAATATCATAGTGAGCATGGATTTGATAACGATGGTGACAGCGTTAAAGATCCCGATTACCAATCACTAGCAGATAACATTGAACCTTTGTTGTGTGTGGTGATGTGGATTCAATCATTAAAGTTATTGAACGCAATGAGCCTGTTCAATTGGCTTCAATTGGCTTCATCATATCAAAAGGGGAAAAAGATGAAGCTCGCAATGGTCAAGCGAAGCTTGCAATTTTGGTCTAAACAACCAACAAATACGATTTCTGGGAAATTCCACTTTACCGTTTAATTTATTAGAGCTCGATACACCTATTCAATACATATTTTTTCTCCAAAGACCTGCTAAATCGAAATAGAATATAAACGAATCTTTATATTATTTTAAAAAGTTCTAGTCAATCCTTTCGAGTAACTTATATTGATATTCAGCAGTTTATTGGAGTAATATATAGGATGCCATTGATACACTTACCGAGAGTAACCAATTATTAGAATTTATCCAATAGTACCCCTATGACCCAAAAAACAATATCGAAACAAAAGTTTGAAAAAATTAGGCAATATATACATTTCAATTACAATTTTAAGATGCCACCACGTAATGACTGAATGGTAACAGACTATTCAAAGTCAGACCTATGGTAGAAAATTTGAACGAGACTTTTAGTAGAGTTCTCATGGAGAAATATCTTTGCGTAGATGAACAGATTTGTTCCACTAAAGCTAGAAACAGTTTGAATATTAGAGAGACAGTTTCGAGAGGGCGCATGTAGAAGTTTGAGAGATTCTTGGCACGAAGTCCTTAAAACTTTGGAATCAATCAAAGATGATTGTACCGAAAAGCCTGTAACGCGAAAAGAAGCGACGGGAATACTTTTGAAAAACTGGAAATGGGGGTAAAGGTTGTTGTGTGGAATGTTTTTTGGAAAGAATAAACAAAGTGAATGTATAAATCCAGACTTCTATCGTAGATTTGGTCACGGTTGCCGATCTTTACAAATCTCTTTGCAAAGTTTTCGTAGCTGAACGAGAAAAATTTAAGTATTTCGAAGAAAAGGCGATGAAATTAAGCGTGTCGAAGCAGTATACAAAAGACATGAGAAAAAGGCAACAGAAAACGAAAAAAAAGATGAAACACCCGATGAAGAAATGAGAATGACTGCGAGTGATACTTTCAAGGTCAACGCATTTTTCGTCCTCATTGATAGATTCGTGTCCGAATTAGAAAAACGGCAGAAGGCTTACAACAGGTTCATTGACTAGTTTTCATCTCTCACTAAAATGAGTGAATTGCCATCATCGACCCTTACGAAAAAAGCCCTTTTCTTGGAAAAAATGTATCCTAATGATTTAGAGACTGACTAAGTTCAAGAATGCATACATTTTCAATGCCACCTATCTTGTGAAAGAATTTTGGTAAAACCAGATTCCAGATCATTAAAAAGTTTGTCTTCGTTTCTGCGAAAACAAAATTTGCAAAACGTTTATCCAAACTTGGATATAGCAGTTCGCATGGATCTATGTACACCAGCGACAAATTGTTCGGGTGAGAGAAGTTTTTCTCTGAACGTTTCTCTGACAAGTTTGAGTCTGAACTAATGAACAAGATTTCATACGACCATATAATTGATGATTTTGCGAATAGAAAATCGAGCAAAAATCGCAAAAAGGTATTGTAAAACTTTTATAATTTAATTAATTCAATTTTATCGTCATCATCAGCCGGATTGTTACCAGATAATTGAATACATTGTTTGTAAACTGTAAGTAAGCCCAATAAAAGTTATTTAATTACGTTTACCGAATGTACATTATTGTGTAAGTAGTATTAACGCATACCTTACCCCACCTTATTAGTAGTACATGATTGAGCTTTAATTAGCTCAGAAATATACCCAGAAACTATTACTTGTGCAATCTTAAGTAAATCGTTGGGTTGTAAAAATAATCTAGGAACTGATACATCGATCCCCTAGTTCACAATCATACTAAATGCGGGAAAAAGGTGGTGTAATTAGGACGATAATGCGTAAATCATAAAGTTACAATTTCATTGGCAAAAAAATTGTAATTAATATGATTGTGAACTAGGGTATTGAATTGTAGAGGTCGGTATGGGCGGCAAAATTTGAATAGCCTATAGGAGTCAAATGTGTAAATCTGCCACTGGTTTCTGGATTTGCATATACAATTGAACCCGAAACGGGAGTTGAAAATATTGTAGTTCATGATGAACCTGACTTAGGAGCATCATCTAACGTACTTGTGAGAATGGACCAAGGCATCAAAACTATCAACTTTATTTTGATAATTATTTCAATGCATTGCCATTACTGGAGTATTTAGCTAACGAGGATTTATTGTGTCTTGGGACAGGATGACGTAATCGAATACCGGATTTCAAATTGCCCACAGACAAGGAAGTGTTGAAAAAAGAACGCGGATTCTATTTGAATATGTGGCTGACATAGATGATATCGATGTGTCAAAGTCATATGGAAGGACAACAAGGTTGTTACTCTTGTATCATGTTTTGCTGGGGAATTGCCTAAGGCTCAGATCAGACGTTACGATAAGGCCGATAAGAGGTATATCAATGTTGATCACTCTTATATCGTAGGAGAATTCAATTGACACTGTATTTTATTATTTGACAGATAAGGGAGATATAAAATTATGATACGAAGACATATGACCTCACGATGACCTATCTTACATGTCCTCACGATGGCTAATTCTTGGCTTCTATACCGAAGAGTCCAAAAACTGAAAAACTTACCCAATGTCTTCATCAGATTTTCAACTTGAGGTAGGGGAGACTTTATACAAACTTGGACTGAAACCTAACATCAAGAATCGAAGATGAATTGAAAATGAAATTCAAGTAAAAAAATAAGGGTCCTGCACATCATATTCCACTAATTGCAGCACGGGAAGATCAAATCGGTTACTGGCCACTTTGGGTCGAAAAGAGGATACGTTGCAATTTTCTTAAATGCAGTGGAGTATCATAAACCATTTGTTAAAAATGCGTTGTAGCATTATGTTATAATAAATGAAATAATTGTTTTAAATCCTTTCATACCACATAAGCAGCGGCGGTTCGTGGGGGAAAAACAGGTGGGCCACATGTAACCAAATTTTGGAATGGGGATAGGAAAATGCATCGCAAGCAAACATTTTACATTTCTTCCTATCATACACACATTTTACTGTGTAGAAATACAACTGTAGCTGTCAGACATTAAATTTCCAAATAGGTACCTAGATAATACAATTTTGCTAAACTTACCTATAGGACCATGACCATTAAATCTGTTTGTAGTTGAAGTCCATCCTCCTAAATTTCTAACCAGCAAAGTGGTCGATGACTTGATCATTAAAATTTAAAATTGACTTCACAAGTTTTTTTTCAATAGATAGCATTGCTAACGCGCACAGCCGTTCCTGACCCATAGTGTTTCTTAGAAATGTTTTGATTCGTTTGAGGGTAGAGAAACACAAAACAGTCAGCAATTCCACAGATTCACTAAATTATTTTGGATAAACAAAATCGTCCCGTACGTACATTACCGGCAGTTTATTTTTTAATTTTAAGTTATTTACGTTTATGAACAGGTTACACTGTTTTAATGTCTTCATTTGGAAATACAGCACGATATTCACCAATTTTTTCAGTTTCAAATAAATTTCTAACAGTTAGGTATACATCGAAACTAAAACGTTCATGAACCTGTGTGGTTAGGGTAGCACAGATTTCCTTGCATATCCTGACATTCGGATTGGGGTCCTCCTTGTCAGTAAATTTCCTTTTCGTTCTGCGATTCTCTATGATCGTTGTAGATTCCACCAGTTAAGTAATAAAATTCTTGATTAATTTGGATTTCTATATATTGTATCTAATATTTTGAATGGCTGTTAAAAAAGTTACCAAATTCTTCTTAACTTTAAGTGGATCTAGTTGCCTGCTTTGCAGTTGTTCAATGTGTCAATGAGGCATTATTTTATTGAAGAAAAACAACCAAAATTTAAAATTATCATCCATCAAATAATTTATTAACCTGTGAGCTTGATTAATAGAATTTTTATCCCACTCGGCGTCCATAATTTCTTCAAGGCATGTTTGCAATTCTTTTTTGTAAATGTAAACAGTATTCAACATTTAGACGTAAAGTTTCATCTGGTAGCCCGGGGGTAGGTGGTTTTTCACGACGCTATCCAGAACAGTTATCTTTTTGGATGATCGAGAAAACAAGGTGGGAAATGCAGACAGATTTGCAAAAAGCACCTATACACCTCTTTCTATTGTACAACATCTTTTAATTATCAGATTTAATTGGCGAGGATAGCAGTGAATATACTGTGCATTCTTATAAATATTTTTAATTTTGGGCTATGAGTTTCTTAAGTTCTTTGTCTATTCCTAACTCGCTTAGCACCGTCAGAATTTCATTTGCAATTCCATCTGAGGTGTGATTTTTTTGGTATTAAAAAGCCCCAGTATATCTAGAACATTTCTTCATTTTTAACATATCTCATTACAAAAACCATCTGCATTTGAGTAGATGTATCTGTTGTTTCATCGGCCTGTATGGCAACATATTTTGTTGTGTGAATTTCCTTTTTTAATAAATCGCGACAAACATGCAACATTGAATCCAGTAATTTGTTTTGAATTTGTTTGGATATACCTAGAAATAATTTATTTTTAGAGTTTTTTAAATAAGCTTTTAAAATACTGTGAAGATGCCAGGATTTTCTGAAGTGTAGGTTTCGTCATGCCCACGTAAGGCAAGCTCAAATGCCCCACAGAATGTTATACCGTTAATTAACTTAGACAATATGTAATGATTTCTATCAACAGTTTTATTGTGCTTTTTAATAGAGTCCCGATGTGCACTACTGAGTTGAGAACGAATGTCTCTCTTCCCCAACATATTAATTTCTAGCTCATTTTTCAAATGACTTTGTGAAATAGAATGCGATTTTACCTTTGCCTCCAAATGTTTCAAATCATTAACACCGTGTTTAATCCAGACAAGATCAAGATCGCCCGCACTCAGTGGCTTTCCGACTTGTGCCAAAATGCACGTAAAACAGTAAAATTTATTTTGTTTACAATAAAGTTTATTGTTGTCTCGAATCCACATAACTACACATACTTCTCATACACGGTTTTATTGAATGTGCGTTTGTATGTTCATTTTTAATAATATTAACTTGCTCGATTTGCAGAATCGGTGTCGGTCGTTCAAGATTTTTGAACACAATTCGGTTCTCAAATGTTAATGTCAATGTTAATCATATATTGCACTGAATTCATCTTCACTATTGTAATCGTTCAAAACATTAATTTTGCAACCACTCAAAAAGCCGATAAGCGCGATGACGAAAATCACCTAACTATTGAGAATGGGGCAGCGCCCAAGATATGACCTTGTAAATGCGTTTAATCTCCGAGTTACTAGCAAAGCGATGCATTCCTGTCTTTGTTTTTCGCACGCGATAGTAAAGAAAACAGTAGCGGCACAAACTTATCTGTGCTCGCGTTCAAGCACGTGTTCTTTAATCGGTGCGCTTCGGCAACCCACGATCTATTTCGTTACCGCGAATGACATTATGGATATTAGATTATAGAAATCGCAAGAATTGTGATCATGGACAGAACAGAGAATAAATTAATATAAAATCTAAAATTATTTTTTCACTTCATGTTTTAATTTCTTAGGTAGGGCACATTCCCACGTGCCCTTATGAACCAAGTGCCACTGCATATAAGTATTTTTTTTTGTTTAACACAATGTTACAGTAATGTCACACTCCCTAAAATGTCCAATAAATGATTAATAAACAAAGTTATTGACTTGGGTTGGGATTAGGGTTAAAAACACCCTAAACCAGTCTATTTTGTCAATAACTTTAAATTTTTACCATCTTGGGCAACAGCTTAAAAAGTAAAATTTGCACTGCACGATTTTCAAAATTTTCCATTTTAAAAAATAACACTGATACGGTTACTTTAAGCTGGTGTTTTTTGTACGAATAAATTCACAAAATGGATTTGAAACTTCATATAGGTTCAGCTGAAGGATGAAACTTCAAAATGTAGTAGATTATATAGACCTTTTACTCCTCTATAGGTGTCGCTCCGCGAACTTTTTAGCCCAGTAACTTTATTGTTCTGCGTTTCCCATATTTGTTTTCGAAAATGTTACCACATTTTGAGTTTCTCTTTTGTTTAAGACGCAATATAAAGAGGGCATATATGGGATCTATCAATAAGTAACGGAATTTTTTTATTGTTTTTTTTAAGCCGGTCGCATTGTCGCGGACGGTAAGTGCAGCGGCCTGCCGTTACTGTGCCGAAACCGAATTGGCGTGGTAGTTGGTTCGATTCCAGCGCTCGGGTGGTTGTTTTTCTTTCTTTCTTCTGTCTGTTTACTTTCTAAATGTCTGTGATTATTTCTAGGGAAGAGTGTAAAATCTGATAATGAATTACTCCTCAGTCACGCCAGTTAAAGGCTGGGTAAGGCCGGATGCCTTCTGAGAAGTGTTCTACGTTGGTCACTCGCCAGTCGGTAGGCTTCTTGATAGACTTATGGGTAGGCACATAACCAAGGGTTGATGGCCTGGGGGGTGCTGGCCTGAGTTTGTCGGTAGCTGATGACCGTGGTTCGAAACCCACGTTAAGCTGTAAGGGGTCCAGTTGCAAATAGCTTTAGTTGCTGATCCGTAAGACCTTTACCTTCCTTTTAATTTTTTAATACTCTGCAAAATTTTATTTTCAGAGGTTATACAGTTTTTATCTAAAATATAATCGCCATTGTTATTGATAATCTTCGCTCATCTGTTTGACAAATATGCTATTCCCTTTTTGTAAAGTGAAAGTGATGTTGAAGTAAATTATTCTTCAAGTGCAGTTTTAATTCCGTTAAATTCAAGAGCATCATTTATTGAATAATTAATAATAACTAATTCAAGATTCATTTATTGGTTTTTGAATTTAGATATTCGAAATATTTTTTTTATCCATTCACTCTTTTATATGAGCGTTCCTAGCTGATAATGTTTTCCGTGTAGTAAAATTCAACTCGCAGTTAACGAAATTGAATCAAGAAATACACACAAATTTGACAACTAGGTACGAAATTATCAATAAGCACCTCAATGCCAGATCTCACACATCATTAATCAATCAGAGGAAATAAAGTTTTTGCTGATATTTTTTCTTTGTGTTCATATTTACTGGATTTCGTCTTCTCCCATTGTTATTTATGTTGATTATTGCAAATCTGAAAACTAAAACCTTAAGTAATTAAATAAGTCTTACAATATACTTGGATTGGTGTATTGTTTATAATTATCAGATGTTTTAGGATACGGTATAAGGAAGTTGATACGAAAATTTTTAAGGTCGTAGATAATAATGCCTAATATAGGATTGGCAATCAGTATTTGTTATATCGTCAAAACAGTATTTTGCTCTAATATAAAATGTTTTCTTTTTGTTTAACGAACGAATGTCTAATCTCCACTTTATTATATTTATATTCGATGGGTTTGGCTAATACTGTAGCTTCGCTAGTATGATGTTGATATATAAAGTTGTTATTTATTTGTTAACATCATTCTGATGAAGCCACAGTATTAACGAAACGCGACAAATATAGAGTAAAAACCCGACTTACGCTATCCTGTCTTATGCGAGTTCGGAGTTACGCGATTTTTCAATCAGGCGGCACAACAGCTGTTTCCCCTCTCGCTTCGCCCCACTTGTGTTCGGCTTACGACATGCACTGACATGCTGAAATTATGGTGTGATAATGAAGTAATAATGAAAAACTGTCCTATTGAACTTTGAACCGAATAAAACAATTTTTTATTTTGTTATTTACAGTGGCAGTTGGTCCATAAGGCCACGTGGGCACGTGCCCTAGCTAAAAAATTAGTGGGAAAAATAATTTTAGGTTTTATATTAATTTATTCTCTATTCTGTCTATGATCACGCTTCTTGCGACTTCTATAGTCTAACATCCATAATGTCATTCGCGGTAACGAAATAGGTCGTGGGTCGCCGAAGCACATCGATTAAAGAACACGTGCTTTGTTCACAGACAAGTGCTTTGGTCGCGCTTTTCGACTTTTCAAGTGCTTGCAAAGTGATTGTTTGGAACGATTACAACAGTGAAGATTAATTCAGTGCTATATATGAATAGAAATAATGTCACATTAACATTTGAGGACCGAATAGACATCCTAAGCGGTGACGTCAGTGATGGGCGGAGCTTATCGAAGCTTTCCAAACAAAGAAAATGTCAATTGAAATTCTCATAAGAGAATTTTTGCTAGTCATTTTCTTCTCTTTACAAATTTAATAAGCAATTTCTCTCACAGTTCTTAATCCTCGTCTACAGCCGTAATCCTCAAAGTACATTTTACATTTAACATATTTGAATTGCTCGTAAAACGTTTTTATTCGGACCTTTTCTTGTTTCGAAGTAAATTTAAGATTATGTTACTTTGCCCTTTATGAGTGTAAATTTCAGTTTTTTTTGGAAGGATTTTTAGGTATAATTTGTTTGAATTTATTATTGGTAAGTTGGTTTTTTACAAAATCTGTTATATAAATTAGACAATTTAGTGTGTAAGTGAACAAAAAAAATGTGAGTGAATAAAAAGAGTTTAATCTTGTGAGGTACTATTAAATATTTATAAGATGTCATGGACGTATAAAAATGATTGAGGTTACTCAAAATTTTATTTCTATTTAAATTAAATGGAATGAAATTAAATAATTGAGTAGTTCTGAAGATGATTTATTATTGAACTGAAATGTTAACAAAGCAATAAATAAATTATAATTTATTAATTGACCGAAAATCCCAATAAATAATATACACCCAGGCTCTATATATATATATATATATATATATATATATATATATATATATATATATATATATATATATATATATATATATATAAGCAAAAAAAAATAAGGTTGGCACCCAATTAAATATGTTTTGCTTGGAATGTTACCCCCGATATAAACAAATTAATATAGAATATGTGCTAAGAAATATACAGCTGCATTGTATTGATAAAAGTTAAGTGTATACAGTGCGTCAAAAAATATTTACACATTTAATATTTTTTACGTAGAACGTAAAAAGCTCGAGATATTTTTCTGAAAACTGTTTTATTATATTACAAATAAATACAAATTTAAATAATATGAACAAATTAACTTATTTTTACAGAAGTTTAATTAAGTAAACATAAAAACCATTATTATAATGTCAAAAAAATATTTCCATAGCCGTTTTTTTATTTTAAAAAGTTTTTAAAAAGTTTTATTTTAAATATTTTGTCATCCTTTAATTAGCATCAATTATTGCTTGTAATATTCTTTGCATCGAACAAACAAGATTCTGAGTTACCTCAGCCCCAATTTTGTTCCGAGTCCTCAATCAATAATTTTTTAAATATATTTTTCTATGAAATGTTATTATTTTTTTCACATTCAAGCCTAACAAATACCATAAATGACTGCTATTCAACTTTAACTATCTCAATTGTTAGCCTCCAGCATGTTTTTCATGTTTTTTTTAATGTTTAGTTTAAGTTGCATGTTTTGAAAATTGAGGGTTGAGAAGTTGAGGGGAAAATTAAATGAACACTCTATAAATTAAAATCAAATAATAGCCTTAAAACCAATGCAATGGTATGTTTGTTTAAATTATTTAGTGTGGGAATAGCCTTCGTATTATATAGAAAACTTAACTATCTCGTTTTCTAATACATATTATGAAAACATTAGATGCAATGATTGTGCATGCACATTATAATGTGCTTTTAAACAAATCACAACTGTGCTCATATTTTTTATCCTTTATTTTCACGTTTATTTTTCTCCTTCATCTCAACTTTTTTCACATTTAAGCCAAACAAATACCATAAATGACTGCTACTCAACTTTAACTATCTCAGTTGTTATGCCTCCAACAATGTTTTCATGTTTTCTTTAATATGTATTGAAAACCAAAATACAGTACAAAAATATAAGTTGCATGTTTTGAAATTTGACGGAAAAAAACAAAGTGGCCAATACTTCTTTGGTCCACAAATTAAAATCAAATAATCACATTAAAACCAATGCAATGGAACGTTTGTTTAAATTATTTAGTGTGGGAATATCCTTCGTATCATGTACAATACTTAACTATCTTGTTTACTAATACATATTATAAAAACATTAGATATTATAATTGTGCATGCACATTATAATGTGCTTGTAAACAAATCACAACTGTGCTCATATTTTTTTATCCTTAATTTTCAAGTTTATTTTTCTCCTTCGTCTTAATATTAACTATCTCAATTTTTATGCCTCCAACAATGTTTTCATGTTTTCTTTAATGTTTATTGAAAACCAAAGTACAGTACCAAAAAATAAGTTGCATGTTTTAAAAAAAGAACAGAGTGGCCAATACTTCTTTTATTCACTGTATAAATAAAAATCAAATAATCGTCTTAAAACCAATGCAATTGAATGTTTGTTTAAATTATTTAGTATGGGAATATTCTTTGTATTATGTAGAAAACTTACCGTTTTTTCTGCAATGGTTGGATTCCGTTTGAAAGTAAGTTTTTGTAGTAGTCGGATCGTATGAAACGTGGATAACAATCCTTCTTTAACAATAAATTGTAAACGTGTTCTTGTGCGGCATCAAAACAAAAACGACTGTGGTTCTTCATTCCTTCCAATACTTTGTCCATTGTTTGGTTGTCGATATTTACTTCTCGAGGTGATCCATGTTTCACATAATTCCTAAAAATTAACATTTTATTAGTAAATTCTAACATTTATAAAACATGTTTTATATATTTAGTTATAAATAGATGATGTGAATTGGGTATATACTCATACAAAAAATTGTACAAATTTGGATATATTCAATATATGAGATATTAAATTTTATTACTTATCTATATATATATATATATATATATATATATATATATATATATATATATATATATATATATATATATATATATATATATATATATATATCTAATTAGACAAATAGTCGAATTTTATGAAAATAGGAGTAGAGCTAAAGTAGAAATAATTAAATGGATTGCTGCAATTAAAGAGGACCTAAAAGTGAAATTCAGGATAGAGGCTGTTTCAGACACAAGGTTGACGTTTGGAAGGTTGGCCAGAGAGAAAAATATAGGAAGACTGGAACAACTTGGTCTGACGAAAGGAAAAAAGCTCATAGCGAAAGAATGAAATTAGTATGGGCGCAAAGGAAGGATAACAACAACAAAGTCTCTAATTGTACTTCGCGTGGTCCACCATGGCCCATATGTGAATAATAATAATAAATTATATATATATATATATATATATATATATATATATATATATATATATATATATATATATATATATATATATATATCATGGAACAAAGTGCCCCACGTTTAATTTATTAACAACTCTGGTCAGTAAAATGGCATAATGACTGCAGATATTATTATTATTATTATTATTCACGTATGGGCCCTGGTGGACCACGCGAAGTACAATTAGAGGCGTTTGTTGTTGTTAGCCTTCCTTTGCGCCCATACTAATTTCATTCTTTCGCTATGAGCTTTTTTCCTTTCGTCAGACCAAGTTGTTCCACTCTTCCTACATTTTTCTCTCTGGCCAACCTTCCAAACGTTAACCTTGTGTCTGAAACAGCCTCTATCCTGAATTTCACTTTGTGTGATATTTGCTGATCTTAAGTCCTCTTTAATTGCCGCAATCCATTTAATTATTTCTACTTTAGCTCTACTCCTATTTTCATAAAATTCGACTATTTGTCTAGTTAGCCTACTCGGATTCATCGGTTTGATGTGTCCGTAAAATTTAAGTCTTCTTTTTCTCATATCGCTATGTAAAATGGCATAATGACTGCAGATATTAAGTATAATATTAAATATAAAATAGGAGTTTTAAACACCAATGGACTAAATCAGCACATGCAAGTTATATGCTGATTTGGGAAGGATTACAAGGAAGTTAAAAGATTTTTAAGAGACCATTCTGTTCATATAGATTCATATGCCACTAATAGACACTATAAAAAATTATCAAAATACCATACACCATATCCTGGTAAAGGCAAAACATATGAAGAGACTGTGATGATCACCAGTGACAAAATAAAATACCAGGAATTTGACAAATACGACAAAGAAGATTTACCAACGAAGTTGATCATATTAGAGGACAAAGATGAAAGAAAAAGAAATACCGATGCCTCTGCTATTTACTGTCCACCAAAATACAGCAACAAACAAGAAACTTACAAAGAAATTACGCATGAAACAGAATATTATTCAAATCACCTTCCCAGATTATCTTGCAGTTCACGATTCTCTTATGCGGATTGTTGGCATAGACGCGTTCTTTTATGTAATGTAACAAAATTAAGTAACGGTGTGGTGTCTCCCGATTTTGTTAGCCAACTAAACTCACCAAACTTTGAATTGAAACGAATCCTTTTCACGTCATAGAGTTACTGTTTAACGAGCTGTATTGCATGTCCCCGTCCTATTGACATCACGTATCTTTTATATCAAAATCTCGGTTACAAGAAATCAGTTATTATTTGCCTATAGCGAACGCTATTGATTGCAACTGTCCTTATAATCTTCACAGAAGTCCAAAAAAACTTCCAGCCCAAAAACAACACCAAACAATAACTTTCATAGCTTATAATGGCGTGCCTTGAATCACTTGTGGGTTTTTCTCGCCCCAAATATGACAGTTTTGGTTATTAACGGATCCATTGTGGTGAAAATGAGATTTTATTACTCAAGATGATTTTCCTTGAAAAATCATCATCGATTACCTGGGATTCCAAGATCCAATTTGAGAATCTGCGATGTTGTTCGTAGTTCGTCAGGTTTAGTTTCTGTATGAGCTCAATTGTATTTGGGTGTATGTGAAAATATCTGTACAACCAAAACTCGCCAATTTGCAAACAAGTTTCTGCGATCTTGGAATTTCTAGCTCTTGTTCCACACTTTAACCTATGTTTTCGCATGAGCGTTCTGGTGAAAAAGTATTGAATGATTTAGAATATTATCACTTTAACATTTTTCTAACTTGAAGTTTGGCGATGATTTCTTCCGAACGAGTACAACGATAGTACAACCATAGAATATTTGTCATTTTCGTAGTACAATTATACGATTTTTATACATTGTCAGGTGGTAATAAACGATCCATTGAGACTTTCAACTAACGATATCAAATTTTCTACGCAGGGAGGAATATGTATCTTACAAAAATACGCTTGTTTCAAAAAAGAAATCCAAAAAATGGAAAATTGTAGGTTTTCAAGTAGCCCTTTCCTGAAAAAGATAGACATGTACTTCTTAAGGAATTTTCCAAATTTGACATTAATACGATAACCGCTTTATTATTTAAATACATAGATAAAAATACCAGTGTTGAGGAAAATAAAGGGTGCCGTAAAACATAAAACAGCGTCACAAAAAATGGAAGTAATGAAGGCATATGTAAAGAACTTGTATGCTTTACACCAAATAGGCAGAAAAAAATCTATATTATACAAAGTAGATTAAAAAATTGATTTTCATCCCTTCCTCTGAATAGTAGAGCAAGACACAAAATAGGCCAAAAAGTTAAGGACTGTGTTATGACACATAAAGAGGTTTTCACTGGATGACCACTACTTTAGAATTCCCACTACTCTAGAAACAGAAACTCACATAAAAAGTATATTTCGACTCTCCTATCTAAGTAAAATGTATGAGTTATATTTCGAGGAATATAATCAACAAAAACTTCCCGAGACGTTTAAAATTAAGAAATCTTCCTTTTCCAAAAATGTTGTGACAGAGTTTCATTTATCGTTTGGAGACCCAAAAAGACTTCTGAGTCATGTGAGGCAAACAAAGAGCATCAATTGTTAATTAATTAATAATTTAATTATATAAGTTAAAATTACATCGCAGGAAATAAAGCGCTCAAAACGGACAAAGAAAAAGCACAAGTTATAGACAACGAGTTTACATTACAATAGACATGTAGCTAACAATGCCACTTCCCAAACTAACGACTTCTAAGGCATTTTACCTTCGTCAATTGTGGTTTTACAATTTTGGGATACACATTGTTGCAAAAAACACAGAAGATACACATTGTTGCAAAAAACACAGAAGATACACATTGTTGCAAAAAAAACAGAAAAGGCCTCTTTTTGTACCTGGGCTGAAGGTATGCGAAACAGAGGAAGTATGGAAATATGTAGGTCTCTATTGAGATATATTGACGTAGAAGAAAGTATCATGGGAAAAGACTATTTTATCATCTGGTCGAACTCATGTGCTGGTCAAAATAAGAATTTCCACATGATTTGCCTGTACCAATATATTATCGTGAAGGAATATTTTCGTTGTATCGATCACAAATTTCCAGAAGTTGGCCACATCTACTTGGATTCTGACAGAGATTTTGGGAGAGTATAAAAGGTATTGCAAAAACACGACACTGCACTTAACTAGATAAGTACCAATAAATAATTTCAAAGAATAGCCGAAAAAATCAGTTGTTATTGATATAGCTCAACATTTTAGAAAGATGAGTGATTTACCCCAAAAACTTTACCTGATTAATAGAAAAAAGGATCAACTTAAATGAACCAGTGAAGTTTAGGGATGGCATAAAATGCGTAAACGTCTAAAAGTATGGTTTTTTACATATGTGAAGAATCATATGATGAAACAGTCCCATTTAGAAAGGTTAATATCCTTCCAAATAAGAATAGAACATCAGAACCTGACCATATTGAAATTGAAAGGGTTCTTATGAAATATGAAACTATGAAAATAAAGAAAAAGAAAAGAAAAAAAAATAAAAGAAACTATGAAATAATGAAAATATGAAAATATGTAAAAAAAGAAAAAAATCTCCAGGAATTAAAATTATTATTATGAAATTATTATGAACTATGTATTTCTATGAACCTATTCTAGATAATTAGGTCCTAGAATATTTCATGTTCATGGTAATTCAAGTTTTATATTTTACTTTTGTTATGTTAATCCAGAATTAAGATTTTGTTTAATACATCCCTTTTGTATAAATCAGATTTTTTTGTAACATTTTACATTGTATTAAGGTATCCAACATTATTTTTCAATTTTCCAAAGAAGTCAATTTTTTTAAGTACGACTTTCAGTTAAAAAACATTTATGCTTCTTAGCAATAACCTAAACATAATATAATTTATGTCAAACAAATTCAAAAAAGGTTTACATAAAAAAGCATTGACCTTAATTTATTCAAAAGTTTAATTTTGTCATATAACACCTTCATCCACTAGTGTCTTCAATTATATGTTGATGAGATATTTTAGAAAACATTATGTAATCAAAAAAATTTAAAAAATGGTAATTCTCTAAAACTATTTAATCTATATAATTGCTGAAGCTTAGTACTTTGTCACATGGCCATTAGTCTTAATTATTGATTGATATCTTCTTGGTATGGAGTAAATTAGATGTCAGCATGCTTCTACTGGTATTGAAAACCAAGCTGAACTTCTTGCCACAATGTCTTCTTACTTGCTATTTTTTTATCAACAAGATGTCGTTTTTACTTTATCCAAAGGTTTTCGATCGAATTTTGACCCGGGGACTGTCAAGGTCACTTTAATATGTTTCCTCTCGAAACACTACTTCACCACATTAGCCGTATATTTGGGATTATTGTCTTGTTGGTAGTCACACTGCAAAGGCATAGTCTCTTCAGCGTAACGTAGCGTAACTGTCTCTAAGATTCTTAAGTAAATATCTTTTGTCATATTATCTTTTATCCAAAATATTGGACCTACTCCGTTATATGAAAAACACCCTTATACTTTAATGTTACCATCATACTTCACTGTACCTGAAATGTTGCTTGGATTCAATTATTTAATAATATGTCACACATACAATATGCCATCAGAATCAAACAATTAATTTTGGTTTCATCGCTAAAAAAAATGTTTTTTCAGTTATGAGGGAAATCTTCACTACTTTTTGCAAATATAATCGCTGCTTATATTCTGTTCACTTAAAAATGGAACTTTCCTGGCTACTCTTCCGTATAGTAAGTATGCACATATTGTACTTGATTTTCTTGAACGGCCTCTCTTTTCTGGCTGTTTTTAGGTTACCTATAATTCTTTCAAAACTTTAGCAATTACACATGGTGATCATTTAATTGCATTCATAATAAATATTTAACATTTGTTTTCGCTTCTCAAATGCAAAATAAGGGCTAAAATGTTACAATATGCTAAGCTTAGGTAATTATACAGACTAAACAGTTTTAGAAAATTACACATTTTAGTTCTTTTATGATTTTGCCGGCCGCGGTGGTCTGGTGGGTTAGTCGCCTGCCTGGCAATCCAAAGGTAGCTAGTTCGAGTCCAGCGCTCGGATGGGTGCTTTTCTTTAATTCTTCTGTCCATCCTACTTCTTACCCTACTCACACACTTATATACACGTGTGTGTACACGCCCACACATATCCTCACCTAAATATCTGTAATTGTTTCTAGGCAAGAGGGTAAAATCTGACAGCGCATTACCCCTCCGTCACGCCATCTAAAGGCTAGGTAAGGCCAGATGCCTTCTGAGAAGTGTTCTACGTTGGTCGCTCAGTCGGTAGGTTTTCTGATAGACTTATGGGTAGGAACATAACCAAGGGTTGATAGTTTGGGGGTGCTGGCCTGGGTTTGTCAGTAGCTGATGACCGTGGTTCGGAACCCACGTTAAGCTGTAGGTCCAGTCGCTAAATAGCCTTAGATGCTGATGCGCCTCTAACAGTAAATCCTTTCCTGTCCTTTTCTTTTATGATTTATAATCAAAATTATTCTTATTTTCTTGACCACATAATTTTTTCTAAAATATCTCATCAACGTACAATTATGAATAAAGTAATTGATTTAACTGAAGTAGCAGATACTTGATGAAAATTAATTTTAATTAAATAAGCAAATATTTATATCTAAAATTTCCACGATATTTAAAATTGTATGTATAACAATTGTTTCGACACACAGTGCCTTTTTCAAATACGAACTATATTAAACATACACTGAGAAATGTAATAACAACCTAAACAGTCCATCGACCGACCTAATAATACCACCAAAAATGATAGTGGGGAAATACATTTTTTTAACGTCTAGGAGGGTAATATAAGTTTAATAACGGGAACCATTCAAGTCCTAAAGAAAGATTTTCCTTTTTGTCCGACAAAGACTTTTGGACACGACCTGCACTCAATTAATTAAATTCCTGATTTATAGAGTTTGTTTGTCTGACTTTCAATGTTTTTAATGAGCAACATAATATTATAATTTTTGTAGACTTAACAATTACTAGAAAAGACATTAAACAAGTCCTCACTGTCTCTCTGAATACAGGTTTGACGTCCCCGAGGTACCCCAGTCACGTTATGATTGTCCTATAATAGTCTCTGATTGTTTGTCTTTCCCGTTAAGCTAAACTGTAGCGCGACCCGTGGTGATGGCTGAATATCAGCTATCGTGAACGGAGCCTCCAAAGTACCTCCCGTCCCTTTGGAGTATTTAAAGTTTCTGCAATAAGGAGCACTGTTGCAGTCGACTTCCTTTCTTCCAATCTCAAAAAGAACTATATGTTCTCTAATAATTCAACTTTCCCCCTATTATCAGGGTCGAAAAGATCCCGGATTGCATCTCCAGTAGAGATAAATATTAATCGCACTGATTTTGATAAATGCTTTATAATTAAAAGATCTGAAGGATCGTTAAAAAATATTTCACCATTTATTATACACAAAGTCATTTTAGAAAATGTAGGTGACTTAGAATTTATTAAAAAACTAAAAAATGGTACTACGTTGCTAGCAGTTATTTCAAATACTAAACAGGCCAAGAGCATACTGGATCTCAAAAAAATACCCACATTCAATATTGTAGTCGAACTGCACAATTCCTTGAATTATTTTAAAGGAGTAATATCAAGCACATATCTCATAAATTGTGAAGAATCAGAAATTATGGATAATTTGAAACAATATGGAGTCGAAGCACTCAAAGTCAAAACAATCACCAAAAAAAAAAAAGAAGGTACAATCTCTCCAATCAGCATTTTAATAATAACATTTAGAAACCCGCTTTAATTGACAGAATTAAGGCTGGCTACCTAGCATTAAGAGTCAAACAGTAAGTTCCTAACCCTATGAGATGTTTCCAGTGTCAAATCTTCGGTCATATATCATCCAATTATTCTTTTCTCCAATATACCCTTCCTGTGGTAGTGCCGTTCATGATGGTTCTCAGTGCTCACTTTCTCCTAGATACAGAGGTAAGGAAAAAATCCCTTATTTTGTTGCAAAGGCTAAGGTTGAAAGCACCTTACCCACTACCTCCAGTTTCGCATCTGTCGCAAGTCGTAGTAAAATTAAGGTGTCTACCGCAGCGCAATGCCTATGCATGTACGTCTATATTCCTCTCTATTCCTCCTTCACTCCCCCAGCAATCGCCCCTTGTCCACCACTACTCCTCCATCGAAAGCTCCCCCACTCGCCGCCCCCAAGCCTTTCCCTCCTCCTTCTTCTCCTTCTCTCTCGACTACTCCAACTCCCTCAAATTCCCTTCCCACCCATCACCCAAAAATTCCCTCTGATAAAACGGCCCACAAAAACCCGAGATCTCTATCCCAGTCCTCAACAAATTTTTTTCCACCGATGACACGGATCTAGACTGCGCGTCAAATCAAAGTCAAAAGAGAGCAAAACAAGTTCCCGACGACCTATCATTAGAAGGTAGTACTTACTCCTTCTATAACTCCTAAATCTAACCTCCTAATATTCACATTCAATCTAACCATATTTCTATGGAATATTAATGACTTCAACAAAAAGTTCGAAGAATTGAAGTTAATCTCCTCAAGCTACAAGCCTGCCATAATTGTTTTACAGGAAACACATTTCAACGATTCCTCTTGCCTTAGTTTTAAAAACTATAACATTATAAGGAAAGACAGGGAACAAGTCCTGCGATTGTCGGGAGGTGTCGCTATTCTGGTACACGAGCCCCTAGACTATTTCACTATCAAAATTGATTCCGGGGTAGAAATCATAGCGATTTTCTCTCACATTGTCAAGAAAGTATCCATCTGCAACGTTTATATCTCTCCTTCTACGCCGTTTTCTCTACAGGATCTCAACAATATCTTATGTAAACTCCATCCTTCCTTCATAATTAACTGTCTAATATTTAACTCTCATAATGTAATGTGGGGTTTCTCTAGAACAGATAGCAGAGGATTAATCCTTCAGGTCTTCCTAATCTCAAACAACATGTCTAGCTTCCTTAACCTTTTCATCCTTAGATCTCTCCCTCTGTTCTCCTGATCTTTTCCCTATTCTACAGTGGGACATCATGGAAGATTTACACGGAAGTGATCACTTCCCAACCAGAATTTCCTCTATAGGCTGGTATCAATCTAAATTGGGAGAAAAACCTTTAATCTATCCAAAGCAGATTGGACAAAATTCTGAGACTCCAATACATCCCCCAATCTTAACGTTTGCTGACGAGGACTTAACTCATGATACCTTTGTCCATCCAATTATTGCTGCAGCAGATTCTGGCATTTCTTATGGTAATATCCAACTGCACAAACCCCCAGTCCCCTGGTGGAACGATGACTGTAAAATTGTAGTTAGAGAGAGAAAATCGGCACTGAATCGCTTCAAACACTGTCCTATTTTGGAAGATCGTATCATCTTCAAAAGGTGCCGAGCAAAAGCTCGTAGGTTGATTTTAAACGCAAAACGATCTTACTGGGCTGAATACATCAAATCTATAAATTCGTCTCTCAGCAGTGGGGAATTCTGGCAAAAAATCAAAACGTTTCGAGGTAGTCCTCTCCAGTCAATCCAGGACCTAATTAGCGATGATCAATGGATCTTCAGTAGGGTTGATATTGCAAATTTTTTAGCGAAATTTTTTTCCAACATAAATCAGAGGTCTTCTCAATCTGTAAACTTCGACATTGACGATTCTCCCCTTCAGCACTACAATTTTCCTTTCAGCTCTGATGAGCTCTTAAATTTCCTCTGTAGAAGTAGAAATAGCGCTCCGGGGCCTGACTCAATCCTAATTCCCATGATCAGCAATCTCTCTCAAGTGGCTCTAGATAATTGCCGGATTTTTGTAACGGCTACTGGAGAACAGGCACTTACCCGTCAGTTTGGAAGAAATCCATCATGAACCCAAATCATAAGCATGGCAAACCTCGTACTACCGGACCTCATAAACCTCGAACTACCGGACGGTAGTTACTATCCAATGTCGTTGACTGAGCCCCGCCCTTTTTAACATAGCTATGAACAACATTCAAAGATACGTCAGCCCTACCATCACTCATAGATTATACGCAGATGACATCCTACTATATTACTCGTCTCCTAATCCAAAAGTCGGCGAAAGAATTCTTCAATCTAATTTAAACTCACTGAGAAAATGGACCAAAGCTACAGGTCTCTTTTTGCCGTCCACAAAATCCTCTGTTGCGTATTTGTGTAAAAGGCAGAATTGTTCCCGTCTACATTCAACAACTTTACATAACAATAATTTACCTACAGTCCCATCTCACAAGTTTCTTAGTCTCGCCTTCTCAGGCGTCTGCAGGCTCTCATGGAAAGATTACATCCAATCTCTGAAGGATAAATGTACTCGGGGTTTAGGAATATTAAAGATGCTTTCAAACCACAACTGGGGTTCGGACCATCACTGCCTTCGCAAATTATTCAAAGCAATTATTAGATCCAAACTAGACTATGGCAGCATAATTTTTGCTACGGCTCCCAAATCTTATCTGCGCTCACTAGATGCCATCCATAATACATCACTAAGACTCACAACTGTAGCTTTCATCACCAGCTCAATTCCCAGTTTACACAGCATTATAAGTTTAGAGCCCTTATTCAATACAAGAAAATATCTACTCTTAAAGTATGCTACGGATCTCTGGCAGAGACAATTCATTCCTGGATATCAGTTATTCTTTCATCCTCCCCCAATACTCCCAATTGCGTCCACTCATAACCTGGCCCTAGTCCTCAGACACCTCTTTCAGCAATTATCAGAACAGTTGCAAAACACCAAGTTGCAAGTTCTTCTCCCAATTAGCACTATTTCTACTCCTCCGTGGTTATTACATCCCATCCAGGTTGATTTTTCTTTACAAAAATATGATAAAGAATCTACGTGCTCTTCTAAGTCCAATATAAATATCATTATCCAGTCCCAATCTCCATGCCAAACAATCTATACAGTTGGATCCAAGTCAGATCACCGAGTCGGTTGTGGCTTTGTTCACGACAGATCCTCTTCAGGCTTTAAGTTGCCAGCCACAACAAGTGTACTTACTGCGGAGAGAGTGGCCATTGAAAGATCCTCAGCTATATTAAGTTAAACCTCGCAAATTCCTGGATCATATTCTTTGATTCTAGGAATGCCTTATCTATGACCCAGAATCCAATTATAGTAGTAATTATTAATCTTATAAAATATATCATAGCACAGGATTCTTTCCTTCTCTTCGTCTAGTATCCCGGTCACAAGGCCATTAAAGGTAATGAGGAAGCAGATTTATTTGCAAAATACTCCATTCAGCATGGTCAACCTTATATGCGCCACTTTTAGCCGAAAGATCATCTCTCATCGGTGAAAATCTTCTCGTAATCTTTAATACAATCCTATTGGGATGATCCAGAGAGACTTAATAAATCGAGAGATATTAAACCATTATTCTCACGACCTCCCCCAGAACAGCTGGTAAGCAGGAAAATTACTATAAAAAGGATAAGACTCATGATTGGTCAATGCAGGTTAACACATGAGTATTTACTAAAACGAGAAGATCCTCCCTCCGCTTTGCGAATTTTATCCCCTATCCGTCATGACTATCCGTTTCATCCCCATCCGTTTTTGACCTGAGTCAGGACCTCTCTCGAAACCTTTCCTCAGACAACATGTTTAACACCCTTGCGTATTTGAAATAAATTAACTATTACACTGCCTTTCATTTCAGTGCCAGCTATTTTTAGCAAAAATAAACTTGTCAACACACCTGTGATCCTGTGATAAAACCCATCTGAGATAGAACCCATCTGTGATACTAGTAACCTGTTGAATCGTTCCTATCTATTTCCGTCTTTTTTCTTACGTGACGCGACCTAAATCTCAAAATTCTTCTTCTTCTCACATACAGATGTAGTTATATACAACAATTCTTGTTATCCTTATTCACAAAAGATGGCAGCATTTAACCTATTTATACACAGATCATTAAATATGTCATGGATGTCATTAAACAGATCGAAGTAAATAGCAGATACGACCCAAACGTATAAAATACAATACTTAATATAAAAAAGTTATAGCCTATCAATAATATCAAGAATGCAGTGTATAAAACAATTACATATACAGGAAAATTTACCAAATTAGTTTCCAAACATTTATCCAAAATAAGCATTATAAATATTGCTTTCAAAACAAACAATAGTCTTGGACGCATTATTAAAAACAATAAAAGTAAAATAAACACATTCTATAAATCAAATTTATTTAATTGTGTGCGGGTCATGTGTAAAGGTCTTTATTGGACAAACAGGAAGGTCTTTCTTTAGTAGGCTCAATGAACATAAAAGAAGTAATACTAAACAACAAAATAATTCTCTTTATGCTAATCACTTAATGTTAGGAAATCACACTTTTAATGATAATTTTAAAATGTTACATAATAAAAATAAATCTAAAAAATTAAATCTTTTAGAGAGCCCAGAAATGAATAGACGGCAAAATGTATATTTTTCTGAACTTGAATAGTTTACCATTATTAAACTTATATTACCCTTCTAGACGATGAAAAAATGGATTTCCCAATTAACATTTTTTATGGTATTATCAAGTCGATGGACAGTTTAGGTTGTAATTACTTTTTTCACTGTTAGTTTAACTGTGTATCACTGTGAGGCACTGTGTATCGAAACAATTGTTATACATACAACTTAAAGTATAATGGAAATTTTAGATATTAATCTGGACTTATTTGTTTAACTAAAGTAATTGTTTCTATTCAGACTAATACCATATATGCCTTTTAAATATTTGGTAAATTCATTCTGGTAACTTAATATTGTCCTAGATACAACATAATACTTATTCTTCCTGGATGGTATGTTGACTTTTTCCGGATGTAGCGACAATGTCGTTTATCCGGAAGGTTTATTTGCTGTTCTTTAGGCAGGATTGTGGTGACCGACGTGGGTGATCACACTGGGACAACGGCCAGCAATGAGGCTGCCGTGGCTCTGATTAGCGGATTGTCCGAAAGGGACGCCGTCGCTGGGAATTTGTCCAGTAGTCTGGACAGGAACGTCTGAAGCTCTGGAATATCTGTCTCCCGGTGGATTTGCACATTCCTTACAAACCAGGGAGCGTTTACTATAGTGCGAAGCGCACGTGATTGAAAAGACGGAAGTCTTTTAATCGATGAGGTTGGGAGGAACGGGTACCAGGCCGGATATCCATAAATAAGGACTGATCTGACCATGGACTTGTAGAGGCTCACTTGATAGGGATTCCTTGTATAAGGATATTCTGGCGGATTATCGGCTTTCTTCGGGTAAAAAAGACTGTCTGGATTTTGCTGCGATTGATTGCTAGTCGTCATTCGACCAGCCATCTCGAGGCTTTCAACGTCTACACCCAGGGAGCGTGGGCCGACGTATAAAAAGCCGCATCATCAGCATAAAATGCAGTCTGCACGTGCGGAATCTTTGGAAAGTCTGCCATGTAGACATTGCAGGTCACGGGGACAAGAGGGGAACCTTGCGGTACTCCCGCTTCGATTCGCTGGACGGATGAAAGAGTACCATCGACGAGCACTTGGAAAGTGCGCCCAGTCAGAAATGATGCCAACTGCTTGACTAGGTCGGTTGGAATGACGAGTCTGAGCATCTTGCGAGAGGTCTAGAAAGACGGCTCCCGTGTGACGCCTTCCATCGAAACCCTGCCTGATCTCCGTCGAGAGACGCGCCGCCCCGCCTGATGGACGGCTGCGTGCCCCCTCCAGAAATCAAACTGTTCGTCCGGCAGAATATTCTTATCGGCAAGAACATCGTTCAGAGCATGTAGAATTGCTCTTTCGGCGATCTTGCCGAGTGCGCTAAGCAAGCTGATCGGCCTGTAGCTACTTGGCTTCTCTGGGCTTTTTCATTTTTTAAGGATTACGATGATTTGTGCATGTTTCCATATAGACGGAAAATGCTGGAGTCTGAAAATTGCGTTGACAATGTTAGTCAACTGCGCAATTTGCTTGTTAGGTAGCCGTTTCAACTGCATCGGTGAGATGCGGTCGCTACCAGGAACTTTTCTGACTTTCAAACCTCGGATAATATCGTGTATTATCAAGTAGCCGGGGTTTGGAGTTCCATTGTAAGAAAGGATTTCTTGCTTGAACTTGTCAACTTTATTCCTCTTCTCGACTGAGGGTCGAGGAGAGGTCATCTGCTTTTGGTAGGTTACGGCAAAGAGCTCGAGAGCGTGAGAATCAGCCGTCCTCAGGGGGGGAACCGGCGCTCTCACCTTACCCAGCATGAATTTGGCTGTTTTCCAAAGTGATCGATCAGCCGTGTCGATTGACGCCAGGAATTCATCCCACCTGTCGTCTCTAAACTCCTGGAGAGCCCGTAGGGACTCTCTCTTGGCTTCGTTTGCACGAAGCCGGAGTTCAGGATCGCCAGTCAGGTGAAAGCATCTGTAGAGCCGGTTTTTTTACGAATCTTCTTTTTTACCTCGAACGGGATGTCCAAGGTGGTCCGAGTTGATTCTGGAGAGGTTTTAGTATTATATTATATCTTCTATTATATCTTGAGTTAATTTGAAACAACAACAACATTTTAATTTTAAACAACATAATATTGAGTTTAAATAATATATATTTACATGGCTCCGCCACTCTTATTTCATTGGCCACCACTAAATGTAGGGAGTTGCATTGAAACAAATATGTTTGTCTTAAATATTAATGAACTAAATACACATCTAGAAACGAGCTAAACTGGAAAATGGAGAGCATATCTGGAGTTAATTTCCAAAATATATGCACAAAAGAAGAAAAAAGGGCAATCAATTATAATTTACTTTGAGACTAATATCGAGACATTGATTACTTCACAGAGATATATTCTAACAAAATATCTCGTAATCAAAAACATCCTCATGGCAATCAATGATTGATTGGGAATTTGCACCCGGAATCGCACTAATTTAAAGTCAAATATTTAAAGACCGCAAAACATCATTGATCTTTTTACCGCGATAGTACTAGATATCTTATCTATTGGATTGTATAGAAAGTAGCCCCGAGTCGATAGTCAATAGCAGTCTCGAAGATGTTTTTGTTTGTATTTTTTTGCTTGAATACACAGTATGTCGGAGAAATAATGGCACTATTTAAAAAACTGTTAGTTATTTTGTCAAAATCATTTATTTTTATTCAAAATACTTTCCTTTGGCATTAATACAAAGCTGGGCATGTTTAACTAATACTAGCATAGATTTTTGATGTCGTTTTTTGGAATTGCCTCAATAACCCTCGTTACGGCTTCTTGGACTTGTTGATATTGTCATAAAACGTTTTTTTATGACCAGTTTCAGTTTGAGGATTAGGGACTAGCCACACTAAGATAAATCAGGTGAATATGGAGGATGTTGAAGCACACAGACTCGTCAAAAATTCACGAACAGCGACAGTCCTGTGAGAAGGTGCATTACCGTCCAACAAAAACCAACTTCCCAGTGCTGGATCATGTATTTGATCGTATTTAATTCCTCCGCTCTCCATCTCACACCCGAATTGGTATCGTAGGCGATCATTTCACGCACCTTTTCCACCAACTCATCGCGATTTTTGATTTTTTGCCAGCCTGGCATTGGGTTGCCTTCAACCAAAAGCAACACAACAGGAATCCCTTATACCACTCGAACACACGCGTACGGGATAAACAATCATCACCATAAACTGTTTTTATCAATTCAAATGTTTCTGTAAATGTTTTGCCGAACTTGAAACAAAATTTAATATTAGCTCTTTGTTCCATCGTGTTTTTATGACGAGATGACGAAAGGTACTGTCACTTTAAGCGTTATAACTTGACAATCCGTTGATCGATTCTAATGATGGCGATCTTGTTTTATAGAGGTAAATTTTTTCGACATACTGTACATGTATTATGCACGGTCGAGGATGCTGTTGACGATTTCAGGTGCCGCAAGTTTAGTGAAAATAATTTTAATCTTAGACCTCGTTTTAGACGACCGGCAACTTAGTGTTGGCAACGAAATATTGGCGCTAACTGAAAGTGATTACATAGAATAACTCGAGAGATTGGAGAAATTTTTGGAATCAACTAGTCAACAGTGTCAAGGCGATCACGTCAATTTGAAATAGTTTTCCAGGCCGAATTTCTGCTTTGTTCTTTATTGAAGCGCAACGAAATTGGCCCATTTTTAAAGTGGGTGGTTCAAAGATGATCAAAAATAGATTGTGAATAATGTTAACCATAAGAGATCTTGAAGAAATATTGAACCAGCCCAAAAGTTTTTTAGCTCTGCAAAACTATAAGAAAACGTATTAGAGAAAAGACGCTCCGGTTCGACATATCACTAGTGTTGAAAGAAACCAAAGAACTCTGGAAGAAAACAAAGGAATGAAAAAGTCTAAACAGCCACTGATGTGTGATAGCATAGAGTGAAGAATGCGTACGGATATGTTAGAGGTTGTCAGAAACTTTTATTCACAGTTATATGAAGATCAGAACCAGTCAAAGACAACAATACTCACGGAAGAACAAATACCAGATATCCTAGTAGAGGCGTGACAAAGGCTATAGAAACGATGAACAACGGCTAGGCTCCAGGAAAGGATAGTGTAACTGTTCAAATGCTAAAAGCTGGTGGACTTTACATAGAGCACTGGCAAAATTATACTCAAAATGTCACTGAACTTGGGTTTTATCGACTACGAGAAAGCATTTGACTCAATTTTAAAGCAGGCCATAATGGATGCATTTCTTAGCCAGGGAGTAGGTTACATAGACAAAGTGTAAACCTATTAGTATCGATATACTAGTATTAGGTTTGTTCTAGCAACGATTTCAAACGGTTCCAAATATATATATATATATATATATATATATATATATATATATATATATATATATATATATATATATATATATATATATATATATATATATATATATATATATATATATATATATATATATATATATATATATATATATATATATATATATATATATATATATATATATATATATTATATATATATATATATATATATATATATATATATATATATATATATATATATATATATATATATATATATATATATGGGTATGTATATATATATGGGGCAGAGGATTTCAGTTTCAGATAAAGTCCAGGAGGTGGAGCGGCATGTTAAATGTGGCTGGCAGGCTCAACATAGTATTTAAGAGCAAATTTCCACTTCGCCTGAAAAGCAAAGACTTTAATTAGTGCATCTTGTCCATTACGACATAGATAAGTGAAGCCTGGACACTTACACCGCAATCAATTCAAAAATTTCGGATAGTACAGAGGGAAATGGAATGATGTATACTTGGAATTACAAGACAAGACAGAAAGTTGGAAGCATGCTGAAGAGAACTGGGTCGACATTGGCTGATGATGATGATTATAATATATATATATATATATATATATATATATATATATATATATATATATATATATATATATATATATATATATATATATATGGAGAAATGGAAATGGAAATCTAGATGGAGAAAAACTTAACAGTCTCTGCTTCGAGGACGACATAATGTTAATAATAGACCTAGGAGAGGCGAAGGAAATGCTGCAAGAACTGCTCGGTTTAAATATATAAATTATAGCAATACTAAAATATTAACGAATTTAGTCCAAAATAGGAATATAAATGTAGAGAGAAAAATTGAATACGGAAATATATATATATATATATATATATATATATATATATATATATATATATATATATATATATATATATATATATATATATGGGACATGAGGTTAAAATTAACAGGGATAATCTAACATGTGAAATCCTGAGACGAACCACTTTGGATTGGACATCATATGGTAACCTCAGGTATGTATTTATAGACAATAATATCCCTATTAACCTAATATGGAGAACTTTTAATTCATGCATCATGCTGGAGTAACTTATGAGACTTTGACCTTCACAAAAACACTAGAGAAAGGCAACGTCAAATAGAAAGGTCGATACTAGAGATCACACTGAGATATACCGTCAGAAACGGTATAAGAGATCAGCAGAAGAACGAAGTTGAGCGATATAATAGAGAAGATAGTAAACTCAAAGTGGCGATGGACTGGCCATATGACGAGATAGAGTGACGACAGATGAATGAAGAGGGTTATTGAATGGGCATTGAGATCAGTCAAGAGAAATCGAGGAAGACCAACCGAAGGACGGATGATCTAAAACGAATCAAAACAGAATATAAGGGAGATAAACATAATATATTTGGCCTAAATTGATAAATGTGAATATCAGCAGTGTTTTCTTTCAACAAGATTATTTTTATTATAAAAAAAAAGTTTCTTGGATATGTTATTTCGCGAAATGGCAATGTCAACTGGTCACCAAGATTATGTATTCTCACACCCTTGGATTATTTCTTAAAATTATGTTAAATCTCTGATTAATAGATATAAACTCCGAACAATTCTAGACTTTAAATGAAACATTCTGGTCCCCATTAAAAATATACCACGCGATATGTGTGAAAGAGTAATCGAAAATTGGTAAAAAGTAATAGGGTGTCCAGAATGCATTTTCTCAGACGAAGCCAAAGGGAATATTATTATCAAACTGTTATTGGAAAACTTTTTTGTATACCAATATTTTCAATAATTCAGCACATATTACAAGTGCATTATCTTAGAGTGGTGTAATTTATCATTCGGCATCATACTTACTAGGATCAAATTCATTACAAGGTTGGAGTTTAAACATTACTAACTTAAAAAAGGACATTTGATGCCACATACAATGATAATATCGACTGGTCACCAAGATCATGTATTCTCACACCGTTGGATTGTTTCTTAAAATTATATTAAATCTATGGTTACCAGATATAAACTCGGAACAATCCTAGACTTTAAACGAAATATTCTGATGCCCATTAAAAATATACCACGCGATATGTGAGAAAGAGTAATAGGGTGTTCATAATGCATTTTCTCAGATGAAACCGAAGGGAATATTAGAAAGTCATTATTTTTAAAATATGATGTCATTATATGTTCTTTAGGATATAATAAAAAGTACAGTATTATCACTTGTAATTATCATCAAAAAGTTATCAAACTGTTATTGGAAAACTTTTTTATATACCAATATTTTCAATAATTCAGCACATATTACAATTGCATTGTCTTAGAGTGGTTTAATATATCATTGGTCATCATACTTACTAAGATCAGAATCAACACAAGATTGGAGTTTAAACATTACTAACTTAAAAAAAGGCCATTTGATACCACATACATTGTTAAAAGTTAAATAATAACAAATAATTTTCTGGGAAAATACTCTTTGAAATTCTGACCTTTTTTTATAGAAAAAAAGCGAAATAACCAGTATACATGATCGGGAAATTTTATGAGAAAAGTTAAATTGAATATTAAATTACTTACTCGTATATTTCTTTTATCTTCCACATGACCTGCGACTGGGACGACCTCCTCAAATCGTTGACAGCTAACCAGAACAGGATGTTTTCCTCGCTTTTCTCTTTCTGCAAATAATTGGTGAATTCTTGGACCCCGGTGGGGTCGGAAAGTAAATCCTCCATGGACAACCCCCACTTCCTCACCCTTTTTTCAGTCGGAACATCCACTCTACAAACATATCGTAGCATAAAACTAATAAAACAGTAGAATTGTCCATATAGAAAGCCACAGCGTTTGCATGCATGTTCTATTATTTTTTTTTATGTTCACTACTGTAAATGTCGGAATGCGGCAAAAGTATAATAAAAGTAACAATGCTCTATTTGCTTTTGTCGCCAAAATAAAATCAATTGTTGCTAAATACAAAACAAAATTTAATTCAGCTATGTTATTGAAATGTAAGTGTGTGCACGTATTATGACGTCGTGTAACTTGTATTTTCTAATATTGCTTTTAATTGCACATATGCAGAGTGAATCCTAAGTTGATCCTTTTTTCTGAACGTATACAAAACTCATTAAAGCAAACAAATCTTCCAAATGTTTCTTCATTTTTCAATTCAAAAATAAGAAATGTAAATTATCGTAGTTGTAACTAAAGGGTGCTACAATAAGAGCGCAATATTTGAATTGCGCGATTTTGGCTGTCATGATTCGATAGGTCTATAAGAGATAGACAGGAGTTAATAAACATGGAGAGTTACACGACACAGCAACGCGTCCATATTGTTAAACATTGCTATCAAAAGGGTGAAAGTTTGGTTACTACGATTCATGAAGTGCGTCCGATTTTCGGTAGAAGTAATATTCCAAATTTATCAAGGGTGAAAATAATAATCGAAAAACACGAAAATACTGGTTCAGTTATTGATGTGGAATACACTAGTCGAACTCGTAGTGGTCGTTCAGAACAAAATATCACGTCAGTTCGTGAGAGTGTGGCCGAGAGCCCAGTGTCCTCGATTCGTCATCGTGTACAAGAATTAGACATTTCAACAGCCACTCTTCACCATATTCTCACTAAAGATTTGCATCTTCATGCTTACAAAGTCCAATTGACTTAATAACTTCTGCGAATAGAATAGAGTCCAGCGAAGAGAGTTCACTAATTGGATCATTGGACAACAAGAAGTGAAAGCCGATTTTGTGGACAAAATCATCTTCAACGGCGACGCCCATTTTTATCTCGATGGCTTCGTTAATAGGCACAATTGCCGCATTTGGGGCTCAGAAAATCCACGAACGATTTATGAAAAACAAATGCATCCCCAACATGTCACTGTTTGGTGCGCATTGTGGTCTGGAGGAATCGCTGGACCATTTTTTTTTAAACGAGGCAGGTAATGCATCAACAGTAAATGGCGAACGTTATCGTGACATGATAACTCACTTCTTTGTCCCTCAATTGGACTATATTGTTCTTGAGAGCATGTGGTTTCAGCAGGACGGTTCGACATTGACGGTCTTGCACAAGTCTTTTCCTGGTCATGTCATTTTTCGTTTTGGTAACCAAAATTAGCCACCACGATCTTGCGATTTAGCACCTACGGACTTTTTGTAGGGTTTTCTAAAGTCTCAGGGTTACGCTAACAAGCTCACGACCGCCTAAGCACTAAAGGCTGAAATTGAACGCTGTATCAACGAAATACCGCCACATTTATGCAATACCGTTATTGCAAATTTCGCTAGAAGTACGCTACCAAAGCCGTGGCGGCCATTTACTGAATGTGCTGCTCCATACATATGTCTATATTATAAATCGATAAATATTTTACAATACTTTACTACAGAAAACCATGTTTTATTTATTATTGATCTTGCTCTTACATTGCAACACCCTTTATAAGTTGTAAATTATCTTGCAATAATTTGCAACACAGTCCTGTCATTTTTGTGACTTACTTGGACATAACGTGAAAATTCCCGAATATTTATTGCAGGATTTTGGCAGTAGGAAGATCCAGACAGGCTGACGATGTGTGCACATTGAAGAACACATTTTTAATTGTGTCGTGTTTTCGGAAAATTCCGCGTCACGTCGAAATAAATAAACAAGTAAGAAACTATAGAAGGTTTAAATGATAAATTTATATTATTATTATAGTTATTTAGGAAAATTTGTTGTATTGTACTTTAATGAATAATTAGTTAAAACAAGTATTAATCAGTGATTTATCAAAACAGTAAATAATATATATATATATATATATATATATATATATATATATATATATATATATATATATATATATATATATATATATATATATATATATATATATTATATTCAGGGTGTAAGGAAAAATATTTTCGCCCTTACATCATTTTAAAGAAAAAAAGGGTAAAAACCTAAAGATTCCCGAAAAATTGAAAAGACCAATAACCTATAGAAAAGCTATGACAACAATTTATATTTTAAACCAATATATGTAAAAGCATATTTGGCTATTAGTTGGTTATTACTTAACGAATAAAGTACAAATAAACTAATGAACATTGTTAGAATATATTTTTTTAATTAATAATCACGACATATATCAGCCAACATCAACGCAACAACGAGGTCAACCAACCATAAAGAATATTATTTCAACATTGCGACAAAAATTATTTCAGTGTATGCCAATGCCTGTATTTAACTCCCATTTAACAGAAAAAACATATTCTGTGAGCGAATATCACGATATTCTTCTTTTGTATGGAGATGCTTTCTACAATTAGGAAAAGGCTAGGCTTATTTTCATTCTCGGTAAACATTTGCCCAAGTTTCTCAAATACTTTTGGATACGGTAGTGTGTTTCCATTGGATTGGACAGAGAAGACTAAAATAGTAATTACTTTACCCTTATCATGTACAAAGGGTACAACAATCTTATCCACTGATTTTCCACACAGGTAAAAATATTGTGAATGGTTTAGTGTCCAAAACCAAAGGCAGTCAATTTATTTGTCGAATGTTTTATCACTCGACGAAGCTGTTTTATCAACCATGTATTTATCAATGTGACGTAAATCGTTTAAAACGGATTATGATGTGATAAATGAATGCTAGTAATTTAACATTAAACGATAATAAGTTTAATATGTAACGTGTAAATTTTCTTTTTTTTTTTTGTAACAAAATAAACTAAGTTTGTGCTGAAACGAAAGGAATGTAAATAAAAATATTATATTTTATATTGACTTTAATTATTTTTTTTTAAATACCTTAAGAGGCCGATAAAATAAAAATTGAATTTCGCTTGATCGAAATAAACGTAAGGTAGATGCCGAATTGCCAATTGTTACCTTGATTTTTTAAAATGACAACAGTACTTGAATTTGGCATTGTTGGAAAAAGCATTATCTTCTGAATTCAATGAGAACCATATTGTAAATTTTTTTAAAAATAAATTTTTAAAAATGGTTAAAAGGTGTTTCGGTCTGTTAAGTAATCAACTATACCGTTCCATTGTCTAATATATCAATTAAAACATTCAAAGAATTTCCGTCATTAGTTTTTGTTTTTTGCCTTCCTAATTTTGGACGACTTTTAATACTGCTTGTATCATTGAATCTTTTTATCGTTTTTAATACTGTTGACTTAGTGGTGTTTTTATTTGAATGTACTTCATTAAATACTCGACAAACATCAGCATAAGTGCGTTTTGTGTCACCGTATCCAACAATTGTTAGAATTTCAATTTTTTCTCTTTCAATTAAATACATATTAATTCCAATTAATAAATTAAAGAAATTTGAAATTCACAAATGTTAAGTTGTCAAGTGTAATCAAATACTCCATCTGCCATTCATTGCTTCATAGCCTACTAAATTAAAATTATATTTACCCTAAAACAGATCGAAACACCTTTTAGCCGTTTTTTAAAATCTATTTTGAAAAACAAAATCAATACAAAATTCAAATACTGTTTGCACTGTACAAAAAATCAAATTAGCCCCCGATTTCAAATATGTAACAAGAAAAACAAATGAAAATATACCCAAAAAGTGGCAAACATTTCCTGATGTTTATGTATAAAATAATGATTTTTTTAATTCAAAATCCATCCCTTCCAGTGCTAGCATAGATTTTTTTGTCTTTTTTCAGAATCACCTCAATGACTCTCATGTCTTCTTGGACTTGTGTAATACTGTCATAAAGCGTTCCTTTCATGGCCATTTTTAGTTTTGGAAACACGAAATATTCTTCAATTGATCTCAGAGGAGATATACAGCTTTCAGATTATATATTGTTTCAATTGATAGCGCTAGCATTTTTCTCTAAATTTATGTAATAGTAGTTCGATAACCGCTCTTGAATTTCTTCATCGCGTATAAGGAAATTGTGTATGCATACATATCCTTACATAAACATTTCTCATAAAATATTCATTTTTATAGCAAAGTTGAACAAATTCGGTGCACTATTCCGTTCGAAAGGATACAATTTTATAAACTATTAATTATCCCACGTTACATATGTTAAAGCACAGGTGTCAAATATGTTCTAAAATCTTATATATTGTTAAATTGTTAAAAAAAATAACAAACTTGCACATACATATCATATGGTGAAAGAAAATGAGTGTTAAGAGATAGTTGGTATTAGTGTTAACAGATGGGTAATAATCCCAAATAGAAATACAACTAGGTACAAATTTTGGTTAGAACTTGATATCTCATTTTAAGAGATCAGAAGTAATTGCTTTGTTACAACAGGACTTTATTCAAAGTGATATCGCGAAAATTGTGTTTGTCCCAAAGTGTTTCCCAAAGTGCCGTAATGAAAAGTCATAAAAAATCCAAGAGGCAAATGACGTAAAGGATCGCCACAGAAGTGGTAGAAAACTATGTACAACAACTGCATAAAAGCGGCAGATATCAATGATAGCACGAGGAACAGTCAAGTGAGGATCAAGGGAGCTTGTTAAGGTTGAAGGATGTTTCACGACAAACGATAATACGTTGAAGCGGTAAATTTACATCACAGAAAATCTTTACGTGTTCCCAAACTAGCGCTTCAACAAAAATGTAACATTGCAATGGGCTCGAGAAATGGTGGACCATACTCCTAACTGGAATAACGTGATGTTCTCTGATGAGACGAGAATTGGCTTGGTTTCTAATTCACGAAGAATATTACTTTGGAAAGCCCCAGGTCGACAATGCCGACTAGAAACAGCTCAACCACGTATTATATTTAAAGGTGGGAGCGTGATATTTTGGGGTGGTATTATGAGAGGTACAAGGATATCTCTACTGATCCTGGGGAGAAGAGTCACTGGTGCTATGTACATCGAGGAAGTTTTACATCCTGTTGTGCGACTCTTTTGAGGCGCAGTGGGCGGCGGTCTTGTTTTCATGGAAGACAACGCAGCTCCTCATCGAATAGCAGCAGTACAGAAGTTTCTTGAAGAGGACGGAATAATCAAGTTAGGGTAGCCAGCAAATTCCGCTGACATAAATGTCATTGAACATGCTTGGGATATTCTGGACACGCATCAAGAAACGAAGCAGTCCTCGTCTTACCTTGCAAATTGATCATTTAATCGACAGCATGTTAAATCGCCTACAGACATGCATACAGACCCATGGAGGAACAAGTGCTTATTAGTTTTATTGAAAGTTGTTCTTTTTATTTTTAAATTACTTTTGAAGGCAACTGGTACATTGTAATTTTTTGCTTCCAAAATAATAAAGCATTTTTAGGTACATTAAGTACCAGTACTATCAGTAAGAGTTGTAATAAAATGATGATTACGTAAAAGAAAAACTTAATATCATTAAAAAATTAAATGTTTGAATATTCCAAACTTTTGGATATATGTGTATATATAAAGTGGTCATAAACCCTGTTTGGACTTTGGGGCTGCGTCAGTATTAGAAATATTAAAAACAAAGAACTATTTCAGAACGAGGTACCGAGAGGCATTGCAAAAGGATGCGGACAAGATGAGACAATATTTAATAACTTCATAAACACATTATCACTTTAGCAATCCACCTCTACTAATGTGGACTTATAAGACAAGGCACGAGAGTGAAACCTTCTGAATTAGTGTGGTCTGTGCCAAAAGCAGAGTAGCAGGTGCGCGTGTAGTGTACATAGTGAGCAATACCTGTGTATGCCAATGCCTGTATTTAACTCCCATTTAACAGAAAAAACATATTCTGTGAGCGAATATCACGATATATCACGATATATATATATATATATATATATATATATATATATATATATATATATATATATATATATATATATATATATATATATATTACCAGAATTATTATAGACCTTTAATAGACCTATAATAGACCTTTAACTTTCTCACAATATGCATTCTGCACAATTAATTTTAACCAATAATGGCATGAAATTTTATTTGTATGAATATTTTTGATGATATTATGATATTACATGATGTCACTGATTACACAGGTCGACATGATTTTTGTAACATTGATGAGATTGCTATTTTTGCGTTACATTTAGGTAGTTATTAAAACATCTTTTCACAGAAATGGCCTATCACGTCCCATTTTCAAGGGCCTACTTCTCCTTTATATGATGGGACCATTAAAATTATTTTATCTGACTTTGGACTGGACAATGTAGAAATCACTAGGGGGTACTTCCACAGAGGGGGAGTGTAGGGAGTAGAGGGGGTATTTCCACAGTATTCTACGAGCCTTTAAGGGCAGTTTTATTGTTTTCTATAGTTTAGCGTGTTTCTGTCTCGATTACAGTACGGTCAAGTGTTTAAGTCGATTTTATATACGAATGGCAAGTTCTAGTCGCCGATTTTACAAAAATCCAGCGCATACGTTTTATAATATATGCCGATGGTTTAGTTTAAAGTCACAAGTTAGACCTATATACGAGGAAGTCAAAAAGTCTATCTTTTATATTTTAAGAGTCAAATTGGAGATCAAGATACATGTTGGGCTCCTCATGTTTGCTGTGTGAGTTATCAAGTGAATTTAGTGCAGTGGATATATCGCAAGAAAAAATCTATTCCTTTTGCTGTTTCTATGATGTGGAGAGAACCTACTGACCATGTAAGTGATTGCTACTTTTATATCACTAAAACAGAAGGGATTTCAATAAAGCCAAGAGACAACATTGAGTAATCCAAAAAAAAGTGCTTCTTCCACCTCTCCATATTAAGTTTGGACTAATGAAAAACTTTGTCAAGGCCATGTACGAAGAAGGTAATGCTTTCAAGTACCTAAAAGAAATATTTCCTAACTAAAACTAAAAGAAGGCATATTTTTCAAACTTCTTCTAGACTTCAAATAAGGAGGGTTCTAGGTGATTTCCGTTTGAAATCCGAAATCCGTCCGAAATGATTTCTGGGCAACAGGAAAGATGAAAACTATAAAAACCTCATAGATGAATTCTTGAAAGCCTATGAAATATTAGGGTGTCGCATGTTTTTAAAAATATATTATTTACATTCTCATTTGGATTTTGTACCGGAAAATTTTGATGCAGTAAGCGACGAACAAGGAGAGAGGTTTCACCAGTACATCAGGACGATGGAGGCAAGATATCAGGGATGCGGGAACCCATCAATGTTGAGCGATTAATACTGCTTTTTTAAAAGAAAAAAATATGCTACAGAACACAATCTTAGACATTTCATGTAATATATTCTTTATTCACATAATCCTCAGTAATGTCTGCATAAATTTAACACGTTTTACATATTTATATTAAATAAATATTAGATTGTATAAATATGTCGTCTCCTTTTTTTCCTACCACCGACCCCCTGTAACAAAAAAAAAACCGTACGAGTTACAGTAATTAGCTTATCATTTTCGGATTTCGGACTAGAAAATATTCCATAGACACCTATTTTCATCAATTTGCCTCAAAAAACTGTATTTGTTAACTTGTGATATTAAAAAAATCCAAGAAATTTAAGTTTCCAAAGCAGTTTGCAAATTCAACAGATTTATCATCTTTGAAACTCAATAGCACGTTTAATTGGACACACAAGCAACAATGTAGAAAGAAATTTCGACTACATCTCTATTTATAGAATTATCCCGAAAGCTCGTAGGGATTAGTTGAACTTTGAACGCTTCTAAACAAAGTCTTTGTTAGAATAGTAATGTTTATTTGTATATTTTGAATTCCTGTGCTATTTACAATGTTTACTGTTAAATTCGCTTTGATTTGCTTTCAGTTAAACTTGAAGAGATTTACCATTAAACACCAAATCACTTTTTTTAACTGCTCGACGCATGTTTCGCTAACCATGTTAGCATCATCAGGAGATGATTTAATTGGATTAAGTTAAAAAAAAGCAGCAGCAGTTAAAAAAAAAGTGATTTGGTGTTTAGCGGTAAATCTCTTCAAGTTTAGTACTCCATACCATAGGTTCCAATAGAAGAATTGCTTTCAGTTAGTCAAGTTGATTCAAATTGAAAATTTCGGTCGATAATTTGGGTTTACGCCAAACTATAATTTTTTACTTCAAAAATGCCAAGAACGTTGTACAAACAAACAAGATTTGTGCTATTTACGGAGAGAGTTCCTTTGGGGAAACCTGATTTAAAAGTGGTTTGGTCGATTTAGGGGGGGATATTTTGACTTGGATCGTTCTGGTCCTTCTCAAAGCACTGATGTCGGGGAAATAAAAGCCATAATAGCCGAAGAATCACCCACCAAGGTCCGTGAGCTAGCAGATAAGTTAATTATTGGCAAATGGACCGTTTTTTACCATCTGAAAAGAACTAGGAATATCTACCGATACACTGTGTGGGCCCCTGACGAACTTATAGGGCGAAATCTGATGAACCGGATCCCTTTGTGCGATTTTTTGCTAGAAAAAAAATCTGAGGCTTGATTTCTGAACCGGATGGTAACTGGTGATGAAAAGTGAATTCTATATAACGTACAATGAAAAAAATGAAATTCCATGCAACCAAACCAACAACGCGGAACTAACTCTTCTAGAACACTAAAATGAGGGATAGTGATAACCACAAGGGATAATCCGGTATTTTTCGTTTTATCAATTAGCCACTGAGATCAAGCGATCTCACGTCCTTGAATTTTTTTTGTGGGATTATGTTAAATCGCTGGTTTACAGAAATATATCTCCAACAATTTTTGATCTTAAACCAAACATTCAGGACACCATTGAAAATATACCACGCCATATGTGTGAAAGAGTAATCGAAAATTGGGTCTCCAGAATTAAATGAGACGAAACCGAAGGGGATATTTGAATGACATTATCTTCAAAATAAAATGTTTTATGTTTTGTTGTGTAATGTTATTGATCTTCAAAATATCGAATTATCCATTGTAATTATCATTGGGTCTATTTTTAAATTTTGATATTCTTATTGGACAACCCCTTATTTGTGGGTTTAGGAAGGCCTGGATCATACTGCGGAATACCTTTCCAGTAACAGTTAAACATTTTCCTTCAACTTTCTAAAAAAATACCATTCCTTTCTTCTTCCAAACCAAACATCACACCAAATCACGCCTTTGAAATTGATCTCACAAGTGTTTCTAGGATTCAAATTCGACTAATCAATGTGACTGATTAAGTATTGTATATTCATAAAAAGTTTTGAATGTTAATACATATTTTTGAAAACGCGGACTGATGCATTATTAAGCTATCATGTGTGTTTTTGACGGTTGTATTGGAGGTACATTCGGAGGTAAAAGTACTGAAAAGCATAAATTCGCCAATATCTTTGCTTTACAGAACATAGCAAATGAAAATTAATAAAGATAATGATAGAAAATAATGTATAATTAAAAAAGAATAAGCAAATTTCAACTATAATTTAGAATTAAATTAATAATGACAAATAATATGAAAATCTATTAACTAATTTTTGGTAATGAATATTCTTTGATTGAAACATTTCGACTTTATGCCAAACTTTTCTTTTGATTTAAATCTTTAAAATTACTAACATGGAATTTTGAACCTTTAAAACCTTTAAGTATTATTTATTTTTGATAATTATTAATGATAAATATTTTAAACTTAGTATCAAAGGTATCAAAGGTATGTGAAAATACTACAAAACCTTTAAAAATTTGACAGAATATTCTTTACTCAATCCTTAACCCAGTCTGAGTGATTTCAAATCGATTGACTAAGTCGTAGTCAATTATCATTGAGTATAAAGTTCTTGAAACAAAAGTTTCACAATTAGTTATCTATTTCGATCAGTCAGTAACATATTCTAAATTCTTAACAGTCCACCGTGTATAATAATTAATGTGAATAAAATTAGATAAGTGATCTTAGAAAAAGGTTATAGGTAATTATGTTCAATATAATGAATGAAGCCCAATAGGCCCAAGGGCAAGTCCAGAAAAACATAACATTTCATTAATGAACATTACTTTATTTTGAACTTGTCGGTCTTCCAGACTTTTATCGTAAACGAAATAAAATTTGCCTCAGATATATTACAACTAAACGAAGAGCAAATTATATAGGGAAAATATATATAGTTGTATATGGTTTTACATAAAGTCACACATACAATTTGTGTTGTGGTAGATTAGTATCAAAACAAGAAAAACATATAGATAAAGAATGGACTCTTTTTTGTGCGAAAATAAAGTGACGAAGGAACAAAATCGGTTTGTTTCAAAGTTGTAAATAATATAAAGTACCCCTTAAGGACTTGGGCGAAAAAATAGTAATTATATATACCGAAAGAATCTGTTAAAAGTGGGCTTCTTTTCCTAGAAGTTTAAATATTTGTTTATTAGAAAATTCTGTTACAACTTTAGTTGGATGTTGGATGAGATTTAGTAGCAGTTGAGTGGTGTCTATGGATGAATTTAAATTTCGTGCTATTTTTTTGTTTACGGACGTGATTTGTTCATATTCCGCATATTTGTACTTCTAGGGGATATGAACCTGTACACATAATTTTTTTTATTTGAGGTTTAGTTGTTTAGATAATGGGATTCTATAGAATTGACAAAAGGGTATCTTTGAAATTTTATTTTCATATTGAAGTAAATTATAATAAAATAATAAATATAGACTTTGTGTACATAATTTACTGTCCTTTTTGATTTTCAAATCAGATTCCAAATTTTTTTTCTAGTGTTCAACCGGAAGTAAATATAACAAATATTTTTTTAAAACTTCGACAATTTAAATTTTTTTGCTGTAAAATAAAGTTTAACATTTATACATTTTTACCATAAAAATTGCAAAATGTGATCTAAATTAGTTTAGGAGATAAATCAATTAGAGTACGTACATGTCGCTCTGAGTGTGATAGCTACCGCTTGTTAACGCCGGTTGGTAATGTAAAAACACAATAAAAGGTTGATTTAAAACGTTGGTTATATTTTAATAGTATTGATTATGTATTATTGTCTTTCCTATTTGTATCATTATAAAGTTATTTAATACCTAAATTTAAAATAAAATATATTATTTTGAACAAAAATATGTGTAGAAACCAATATCAAAAGTAAAAAATTATTTTACGTGATTTTTTTCTCATACTGTAACTACAAAATACGAATAATAACTCATCTCATCTCTTAGTAGCGAAAAGAATCACTTCATCAAAACGAATCAAAGGTATATAATAGAAAGAAATAGAAGCCGTGGCGGCTCGTGGGTTTTAAAAGTGGGAGGGCGTAGAAGAAATTAGTGCTGCTGAAGAATTTTTTTACTTTCCCCTTTCTCCTTTTTACTTTTTCTGCTATTGAAACCCTATACAGGAGGTGAACCAGGAAAATGAGTTGAATGAAAAAAACTGGACGGAAATAAAATATGATGTTTTGCTCTGAAAAATAGTTTACTGTGATAAAGGCTGGAGGAGCGGCGCCCCAAGGCACTCCCTCCTCCCTCACAAGCCGCCACTGGATAGAAATATGACGCCAAGCCAGGTTTGTTTTCCGTTATTATTTAATTGTTGTTCTAACCGCTTAGTGAGTTACATTGGTTAATAAGTTTTATGATTTTTATTGATTTATTATGGCTCCCAACGGTGATCGGTGCTTAGCAGCTTACCGAAAGTTTAAAGATATAAGAAAAAAATCCTAAAAGTTTAGCTGAAAAATGGAATTGTTCCTCAAATGTGTATGTGTGTGCATCCTGCATGGAACGAATGTCGGTCTAAACACCTCCGATAATGGTAGAAAATCTCGTGCAGAGTAGTCAATCATGAGTTGAAACTCCACAAAACTCTCAAGATATACCGTACCTTCCCGAAGATAAGTATAAATATAGATAGAAAAAAAACTGACCAAGACCAAGACCAAGAAATTTTGAAACAGTTAAAGAAGAACTTGATCCTAATGATCCATCTACATCTACTTCTATGAAGACAATGATACTGACTGTAGCCCCTAAATCTTGGAGTGAAAATCAACTTGCAGAAGAATTTTACATTTCCAGACGACAAACGAGAGAAGCAAAGCAATAAGTAGACCAGTTCGGTATTTTATCGTCTTCTAATTTACGAGGTGATGTTTACATCCACAGTTAATGTGTTTTTACATCACCAACCGGCTTTAACAAACGACAGGTATCACGCTCAGAGCGACATGCACGTACTCTGATTGATTTATCTCCTCAACAAATTTAGATCCCATTTTGCAATTTTTATGGCAAAATTGTTAAGCTTTATTTTATAGTAAAAAAAAATTAAAATTAAAATGATCGAAGTTATTAAAAAAACATATTTGAAAAATTTACTTCCGATTTAACACTAGAAAAAATATTAAAATTTGGAATTTGATTTGAAAATCAAAAAGAACAGTAAATTTTCTATACAAAACAAAATAATATATATAATACATACAATATAAAAATGAAATTCTAAAGAAACCCTTCCGTCAATCAGGTGAATTCAATAGAATCCCATATCTTAACAATTAAACCTCAAATAAAAGAAAATATTATGTGTACACGTTCATATTCCCTAGAAAAACTAATATGCCCAATATGAACAAATTTCAGAACCTCACTTTTTTTGTTGTCCGCTTCACGTGAAATGCCCCAGTTGTTACAGTTGGTACTGGGACAGTTATTATCCATATATTTATTTATTCACAAAATCACACTGTAGGCAGGTGGTCTGTAGTGCATGGTCTGTTGTGCATGGTATGTAGTGCATGGTTTGTAGAAGAAGTTGAGTCAATTGGACTTAGTAATTTACCAATAAGAACCATCACAAGACTCATCGAACTATGCAAACAGAATAACCTTAAGATCATGTCAACATCCCTAAGAAAATCTCCACGAAAACAGAAGACATAGAGATCGCCTATTCAACAGATTGGAGAATTCCAGATAGACCACGTTGCGATCTCATACCCACAACAAAGAGAGATCCAAGATGTCCAAGTTCGCAGGGGCGCGAACATTGACTCAAACCACTACCTAACACGAATCAAAGTCAAGTTCACCCCAAAGAGAATTCATCACAGGAAAGCACATCTACAGAAATTCGACACAAAAAAGATCAAGGAATCCAACATAACAAAGGAATGGGAAATGGAACAAGCAGATACATGGAAAAAATTCCAAAAAAAAATTACACAAAAAGCACAGAGACTGATCCCATTGAAAAAGATCACAAAACACCCTTGGTGGGACTCGGAATGCGAAAGTGGATTGCAGCGACGCAAACGAGCATTTCAGGAGTATAATAAACTAAAAAATCTCCAGAAATTCAACAGCTTTTTGACGTGACTAGAAAACAGACCGCAAAGGTTATCAGACAAAGTAAGAGGAAGTACATGAAGGAACAACTAGACTCTATAGAGGAAAATGTCCGCAATTATAATACGAGCGACTTTTATAGGATTTTACAAAAGAAATCCGTGGATACACACCACAAAATCTTTGCTTCAGAAAGCGGAATGCAGATTAGCGCTAATCAATCAGGAGAATTGTCAGGAGCTGGCACACTATTTCTCTGATCTCCTCAATTACTCTGAACGCGACACAAGATTCCCCAAGGAAAATTGTATCAATACCCACTCAGAATCACCACCATCAACACAGGAAGAAATCCACAGGCACATACGCAAACTAAAGAATAACAGGTCATCTGGTGAAGATGGTATCACTGCGGAACTATTGAAAAACCTTGGACCAAATTCACTGCAGGAACTCACGCAAATTATCACGAACATTTGGGAAACAGAAAAATCACCAGATGATTGGAAATGTGCTCTTATCCACCCGCTGTACTAGAAGGGAGACAGAACAGATGTGAACAACTACAGAGGAATCTCCTTACTACAAGTCACCTACGAAATCCTCTCAGCATGCCTTCTCCAGAGAACACAAGAATAATTAGAACACAAAATTGGCGAGTACCAGGCAGGCTATCGCCCTGGTCGCTCATGCACTCAACAAATATTTAACCTAAAAACTATACTGAAATACAAAGCTATCAGGAACGTCCCAATCATCTGCACGTTCGTGGACTTCTAGAAAGCATACGACTGTATCTACCGAAAATCTTTGTTCAATATCCTAGAAGAACAAGGACTCTACCCCAAAAGACTACATTTAATCAAGCAGGCACTGACTGACACAACCTCTAAAGTAAAATTTATGGGAGAAATTTTCGAACCCTTCCTGATTAAAACTGGAGTACGCCAAGGAGATGGGTTATCCCCACTCCTCTTCAACCTAGTCCTGGACAAAGTCATAAGGGAATGGGAAAAAGAACTGAAAAATCAAGGACACTGGAAACCAATACGACTCGGACGATCCAAAAACAACATAGAAATATCATGCCTGGCTTTCGCAGACGACCTAGCCATACTCGCAGACAATAAAAAAAGAGCAACCAAACAGATCGAAGTCCTCAAGGAATGTGCAGAGAAAGTTGGCCTACAAATCTCCTTTCAAAAAACCGAATTATTCTGCTCAAAATTAGATGTTCAAAATTTGAACACTAAATACGGCAAAATAAATAGGGTCACTCACTTCAAATACCTGGACGAGATCCTCGAACCCACAGGAGGAGAGAAGATAGCACAGAAGGCTCGATTACAGAAGATGAAGAGGGCATACGGCATACGGCATACGGCAAAACACACAATATCTACAATAAGAAATGCCTATCCACACACGCAAAAATAAGACACTACAACACAGTAATCAAACCAGAAATACTATACGCAAGCGAGACACTTACACTGCATACAAAAAGCGGCATAGAAAACATACTAAAAGAAGAACGGAAAATTATGAGGAAAATTCTCGGTCCAAAACTGACAGAAGAAGGATACAGACTACATTCTCGAAAGACCACAGAGAGAATGTCCAACGTAGCGACGGACATAAGAAAAAGAAGGTTGAAATTTTATGGACATATCAGTGGACTCCCACCGATAAGACTCACCAACAGAGTTCTTACATATATACAAGGAGTCAAGTCAACAGTACCATGGATCATACAAGTCAGAGCTGATCTGGAAAAGGCCCGACAGAGATTGAGGATAGAAGAACGTACAGACACAAAATACATATGTGGAACGTTGCATCAGAGAGCGAAGTTTCGAGGAGATCAGGAACAAAGTGGACGGAGGAGAGAAAGAGAATCCACGGAGAAAGGACGAGAGAGGTGTTGAGAATCAGAAAGAACACTCGAAAATGAGTCAGAATGCTTCGCGTGATCACGCAAAGCATTCTATATTCTATAGACCTATACGCACCTAATAATATATATATATATATATATATATATATATATATATATATATATATATATATATACCCTGTATATTTGTCTCACTGTTTGCTCTTGCTAAGTGATTTGTAAACAGTAATGTATTTGACTAATTGAAAATCCCCATCTGAATACCATTAAATGCTTTTATATGAAATTTACGTTTGAACATATGGAGAATTCTGTCCATCTAGATATTGAATTGGTTAATTCTATTGTTCTGTAGAACAAGATGTATAATGTTTTTTAAAACCAGTATGGAAATTCCTCCATGTCTGTGTTATATAATAACTATTCTATTCATTTCAACTCATAAACTCTACTGTCTCAACTATAACTGCTTATCAACAGGAGATCCTCATTAAAAACAGAATGTACATTACTACTACATAAATCACTAGTTCGACCTTTAATCCTCCATGCTTACGTTATCTGAGACAGGGTATCGCCTACTAATGTTAACAAAATGCAGGTCCCTCAAAATAAAATATTATGAATAGCTAGGAATATCGAACGGTATGTAACCAACCGACAACTATACCAAGAACTCGATCCACTAACAGTGTTAGAAAATATATTTAAAAATGAACGAGCACCTTTCATCAGAAGCTAAAGCAAAGTTCCAGCACGGAATATTATGAAACAGAACCCAGAAACATACATCCAATACTAATCAGGAAACTGCGGCAAAAAATGTTAATATAGATTTTTCATGTTAAGGGACATTAACCCTTACGCGACGTAATGTTAAATAGACTAAAGGTCTAAAATATTATGAACAAGAAGGGATAACCTCCAAACGTGTTAATAAATATCAACAAGACAAATTTTAAATCCGACAACGTCGCATAAGCTGCCAACTGAACACAGCCGCTAAATTTAAAATTTATTGAATACATTCCATTTGATTATTTTATTATTTAATTTTTGTAGTGGTATTTCTGCTGTTCCTTAATAGCTAATAGCGCCATCGATGACGTGCAACGTTTTAGTTTGGTACATGCTATATATATATATATATATATATATATATATATATATATATATATATATATATATATATATATATATATATATATATAAATATATTGTAGGAAATATATTCTTTATATCTAATAAATATGGATCTTTTAGTTTTGGTTTTAGTTTGCCTATTATACCTTCCATTACAATCTTGATCTTATCATTTAGGTGCTTAACGTCTATTTACATTTAGTGATATTAGAAACAAAACAAAAACATTTAGACTATCTTAACGCCTTTATTCATTTTTAAGAAAATCTTGTCTAACCCTCGTATTAATTGGGCATAAAACGACATTACCATCAATTTGTTTTTTTTGTTTCTTTTGAAAAGATAAAGATTCTTTCAATAATTTCCGAACTATATGATTTCTAAAAAGGAATAAAACATTTTTTTACTTTGTTATCTATCACTTTTATTTTTAAACAAAATTTGTGTGACTAGATAACAATGTAAAACATTGTTTTATTCCTTTTTAAAAAATGAACTATCATAAAGTAACGAACAAATCAATCAATAATTATGTTTTCTAGTATCTATCTACAATGTTCTTATTATAACCATTTCCTTCGCCAACTCACTAACCAATTTTAATTATTTGTTATATATAACTATTTTGGTTTAATAGAAAATTAATTAATCTATCTACCTTACGTATTTCGAAGTGGTGGTGTTTTTTTTATTCAAAATCTAAACTATTTTTGTTATCCTCACTACTAAAACATGGCTAAAAATGGCCATATATATCATTATTTTCGAGTTCATACGTAAACGTTTTGGAAGTTACCATTTCAGTTCTTAACAAATTCTTCTAAATTTTCAGTTTTTGTATCAGAAATTGCACAAACATTCACATATCTAAGCCACATCCTTGGAAAAAACATTTGGTTTCGGTTTCAAATTTGTTTATAAGTAAGTTGGCTATGAACGGTGATAGGGAATTGTCCATTGCTGTTTCTTCTTGTTGTTCATAAAATCTAATAGTAAATTGAAAACAATTTTATTTCAAAATTAATCTTGTTAGAGAAGCGTACTTTGATACAATTTTCTAATTGAAACTGAACTCAAGTAACTCTTTCAAGTATTTCAAGATGTACAATGGAAACAATGATAACACAGGCCGACAAGAAAAAAAAATGTGCCTAGAATTTTAGAACTGATTTTAACTATATTTGGGGCGCTATATTTAAATATGAAATCAGTTTTTCTCTAGCTGCTCTACTTGTTTAGATACATCCACTTATATAACAATATTTTTTTTCAGTTCAATACATTCATGTATGGGTGTACACCCACCAAGTGCACAACAAATATGCTTGCTTTTTGTGCCTCTGGGATAGCACAGACAACACACACTACTAGGTTAAAAAAGAGCGGCCTAAGAGAGAAAACATGGACGTTGGGGAAAAGAATGTCATTAACGACCCCTTAGTTGGACGAGAAAAAATCTTCTTCCTACCACTGCATATCAAGTTGAGCATAATGAAGCAGTTTGTAGAGGCTCTTGATAAAAATGTATAGTCCTTTGCATATAAAGGGAAAAAAACAAACACAAATAAGACAACTCAATTTAAGGATCCTGCCTTCGTAAATTCGATTAATGAGGCATAGCGGAAAGTCTGGACTTCATTTGCTGCTGTTGTCGGAAATTTTCTGTGCACAAGCAAAGCTGAAAACTACTGTCGAACTAGTAAACAAAATGCTTAACAGTTTCAAATCCTTTGGGTGTAACATGGGCATTAAGGTGTACTATTTACACAGACCGTTTTCCTAAAAATTTAGGAGACACCAGTGAGGAACAAGGTGAAATATTTCACCAGGATATTAAAACCATGAATTACCGCTTACCAAGGAAGATGGGATACGCATATGATGGCAGATTATTGCTGGAGTTTAAAAAGGGACTGTTTCAAAATACATTCAAGAATGTCGCAGAAAAGAAGCTTCTGAAATGTTCAATGATTAGTTGGTTTCATCGATGACTTTTTCCTCTATCTTTGTTTATAATTATATTTGTATAATATAATAATAAAAAACTTTTATTTGATCCATGGATTTAACTTAAAATAGTGTAAGGTATATTTCACTAAAATGTTATATCTTAGAAATTTGAGCTTCTAGGCAAAAATTAATGCCACATTTGAATTCAGGGCATCAAATTCGTATGAAATTCAGCTCCAAATACCCCGGCACCAAAACAACTGTTGGTTTGAGTAATATGTAAAGACCTCATCCTCCTGTCGAAGTGTCTTCAACCGTTTGTTATAAATTGTGTTGAATTCTCCAAAAAGAAAAAAGGTAGTTATTTGTGTTGGTTCGGTAGATTTCTTGTTATCAAAATATAATCTTTGCGCTTTTGGGTTTGAAATATGTAGTTTGTTTATCGGAGAAGGATAAATAAGGGTATTACAAGATTGCAATGGATCTCTGACTTCAGTAACCATTTTCGACAATCGATTCCTATTTAATCGTTCACTAGACCCCCTTGAAATAATTTTTTCAACATTTTCAAAATAATCTGATTATTATTTACTACATTACTCCATTACTACAACCTTATTTCGCTTATCCGTTTTTAAATAAAAACAATCTTTCTCGTTCAGACATCTTTTTGACGATCCTGAAAACATTTATATTTTTTTGAGTTTTATTTGATCTATTAAGAAATTTTGAAGCTTTTCTGAATTATTAATGTAACGCTCTGTTAACTTAGGTTCATTAGGTACAGTGTTCATACAAATATAACATAGTTTAGTTTTAGAATTAGATTGAATTATCTCCAGATGATATTAATATTGTTAGCGAAACACGCGTCGAGAAAGTAAAAAAGCGATTTGCTGCTTAATGGCGAGTTTAATGTTTGATACCAATGGTTCCAATAAAAGAATTGAATGTGGTGGATTGTCTAGCTGGCAGTTGCATACTCGCATTCTGGTGAAACCGATCTACGCCATTTATTCAGTGAGTCCGTATATCATGTTTCATTTTGATCTAATTGAGGCCGACCCAAATTTTGTGGGAAAAATCGAAACTCGATGGCTCCTCTGTTGGAACCGCTATGAATGTAAGCTCGTGCATGCTCATCATACTTTCTTCTCGAGGAATTCACGAGGTCAAAATTATTAGAATTTGAAGGTCCTGGGCATATATGAACGGGGGCTAGATCATAGTCGATTTATAGCAATACCCCCCGAATGTATATGGACTGAGTTTGGATGAGTAGTTGGTTTCTCTATATTTTTTGGTCTTCTGTTGGTAGCCTTCTTTTATTTTTTGGGGGTGGGTGTGGTAGTTATAATCTAGTATTCTTCTGATTAGAGAATGTGGAACACTATACGAAAAAACCGGCCGTTATTATTGTTAAATTGCATTCTTCATCATCATCATTATAGCCGTTCCATCCTGGGATTATGGTTAACGCTTGCAACCGTTCTTTAATCCTGTTAATGATATCGAATACTCTTCTTCTTCCAGTCATCGTTACAGACCAGTGTTCTGATTCCTTTGGTTATACCCTTCCATTCCTTCCTGCCGCTGAATTCCATTCTTCAGTCTGCAATGCCCAGTGCTTTTGGATCCTTTTCCACCTGGTCTAACCATCTCCCTCCCGGCCTTCCTCATTATGCGATCTGCCTATTCCAGCTTTCTTGCTTTTATGCATTTAACTATATTCTCTCCTCTTAATCCTTTCTTTATTTCTTCATTTCTTTTATGTCTCCTTTCCCCATATTCTGTTATGCCTGGCCCAAGTACTTTTCTCAGTATTTCCTTTTCCAGTATTTGTAGGTCTTCTTTCTTATATACGTTGGCTGACTCTAGTGTATCTGTAATGACTTGTTCTTATTAATGTCAGATTATATATATATATATATATATATATATATATATATATATATATATATATATATATATATATATATATTCGTCTTCGTTTTCTTACTTAGTATTTTAGATCTTAGCAGTGTTTTATTAATTCCAAAGGCTTAATTTTCCTTCAGTATTCTTTTTTTTGTCCTTATTTTCCCATTTTGATATATTATTGTTCCTAAGTAAATACACGTCGATACTGTTTTAAAATTATTACTCCCTATTATATGGTGGGTGTTCTGTTCCGAATTCCCACTTTCATGTATTTCATTTTTTTTTTCATTGATCTTTATTCCAAACTTTCTGACTTTTCTATTTAGCCTTTATTAATTTTCCTTTGAATTAAGCTATTACAGCGAGGTCATCTGCGTAGGCAGTTAAGTGGATGCCATTTGTTATAATGTTTTTATTGCTCAAGTTTGCTTTCCTTGAAATAGATTTGAGCATCAGATTTGAGCATCAAGATCGTCGGTGATATTGGGTTTCCCTGTTTCACTCCTATATTTATGTTAAATTCCTTTGAGATCATTCCTTGAATTATTACTTTGATCTTAGTGTTTTTCTATGTCATTTCCAATAACTCTAATAATTTCTTAGGTTAAATTGCAATCGAATCAACTAAATACATAAATACATAAATCAAATAATCTTTAGCGGTGAGATTTCTGTATTTGATCTGCAGAGATCTGTATTTGGGGTTCGGTTCTTTTTTTTTTATTAACACTGTCCTGCGGTGAATTTTTTAGTTTTAGGATGATCTTTGCATCCGGAATCAGGATCCGAAGTTAATTTTCCCACATCAAATCACATTTTTTTTTAAATCTTATATTACTTTTTTTTTACATGCACTAATGCCCTTCTTATGTTGTTAGGAGTGTTGTTTTAATTAAGATTTCCAGATTCATTTATTAATTCGATGTCCTGCAGCCACCTGGCAACCTTGTATAATCACGCTCATAGCCTAGAGCCTGCAACACTTTACAACACAACATGTTTTGACTACAGCGTTCGGAACATTTACAGAATTGTCGTTCTTCTAAACCTGACGCAGAAATGCCCAGCTCTATCTCTGGCTGTGATTTCTCGTCTGAAGGTGTTGAATAGAACCGAAACTTTTCAAGCAAAGTGCATTAAATCACTTTGTTTGAGATCTTGGCCTTACATAGAAATCTACCGAGATACTCGGGTCCAGACTTCGTGAAAGGAACATGCTGGCACAATGAACGATGTACTATTAGTACAGACATCGCAAACAAGAATTTACACCCTTCTCTTCTGAAGAAGGGACTTTGGTTTACTGCAACAACATGCTGAACGTTATGCTGAAACTAGGAGTATCACAGTATGACCCTATCTACTGGAGACCTTTTCTCGATGCTTCCAAACGTAGTTCACAAGGAAAACAAACTTGCATCGGTTCCCGTTATTATGCGAGAAACATACGGAAATCTAGCGATGATGTTGAGCAAAATAAAGTACCATAAACACAAGTTACAAGTGTGCGGTGATACCTATCAGTTTAAACTGATAGGTATTCTGTTAGATTTACAAACAGATTACACAAAGCACCCCTTCTTTCTGTGTGAGTGGGACAATCGAACAAGGTTACATCACTGGATCCAAAAAGAATGGCCACGTAGACAGTGGATTGTAGGCTAGAAAAAAACATAAAACAAAAAACTGTTGAAAAAAAAAGTAAAGTGTTAGGGTTAGAGGCGCATCAGCAACTAGGCTATTTAGCGACTGAACCTACAGCTTAACGTGGGTTCCGAACCACGGTCATCAGCTTCCGATAAACCCAGGTCAGCACCCCCCTCGGGCTATAAACCCTTGGTTATGTGCCTACCTATAAGTCTATCAGGAAACCTACCGACTGGCGAGTGACCAACGTAGAACACTTCTCAGAAGGCATCCGGTCTTACCCAGCCTTTAACTGGCGTGACTGAGGGCTAATTCGTAGTCGGATTTTACACTCTAGCCTAGAAACAATTACAAACATTTAGAAATTAAACAGACAGAAGAAAGAAAAAACAAACAACCATCCGAGAGCTGGAATCGAACCAACTACCGCTCCAGTGCGGTTTCGGCACAGGAACGGCAGGCCGCTGCTCTTATCGTCCGCACCAACGCGACCAGCAAACTCTTGTTGGCAAGTCCAACATACTGTTATCTCCGCTTCATATCAAACTACGGCTTATGAAGCAATTCGTTAAGGCTCTAAATAACTTCTTTCTGATGCTATTTTTGAAGATGTTATGTACGCTGCAGAACGATCGGCATGGAAAACACTCCGGGATTTGGTTAAAAAATGTCTTGTTAACACAAAGAATTCAGACTACAACCAAATGGTGGATAGAATGTTTGTTTCCTTCCAAGATTTAGGCTGCAAACTGAGCCTAAAACTGCAAATGTTGCATTCACATCTGCACTATTTCCCCGAGAACCTAGAAATGTTGAGCGAAGATATCAAGAAAATGGAACAAAAACATGCTGGCAGATTACTGCTGGTTACTAAAGAAGACCTCAACTACACCTCTCACTCGAAATGCAAGGTAAAGAAATTTCTTAAACTGTAAGTCAAGACATTATAAAATTCAAACCGTGGACTTACCATTCTCAATATGGTATGAGGCTTAATGTTCGATAAATTTTGGTCCATTTGGGTGTGTATTTCTTAAAATCTGTTTGCACAATAAATTACATATCTTTATAATATGTTTATAAGTATAACAGTGTAATATAGCAGTGTTCAGATAAGTGAAACTAATAAGAAAGAAGCATTCCTTACATGTGATAATATTAATCTTGCATGTACGCGTGCCTCATATTTCTCATATTTTCATTTTGATTTTACACAAAAAACTGATATGATGCAGAAAATTTGACTTCAGTTCCGGGATCAGCATGACAGAATTATGAAAGATCACTATTTAAACATTATGTAATAATTGGAAAGTTTAAATTCGCAGGTCGCGGTAACCAACTAAACGAGATAGATTTTTGAAGAGTTGTGATTCCAGAAGGACGGCACCACCTGTCACACAACATGGGTAACAATTCAATAACTGCAACAACAATTTTCAGGTCGCGTATTTTACGAAAAGGCAATAGCAGGCTCTTAGCAAGCAATTGGCGAGCAAGGTCTTATAATTTAACACCATTCTTTTGTGGGCTTATCTGAAATCTAAGGTCCATATTAAGCGTTAATCCAGTGAAACTGATTAGAGATTGGGTGAGATGGTAGTAGAAGATTTTATTCTGGAACATTCATGAAATAAGAAATCTATGAAGGGTGGCCCAATAACAGCATCGGAATTTTAAAATAAGGCACTATAATAACTAGTTACAATCCGGTAATTTATTATTTCCGGTAATTTACGATATATAATGTACGATAATTTAAATTTTATCTTAAATAACAAATAACGGCACTAGCATTGTTTTGAAAATAATGTCCTTCAAATGCCCCCTAGACTTGGTTTAGTTGAATGCATTTTGGAGACCCAATGTTCATTACTGTTTCACACATCAATATATTTACAATTGTGATCTGATTGTTTCGTTTAAAGTCAAAAATTATTCGAGGTTTATTTCTGTAAACTGGAGATTTAACATAACTCGACAAAAAATAATCCAGGGGCGTGAGATCGTATGATCATGGTGGCCAGTTAACATTATAGTGCGTTTCAAGATACATCGTTGACCGATTGACTGCAATAAACTCTTAACAACCCCTGCTGTAACGAAACCCGGCAATGTTGCAAGAAACGCAAACAGGACCGAGCCTAATAAAATAACAGGTAAAAAGATAAAATTTATTTTATAGCTGGTTTAGCAATTTCGAAATATTGTAGTTTAGTTTGCATTCTTTTCTTAAACAGTGAGTTCTATAATTTCGATCATATATTTTGTTATTCCAAAAGTGCTAAGAATGTATCGTTCTTGGCAAGATCATGATCATTGTGCCTCCAGTAGTGCTAATTTGAAAAGGAAACATTTATCACCCGATGCTAAGCAAATTGTTAAAAATGTGAATGTTTCTTTATTGAATAGGGGGTTTAATGTAAATGCAGCCTCAGCAGATACGTCTTCATTAACGAAAACTCCGTTGTCTACAGTTAAAAATATTGTGACGAAGCCAATTAAAGCCAAAAAAGTTCGCAGTAATTCTGGTAAAAGTAAATGTGTTGACGAAAGCGACAAAGACTTAATTCGAAGCAAAATTTATGCTATGTATGAAGAGCAAACTGTGCCTACATTGCATTTATTGCAACAGCGACTAAGGAAAGATGGAGAATATTATCTCAAATAGGTTTTGCATATCGGACTATTAATAAAACAAAAATATTAATGGAATCACAATTGCGATCATGACGGTTTGACTACTTAAACTCTATAAAAAAATACAGATTAGAAAATCGTCCCATTATTTAGCTTGATGAAACATGGTTCGATACGCAGGAGATGCCGGCAAACGGATGGATACGTCAAGAAAATGCGAAACCAAAGCCCCAGCTAACAGGGCAAATTTTACATGCAGGTTCGGGGAATGGATGGGTTCCAAATTGTATACATATGTCCTCCAAAAATATTAAATATTCATCTTTGGACTACCATGACGACATCACAGCAGAACGTTTTGAAGATTGGTTTGTAAATAACCCATTGGTTTGGCCCAATATACCTAAGGAAAGCGTAATTGTACTGGACAATGCTAGTTATAATAACCGCCAAAAAAATGAAGTTCCGAATGCAAATAACACTAAATTGGAAATTTAAAGCTATATGTTAAAAAAAGGTTTACGTGATACATGTGCTGCCGATATGGGACATACGGTTTTAAGCCTTCCACCGTATTTTTAATCCAACTGAGCATATGTTGCATCAGGTAAAAACCAATGTTCGAGCAGAAAACATTTCTCCGACTCTGCAAGTACAAGTGCTGCAACATTAATTAGGAAGATTGTGATAAAATTCCCAAAGAAAGTTGGATAAATTCGATTAACCATGTTATTCAAATAGAAGATTCCTATGTATCATTTACTAATAATATAGAACCACTTATTATTAATGTAGATCAAAGTGACAGTGGGAGCGAAACCAAATTAAATATATAATTAAATTTAAGTTATAATTTTTATTGTACTAATAAATTAAAAATACACAAACCAATAAACAATGTTTTAGTCATATATAATAATAATAATAATAATAATAATTTAATCATAATTTAACAATATTTTATTTTTCCTAAAATTATTCAGAAGTTAAACCACTCCGGCTCTGGCGGCTTTTAAGAAATTAGGAATATTTTTATTGAAATTTGTTGGAGCAATTAACATTTTGCCGAAGGGCAACGATATATCTTGAAACGGACTATACCAATTCGAGAAATAATACGTCCAGAAAACGTTTCTTGCAATAAATCGATTGTCTCGCAAGATGCATGACAAGTTGTACAATCTGGTCGAAAAAAAATATTGTTTATATCCACATTTATGAATTCCAAAGAAATTATGTTACCATATTCCTAAAGCATTCACCATTAACCGTAACACGATTTCCATCATCGTCTTCAAAAATAAAGTCCTATTATTCCTTCAGTGAAAAAACCGCACTAAATAATGACTTTCTGAGGTTGAAGAGGTAACTCCTGAATCACTTGAGGTTTTCCATCGGCCTAAATCGTGCAGTTATAGTTACAAACCTATTAAACCAGAAGTGACCTTCGTCGAAAAAGATTATTTTTCCCAAAAATTGGAAATATTTTTGGGGTCGCCTTCCAATTTCCAATTTCTACGCAGTGTTGAATCGTGAATCTTTCCATGGTAAATTATTACAATGTACTGAACTCAGCAATCTATGAGTAATATATAGATTTCTGCTATTATGTTTCAAAGTTCTGACACTTATCAGAAATGTTACTAAAGTAGGTGAATAAAATCTGAAGACGTCATAAGCCTCAAGGGAGAAAAATCAAAGAATATATCAGATCTGAATAACATCACGAGCTAAAATAACTCAGTATTATTACCTGAAGCCAAGAGAGGGAGGGAAAGCCGGTTACGTAGATTGGACACTAAAAATATTAAAAATCCTAAAACTGACTAGGAAAGGTGAAAAAGAAGGGAAAATGTAAATAACCTAGTACAATTGGGCAACACTGCGAGAAACTTATTTTTTGCAATTCCAAAGGTTAGGTTAGGTTTGGTAACGAAAGTAACGACTTCACTAAAATTAAAATTTACAAATCTCGAGTAATAATGCAAACTACCAATGTATTTGATCAGTATTTACAATATCCGTACCGATACAATATCCGTACCGACTACAATATTGTGTTTTCCAATAAGACTGTCAGAACTTTGAAACATAATAGCGGCAACACTGTCTGAAATGTAAATGTCACCCACAGACTGCTGTTCTTAGTACACTGTGTCATTTCACCTTGGAAATATACACGATTCAATACTGCATCGAAATTGTTGGAATGCAATCCCCACTTTGGCGAAAAAATAATCTTTTCCAACAAAACGCACTTCTGTCTTAAAGGGATTGTGAACAAACATAACTGCAGGATTTGGGCCGGTGAAATAATATGTTTGAATGGCGTGGTTTTTTAACTGAAGGAGTAATAGGACCTTATTTTTTTGAAGACGACGATTGAAATCATGTTACTGTTAATGATGAGCGCTACAGAAATATGCTAAAAGAATATACATAACCTGAACCGATAAATGTGGATATAACGACCTTTTTTATAAATACATGGTATAATTTGTCACACATCTAGCCAGACAATCCATTTATTGCAAGGAAATTTTCCTGGGCGCATCATTATGTAAAATTATAATGTCACCAGTCCACAAAGATGATGTGATCTCTCGCCCTTGGGTTTATTTTTTGTAAGGTTATGGTAAATACCTGGTTTATAGAAATAAACCCCGTACACTTCTTTGACCTTAATGGAAACATTCAGGTCAAAGTTAAAAACATACCACGCGATATGTGTGAAAGAATAATCGAAAATTGGGTTTTCAAAATGCATTGTACCAGACGAAGTCAAGCAGGACCTGGAAAGACATTATTTTCAGAACATAATATCGTTATTTGCTCTTCAAGATAAGGTAAAAATTACCGAATCATCACTTGTAGTTATCATTGCACCTCATTTTAAAGGTCTGCCACTCTTATTGGACAATCCTTTAGATAATAAATTTAGGCCAGATCAGCGACATAATTCGCACCTGAGTAGAAAGGCTAGAATTAATACTTTTCTGACTGAAATACCCCCCATGGCAAACAGAAAAGAATGTCTTTGTTGCCAAATTGGCTATTTTCATGTGACATAACACATGAATATTAATGATATTGATTCTTTGAGTACTTCAAGAGTTGAGGTTGTCACACAATAATGTCACAACCCATGTAGTGAAAATTTAAAATGTTTAAATATCAGAATTATGAAGCACATATAATTTTTCTCTGATCTCGAAATTTTCGTCTTCAGGTTATTCTTTCTATCCCATAAAAGTTATTGCTAGGACCATGTTTTAACTCAAAAAGGATCTATAAAACCATAAGTAAGTTTTTAACCTGATTTCGTGAAAAAGTTGGTGGGACGCATTGGGTATTTGGAAAATTTCATCTTTAAAAACAAATCCGTGCGAGCGGAAACTGCTTTACCCATTTGTGAAGTTTTGTCAGTCTTTCGGATTATATAGTTCCGTCATATCGAAAAATTTGAAAGTGCTTTTACATCACCTAAAATCATCAGTAAGAATACTGATTACTGAAAAAAGAGCCATTATCTATGGTAATAATATATCTATTAGGTAATACAAGGTCGGCAGTGAAGTATGGTGTTTTTGAAAAAAATGACTCACTCTTATTTTTAAACGAATATCACAATGTATTGTTTTATACATTAGTGGTATATTGCCATTAAAGTATATATAACACAGTCAGGTGCGAAAAATCGCATTAGTTATGTGGCGCCCATTTTCACGCGTTATAGTTTCGGAAAGAGCTTCAAGAGTGCCCGGTTTGCCTATATAAGCCTTGGATTTTAAGAAGCCCCATAAAAAGTAGCACAAGCCTTATTTCGTTGCGTAGGAATGTGGAATGACCACCTCGGTCACCAAACTTTCCAGCTTGTGACTACTTTTTATGAGGCTCCTTAAAATCCAAAGCTTACATAGGCTCTTTCCGAAACCATAACGAGTGAAATTGAAAGGATTCCTCGTCCCATGCTCGAAAGGAGTATTGATGATTTTGCTACCCGTCTACAAGAATGTGTCGACAAAAATAGACGCCACCTAACTGATGTGATTTTTGCGCATGTGACTGTGTTATGTATACTTTAATGGCAATAGACCACTAATGTATAAAGCAATACATTTTGATATTCGTTTAAAAATAACAGTGTGTCAATTGTTTCAAAAACACCATAACTCCCTGCCGGACCATGTATTTTCTCTAGGTATCTATCTTACATATCTTCTCTTTAGGTATCTATTATCTATGGTAATAATATATCCTCAATATTGTCGGCTTGACAACGGTTTTTGACAATCTTCGACATATATTTATAAATATAGTAATACAAACTTAATCTTCGAAGTAATCTTCCTCACTATCTATACATTGTCGCGACCTTTAAGGTAATTGTCGAATCGCAGATCAAAACAAACTTGGAAATTTTGATATGATACAGTCATTGAAGGTGTTATCGGCTTCCTTAGGAGATGTGAAGGGGTTATCAACCAGATGATAGATGAGTGATCGGTGATAGATGAGAAAATAAAAGTATTCGTATTGTAAGAAGTTTAAGATATTATTCGTTATGTCCATGGATACTTCTAAAATGACTAGAATTACATATTGGTGTATACATTTAATCCTTACACTACCTTATCCATATCCTCATAACTGTAGAAGTAGCAATGTTCAATTATCTAGCCGTTCAACTATTATATTCTAGCCATTCAACAAGGCTATCAACCAGGTGATAGATGAGGGATTGGTGATAGATGAGCAGATGAAAGTATTTGTATTGTAAGAAGTTTAAGTACGAAGTTATTATTCATTATGTCTATGGATATGTCTAAAATGACTAGAATTACATATTGGTGTATAAATTTGATCCTTAAACTATCTTATCCGTGTCCTCAAAGCCGTAGATGTAGCAATGTTCAATTATCTAGCCATTTCACGATAATTAATATTTAGATTTTATACATTCTAGTAATATTCTTAATCTAATATCTAGTATCTTCTAGTATCTAGTATATTCTAGTATCTAGTATCTTCTAATATTTCTAGTATCTTCTAATATATCTAGTATATTCTAGTATCTAGTATCTTCTAATATTTAGATTTATACATACTAGTTCCTTTTCAAATTCGGGTGATTGTTGATGTGGTTTACGAACTTATGGCAATTTAGTACTTTTAAAAGAACAAATGAAAATACTATTTAGTTTAATTATATACGAACAATATTTAATACGATGAATTTTTTTTATTCGCTTACTTTGCTCCATTTTTAGCAATCGCATACAGAAAATTGAAGAGAAATAACCATACGTGTAGCAATTTTTGTGTTCAAGTGGTGTTTTACTGGGGCGTAACGACAGCCTTTCCGTTTTTGAGGAACATAGTTAATAACTGTATACAAAAATATTCTTAAGATTATGCCTCGAAATCGATAACAATCCGTTTATTGAATCCATAATCAGTAGGAGTTTTACACAGTTCAATATCAATGGATATTCCTAATTCCCTTGAAAGTTTCCTAGTGTTTGTTCCTGGATTATCAGCCACAGCTGCTCTTAAAACATCGACATCGAGAGACAGTAGGGTATTTGATATTCTTTTATTTTCAAGGTTCATGTCTCCCTACGGGAACGTTTTGAATCAGAGCTGAGCAATGCGGATTGATACTGTACCTTCCCCGTCTACTAGACAAATCTCACGAGCGATCAGTCACATTGAAGTCTATTTTAAAATAGAGTCTTAAAATTGCTTTAAGTTCGCGATTTATTGCACTAAGTTTAATGTTTTTTTTTATTAAAAACCACTGAATATTTCGCAGTGAAATAACTTTAACAGCGAAGAAGGAATATTTATTCGTAGGAGCGAAAAGTTGAAATGGCATTAAATATCTGGGGAAAAAAGTATAATCTTTTAAGTAGAGGAAAAAACGCAAATAGTTTTGTTACATCATAGTAATTAAATTTAAATCTTAATTAATTTAAGTATTATCATAGATATTAGAAATAAAACTCTTAGAACTAAATAACACAAGCTAACTTTTTTTCAGTGTCAAGTTATTTGTTTTCGGTTTTGCTTTGACTAATTAAATTTTGTCTTAAAAGATGAATATATTTATATAAACCATAGCATAATAAATACAGGACAGTTCACGAGAAATGGACTCTTCAATAGTGATTATTATGTATCATGCTGCTTTTCATACGAGAAGATCGCGTATTTGCTTACGATACGTTCAATTAAAGTGGTTATTCCATTAATAAAATACATCCACTCTCCCTCATGGTGAGATTTCCAGTTGCAACACTATTCTCAGATGTGTAGCAGCACTTTGAACGCAGGGTTTATTAATGAAAATGAAGCCTCTTCAAATAAAAGATAACTAGATCGGCTAGCACATCACGGAAGAGGACAAAGAAGAGGAAACAGAACAAGATGAGGGAAGCGATTCTGAACTCCTACTCGCTCTGCAAGGTAACACGCTTTGGAACTGGGAATGAGTAAGAGTAGTGTAAAGTGTATTTTTATATTGGGATTTAGGCTTTCGTATAAGTTGATAATTGTTCAAGAGTTGAATGAAGGGAACTATCAACAGCTCCCACCATTTACTCAAACAATGCTTGATAATTTTTTAAGAAAACAAAGATCTAACCGTCATCATAAGCGATGAACCCCATTTTCATTTAAATGGGTAGATTTAAATGGGTAGAGGGTCGTTAACTAAGTCCTTAGAAAATCCAAGAGATGGCACTACTACACTCCAGAGATAAAGGAACAATCAAAAGAGTGAGTTTTTGAAGGTGAACGGGCTCCGATGAAGGTAAAGACGGTGAAATCGACCGGCAAGGTTATGGCCACAGTTTTTTGGGATGTATGCGGAATCATCTACACCGATTACTTGGAAAAAGGAAAAACAATAATTGGAGAGTATTATGCGTCGCTATTGCACTGGTTGAGTGAAGAAATCAAGAAATATCGTCCTCATCTGAAAAAGAAAGAGATCCTCTTCCATCAAGACAATGCACGGGTGCGCACCTGTACAGTTTCAATGCCCAAAATCATGGAATTAAGGTTCGAATTATTACAACACGTATTCCATCGTATTCACCGGATTTGGTCCCCAGTTTCTTTTTTGTTTTCGAAGTTAAAAAAATTGCTCAGGGGACAACGGTTCTCATCGAACGAGGAGGTCATCAAGTCAAAAAGTTGGAGAAACGCTTGGAAAAATATAAGAGCTAAAAGGAGATTATGTTGAAAAATAAAAAAATAATATTGAAAATACATTGTTTTTCTATCTTTGTCTAAGGACTTATTGAACGACCCTCATTCAATAAGTCTAAGAAAAGCCTAAGTAAGCTAACTAAATAAGTCTAAGTAAGCCTTCGGAAAATCCTCGTTAATTGCACCAGAGATCACTACACAGTCCCAAAACAAAGTAAAGATGTGATATTGGCGAATGCGACATTTTCGAGCCATAGTTTTTAAGAAAAGCACTCTAGCCGTTAATTCAGTTCCAATTTTTGTTTTTATACAAAAAACACGCATGTATAAAGGTAAACCTAGTAAACTGTTAGAATTGAAGACCAATATGCCTGATCAAATTGAAGAATTCGATGAAGAAACATTGGAAGAGTGGAGACAAATTTCCAGAATCGTATCAAAAGTGTGTTCGTGAAAATGGCCGTCACCTAAATGATATTATTTTCTGTCTATAAGCATTAAAATGGCATGTTACGCTGATTATTTTCAAGTCAATAAGGAGTTTTTTTAACAAGAAGTTAATAGAGTCAAGTTAAAAAAAAACCGTTAAAAAAATATCGCAAAATTGTCTTTGTATTTCTAAAAAGAAAAATTAATCACCCTGTTATGTTCGTTCGTAAACAGATATTCATCAAAAAAGATAATGTTAGACGTTTGGTTTAATTTTTGGTTTGGTCCTAATTAATGTTATTTCTTAGCTTTAGCTCTCTTTACTGAGAGAAAAACTAGAAACATTTTTTCGGATACAAAATTGAAATTAATCATTTATTGTTAGTTTATTCTCTATGATTTGAGGCATTAGAAAATGATAAAAATTTAAGATTGTTATGGATAAAGACCTCAGCAATCGACTCGTACTTTATGAAGACGATAGCTTTTCTAGGCATGGAAATGCATGACCGCAATTGGGGTTTTGAATTTTTTTTTTTTCATAAATGGAAAGATCATATATACGTTTTATAATAAAACTATTTATTTTTCGTTATAATTAAAGAGTTACATCAAATTGAAAATACATTTTTAAACCTAGTACCGATGACGCGCCGACAGTTTCTGAAAAAATCCCCAGCACATGTGACCTCACAATGGTAAAACGGACGCCAATATCGGCAATACCGGGTCGGTTCGGAACAATTCGGAAGTTACACCGAAATTTTCTTTCGCCCTCTTTCCGAAAAGACGTTCAAAAAGAATCGGAGTTCCCAGCAAATAAAACAATTTATCGATCTTAGACTGCATATATCTTTGACTGCATTTGTTGATTTGCTAGCGATTTGAAAATATAATTATTTTGTTATTTAGACTTTGGGTGGTGTTTTCGATGTTATACTCATATCTTTACATAAGATATGGAGGCTCAGAACGGTAAGCTCAGAATGAGATATTGAAATTAGATCAGGGTTCCTTTTATTTTTTGGATTCGTTTTTATAATTTTTATTCATATTAATTAATTCATATAGGGAAACAAATTAACGTACCAAATTTGTAGGAAGGAATATTCCTGCGTGTCGGCTAATAATCTACATGTAGCAACACAACCGAGAGTAGTAACAATGAGAAAGCCCTACAGGAATAGACAAGAACAAAATTTGACTACCAATTTGGGAGGTAATCGTATATGAAAAGTTTTATACTTATGAAAATTTACAGGATAATCTAATTTGTAGATGGTCGAAAAGTATAGAAATTTGTGCGACTATAAAACCTTTCCGCTCAAAAAAAAATGGGTGACATGCCTTCTCTTATTTGGAAAATCTCTGGCTGGTCATGCTTTATGGATAGTTAGCAGCTGGATTTATCACCGATCATATTTTCAAATATTATTAAATTAAGAGTCTAATGTGGTGTGTATATAATCGCCATCGTTTTAAAAATACTGAAAACTTTAATTAAATCAATAATATAGTATAGATGAATGTTTTTTTTTTTTTTTGAAAATATTGTTAGTGGAGTTTAGTGTGAGAGTTTAAAGAATCAGTGTGGTTTTAAAAGTATTGGATACTTCAATGAAAATAATCAAACCATTATAAAAAGAAATATGTATGCAATTTTGGGTAGTGATTGTTTTTATTCTGAATTGATTATTAATCTAGTTAACACATTATAATCTACTGTAACATATTATCCATATTATCCTAGTTGGGGGAGGTGTTATTATGTAAATTTAACAGTGTATTCAAAAACATTGTTTCCTTTCTTGAGGATGAAAATATAGAATGAATTAAAGTGTCTTCAGTTAGTTTTGGCTTAAAGTTATCACAATTTAAAGTTTTAGAAGGCAAACGAATTGTTGCTATACATATTCATATAAAATACGTCATTGGAAGAATACGAGAGTTTGATTTTATAAAAACAAAATATTTATATAGTGATTTTACAATCATCTATAATATCAACATAAATGTATTAATATTCATTTAATAAAATAATAACTAACTACGTTTAAAAAAACAAAGTTACTTAATGTTTTTTTTTTCAGTTAACATCCAGTTATTATAATAAAAATATAATTTAATATTATAAATCTGTGACCATAAAAATATCCACTGCAGTTATGTTATCAGAATTAGCCTTTATGAACCCTTTGTCACACATAGTAATCAACAATATTTTATTTTGCACTTAACCAACAATAATTTTGACAGTACATATTCAAGTAGAAGCCGTTGACAGTACTGACGTGAAAACACTTTACCATAATGACGCCACAAACATGACAGCCAATCGCGGCGCATTCGTAGACACGTGATTTTTTTGTATTTTATAAATTTATTCATAATTAATTGTAAGAAAAATCGATTATCAATGTTTAATATTTAACGAATATGTTAGATTTAATATTTAAAGTATATAAAGTAAACAAAGCGATATTTATTTTTTATTCAAAAACCCAATTCATTGGTCGAAAGATAAGGCAGTGTTATCTGCAAACAGTATAATTTTTTTTGCAAAAAAGTAATAAGAAATTCTGCGCTGGGCATACTGAAGAGCACTAGTGCCAGAAGTAAACGTTAAAATGCACATCAGAATACAAGAGAAAGTGTTCCTTAACTTAACATGGAGAATTATTTAGGTGTGTTATTCCATAATAGCAAATACATCAAACTTATCTGTTTGAGAAAACTGTCGAAACAAAACTGAATGTCATATTGGTTTGATATTCATGGAACCATCACATAAAGAAAGTTACTTATCAGAAATACAGTAACTTTTGCGCTCGCACCGCCATCTATCGGAAACCTTTCACTATATCCTCGTACGTTGAACAGTAGGCCTTATGGTATGAGGTGTCATTGCTTATGAAAGGTCACCTCTCATTAAAGGCAACACTACACCGCAGCGTTATCTTCAATAGCGGTAATTAGGTATACTTTGTCAACAACATAATGCGCGGTGGTTCTAATTCGAGTGTCGTTAAACCGTTGTGAAGAGGCTCACATTTGATAGCATTCCCAGCCAGATTTCCCAAGTTTCGCCCCTAAGGGATGTCAGCGTTATGATAAGTAAAAGACTAGGACTTTGGCCACGCTGTAATGTAAAAAATTAGACACTCTAGAACCAGAAAAAGAAATCTCTTGCGATACTATAGTATATTACAAGAAGAAATATACCCACTGATTCAATCGATGCCAAGATGTGTTTCATCTCAGTCAAAGAAAGAATTAACTCGTGAGAATTTTCGTGCGATGACTTACTACAACTTTCGAAGGGGATTATCTCAGCAACAGGGCCTCAATCAACTCTCTTCGACTTTTGGCGGCGAAGCACCATTTAAAGCCACTGTATATCATTAGTTTGGTGAATTCAATCGTAGCCGTCTTTCGCTCACGGATGAATTTAAAGAAGGTTGTCAAAATTGATTGCTGTGTGAGAAAATATTGATACTGTGCACGAATAGATAAAACAAGATCGTCATGTGACATACCGTAAGATTGAGGCATCCGTGGGCATTATTAGGATAAGCAAATACAATATTTTTGATGAATATTTATCCATGAAAAAGATTTGTGGGCGTTGGATTCCGCATAACATGACAATCGCTCAGAAAAAGGCTGGTGTCGATTGGTGCAAAGAAATGCTTAAAAATATAATCGTGATGTGTCAAAAGCCGTGTATAACATCTTACACAGGTGGCGAATCTTGAATCTATGCATATGAGCTCGAAAGTAAACAGCAGTCGACTGTATGGGTCTTTCAAAAAGGAGCCAAACCTAACAAAAGTTGTTCGCGTAAAAAGCACTTCGAAGGAAATAGTCGCCTGTTTTTTTTTGGGATAGATGGGTATGTGGTTACAGGGCCAGTAGAAAATCGTAGAATGATCAATTTTGAATGGTACACAATCATTTGTTTGCTAGAAGTCTTTGAAAAAATAAAAAAAAGAACCAGCGGTTCAGAATCCATTCTTCACCATGACAACGCAAGCTCTCACTTATCGGACAGAACATTTCATATATTTGATCGGTCAAAACATCGAATTGATGGGTCATCCGCCGTATCATCCTGACTGGGTACCCAATGATTTATTTTTGTTCCCGTCAATGAAGAATAAATTACGTGGTCAACGATTTTCGAAGTCAGAAGAAGCGATTGATGCCTTCAAAATGCATGTTTTGGAACAATTTAGATGTCTGTTAGTACAAGGGTTGCTATTTATGTATCCGGAATTGGTAGCAACGGTGTTGTTAGGCGCCATCTGACGTCGTTTTGTCATACGAACGCTGTTTGTGTTGTTCAAAAATTTCAGCTCGGTCAGAAAATGGAGTTAACTGGTGAAAATTTTTGTACGATGATTTAGTATGACTTTCGACGTGGATTATCTCAACAACAGTGAATCGATCAATTCACATCGACTTTTGGCGATGAAGCATCATCTCAAACCACTGTATGTCACTGGTTTGGTGAATTAAATCGTATCTGTCATCTGCTCACGGACAAATTTAAAGAAGGTCGTATAAAATTGGTTGTTGTGCGAGAAAATATTGATACTGTGCGCGAACTGATAAAGCAAGATCATCATGTGACATACCGTAATGCGGATCCCTGAGCATTAGTATAACAAACATAAACAAAATTTGACATGAACATTTGCCGTGAAAAAGGTTTGTGCGCGTTCGAGCCGGCATAATTTGACAATTGCTCAGAAAAAGACTGATGTCAATTGGTGTAAAGAAATGCTCAAAAATACAATCGAGGTGCGCCAAAGCCGTGTATAATATCTACACAGGTAACGAATCTTGGATCTATGCGTATGAGCTCAAAAGTAAATAGCAGTCGACTATATGAGTCTTTCAAAACGAGCCAAACCTAACAAAAGTTGTTCGCACAAGAAGCACTTCGAAGCAAATAGTCGCCTGTTTTTTTGGGATAGATGAGCATGTGGTTACAGGGCCAGTAGAGAATTGTAGAACGATCAATTCTGAATGGTACAAAACCATTTGTTTGCTAGAAGTCTTTAAAGAAATAAAAAAAAAACAAACAGCGTTGCAGGATCCATTCTTCACCATGACAACGTGATCTCTCACAATTCAAATATCGAATTGATGGGTCATCCGCCGTACAGTCCTGACTGGACACTCAATGATTTCTTTTTGTTCCCATTTGTGAAGAATAAACTACGTGGTCAATGATTTTCGAAGCCAGAGGAAGCGGCTGATGCGTTCAAAATGCATGTTTTGGAGATATCTCAATCGAAATGGAAAAAGTGCTATGAAAATTGGTTCAAACGTATTCAAAAGTGTATCGATCATCGCGGAGAATATTTTGAAAACCAATAAATCCATTTTCAATGATAAATATTTATATTTATGTATTTTTCCGAATACATAAATAGCAACCCTTGTATATAACCACTTCTCTGTTTGGAGCAGTGTAGTTCATTAGAAGGAAAAAAAACGATACACTACATAAGTAAATTATTGTTTAGATTATGTTTCCAAAGTTTCATCTTTAAGGGTATCTCTTGTTAATTAAAAAGGTAATGGATCGTATAACGAAGTAAAAAAAAAGATCAAATAATAGCTAAAATAATGAATATAATTGGGGTTGTTTAGGATGTTTTAATAAAAAATAAGGAGAAAAACGAAAAAAATCTCAAAAGCCATTAAATTAGAATTAATTGAATACTTACAATGACGCTGTAAGTTGCCAGTATGTAACATCCTCGTTGACCCAAGGATTGGATGGCAGGGGTGGTACCAACAGGGGGTCGAACTCAGAGTATGTCTCCACGTATTGAACCAAATTTTCTAAGGCTTGAGATACTTTAATTCTTGTCCTGTACAAACTTGTCCTTAGCAATTCAACCTGAAAATATATTACACAAAAATATATCAGGCTTAGTTACAATTACTGTAGGTTTTTAATGGATGTGTAAATACAGTAATGAGATCTGACAACACTATTGGAGGGGATACAGGCCAACATCTAATGCATCTTCAGTAGGAATTCTCTCGCTGATTTGGTGATGTTTGGCAAATTTTTTCGTGAACCGGATTTTTCTAGTAAGTTCCGAAAATGAATGACAACAATTTCGAGCAACTGTGCGCTGACAAGTTTTGTTTCAAAATTGATAGCTTGAAACTTGGGCAGTGTGTAATAAAAACACCTGCAAAATGACAACGGGTCTATGGAAACAATGTTTTGCCAAAGGACCAAGTTTTCAGGTTGTTTGAGACATTCTCAGAAGGCCGAGAGTTAATTGAAGATAAACCTCGCAGTGGAATAATTCTTCTATTGGAACCTTTGGTGTGAAACACTAAACTTGAAGAGGATGATCATCATCAGGAAATCATTTAATCTCTATTTAATCTTAGATGAAATCATCTCCTTATGATGCTAAATTGGTTAGCGAAATGTGCGTCGAGAAGTTAAAAAAAAATTTGATGTTTAGTGCTAAATCTCTTCAAGTTTACTCGCAGTGAAAATTCATCAAGAGCAAGAACTAATGAAAATGTCTACTGAATCTGGCACCTCGTGCATTCTATGGGCGAAAATGATACCGAAAAACCTCTCGCAGGATAAAAGAATAACAGGAGCGGAACATGTCAAGATTTTGAGAACTTATCATTACTGGTGGCGAGTCCTGGATTTTTTAAGACAACCCGGAAAAGAAGCGTCAAATGTCACGTGCTACGAATAGCACGGTAATAAATGGATTTAGAAATATTACATTTTATTTTCAAATAATATCTTAAGAGGCCAATACAACAAAAAAATTCCCGGAATTCCCGGAATTCCCGTGGATAGAAATATACAAGAGATGAGACGTTGCCAATTGCCAAAAAATTATATATATATATATATATATATATATATATATATATATATATATATATATATATATATATATATATATATATATATATATATATATATATATATATATATATATATATATATATCGAAAATAATTATTTCTGACGATGCTACAATGTGAGCGAAATGCGTCCAACATTAATTCAATAAAGTGGAAATTTTGACAAAGAGGTCTTTCATTAAACATTTGGGATGCATTTCCATCAAGTAGAAGCCCACAAAATCCAAAAGTTAAATGAAGATAATGTCAAAAATGAAATTCTATTTGACGGTACAGGCTAGTTCACAAGCTTAAAAACGTGTATATTCTTGCTATTGCGATTTAAAATATGAGCGAGGGTGTACTAGATTCGGAATGGCATCTATAATAATTTGCGAAAGTTTCGAACCCGCACATAAACAAATGCAACAGTTATTGTCTGTACAATCTATTTTTCCGCAAATAACTCGAAAGCTGCTAACGTTAGAGGAATTAAAAAAAAGATCCTTAAAAAATATTAATTTAATAAATATTAATGTAAAAATTTGAAAAAATATTGTATCTAGAACAACTAGTCGCGAGCCACTAAATAGCCAAAAAGTTAAATAAAAAAATTGCGACTCCCTCACTACAATATGTTAATTTGACGTTTATCAAAGATTTACATCGGCTGGTTAACACGGCGACGATTTATCCTTTTTTCGGTATTGTGATTTATAAAGAATTGTTTTTTTTTTTAAATTGCTTATAAACTCCTAGAGCGTGTTCACATGCTTACAAATCGTGCAAAAAACGAATCATCTATTTGTCTTTCGTCAATGACGTTGAATCATCAATGACGGATGTATGTGTGAATGAGCCATTACTCTTATACCGAAATATCGCACACAGTCGCAAATACCGAACTACAAGACTTACTACTACTGCTTATCCTGTGTGTCAAGTTGACCCTGAGGCCCTTACTTTTGTTCTCTTATTATCGATTACGACTGTTTCGCGTCAGTCGCAATCTGGGTTTTATGCGCCGTCCTTTTGGCGCGGTTAATACCATACGGTACTGGTCGAGATTAATCGACCGAAGTGATAGTGATTACTGCTCCGGAAACGACCCGCGAGGGTCGAGTCCAGTGGAAGTTTATTCGTAGATCGATTGGTTGGTTCGCTGGTCGTTGACGCTGGATTTTTTGAATGAACTGGTGTACTGTTCGGTTCTTCTTCGTGTCTGTGGTGTTTTGGCCTATTCTTTTTTGTTTTCTTGATGTTATTCTGTTCTATTTTGTTTTATTATTCTCTTTTTTGTTTTCTTGATGTTCTCTTTTTTGTTTTCTTGATGTTATACCGGTGTTAGTGGTTTTGTTTTGATGTTGTTGGTAGCACAGAATGGACGGACTGGATGTTGTTGTCGGTCCCAGTGCGTTACATCTTCACCGTCTTCGGGGCTAAGGCTTATTCTCTTGGTTAGGTTTGAGGTCGCCGCGCGTCCTGCGTGACGAACCTCGGGGGTGCCCGCTCCCTAATCCAGTTCGGACTCCCGCTGCTGGAACGGTCAACAGCCATGGACGTCTGCCCCCACGATGGCCAGCGCGCATTACACCGCGTCCGACCATCACAGAGTCCATCCTCTGCTTACAGTATTACACTGTTTATTCCTTGTTATCGAGTCCGGGCAAGAAGGATTTGGTGTTGCTGCCGGTCCCGGTGCTTCGTTCTTCACCAACTTCGGGGCTAAGACTTATTCTCTGGGTTAGGTTTGAAGTGCCGACTGGCGGAGACGACACTTCGGGGTTGTCCGCTCCCTTGGCCAGATCTGTACGTCGGCGACCGAGACTACCAACCGACACTGCTATCTGTCCCCATGGTGACCAGACAAGACACGTCCGATCACCTCAGAGTCTCGTTCCGAACTGACTACAAGACTTGTGTAACCCCTCGTTCTTATATTACTTATACCAGTTCGAACCTGTGCCTTGTACTTGCACGCACTTGTAAAATGACCCGCCCTCGCATGAGATACGGATCATTCGTCCCGAGCACGCTTAGCTAAGTTCGTACAAGCTGCTCTCACTCAGTGTTAAATAAATTAACAACAGTGTGGTAATCAAAATAAATTAATAATATTAAGTAAATTAGATAAATTTGTGACAAAACAGTAAACAAAAAAAAAACAAGAAAAATACCAGATTATACATTGTAAATATATTTAAAATATGGATTCATTGTCTTGGATGACAAGTCGCAATGTGTTGTTTGTTATCAAGTTCTGTTCGCGAAAAGCATGAAGCCTTCAAAATTAGCCGGGCATCTGGAAACAAAACACCCGTCTTTACAGAGCAAACCATTAGAATTTTTCGAGCGTAAATCACTCGTCTTGAAAAATTAACAAATTGCTATCAACAAATCAAACCGTAATGAGACCGCAGAACTTCAAGCATCCATTAAGAGTAGCTATGGGGTAGCTCTACACGATAGCGGAAAAGTTCATTTGTTGTCATTGATATGGTCAATGTGATAATACAGTCCGGAAGAAGCAAAAAGAGTTGAAAACTGTACCACTTTCAAATGACACAATATCGAGAGGTATTAACGAAATGGTCAATGATGTTCACGATCAAATAATTAAAAAGGATAAATTAAGTGAATTTTTTGCTATTCAGTTTCGACGAGTCAACAGACGTATCGAACTTGGCGATATTTTTTTATTTTTTATGTTTTATCCGATACGAATACGAGGGGTCAATTAAATAAAATATGGTGTTTTACAAATCAATCCCTGGTCGAGCAACGGGTGAACGACCCTTTAAAGTTTTTATTGATGCAACATAAAACAAAAACTTGAACTCTAATAAATACATTGCGGTATGTACTGATGGCGCGAAAGCGATGATGGGGAAGAACAGCGGTGTGATAGTAAAATTAAAAGACATTATCCGACGTATGGAATAGACGCACTGCTTTCTTCACAAAAATGCGCTTGCCAGAAAAAGATGCCGGATAATTTACAAAATGTTCTGCCAGAAGCCGTAAACATTGTTAATTTTATTAAACGTCGACCATTGCGGATTAGATTGTTTTCTACGTTGTGCGAATAAATGGGTGCCAAATACGACTCACTGCTTCCCATATTGAAGTCAGGTGGTTGTCGCGAGGAAAAGTGTTAACGATGTTTTTTGAATTGTGAGATGAATTGAAAACCTTTTTTACAGATAACAATAGTTCGTTTTCAGGATTTTTACAACACTTATTACCAAAAATATGGATTTAGAATTTTTTTTATTGATCGCGTGTTGAAGAGTATGAAAATGCATTTACGCAAATTGAAAATACAGTTGTAATATTTTGCAGATACCAAAGATGATTTGTCGAAAAGATGGGTTCTCAATCCGTCTGCTTAAGCTGCTGAAATTCTTTAAGATACCATTGAGATTCACAACCAACTTTTTGAAATATCAGACGACAAGATTTTACGATTATAATTTTTAACTCAAAATTTAGATACGTTTTGGCCTGAACGACGATGTGAATACGGAAGCCTAGTAACGGAAGCTTTGAAAACATTGATCCCCTTCACTACTTCTTACTTATGCGAAAAAAGCTTCTCGTCTATAGTGACTATAAAAACTAAATATAGAAATCATCTATTATCACTGAAAAATAAATTCCTTATATGTGTTTACAATAATGATCCACGTATAGAAAAAATTTTAAGTGAGAAACAAAATCAACCATTACATTAAATTATTATTTCAAACAACTTTGGCTATTAGTTTATATTACTTATTTAAGTTTATTTTATTATGTTGATATTACATGGTAATATTTAATTTTCTAACACTTGTTTTTAAATTAAAAATATTTAAATAAAATGATTTTTTCGTTTTTTTTTTCGTATGCGTTCTTATTTTTTGAACACATTACGACCCCTCATATTCCTAAACGTGTGTAGGGTGTCCTAGGGATCGCGACCTCCAGGTTGAGAAACGATGATCTAGACACTCAGAAAAAAATTCTGCCCGAAAAAAACGTGTTCACTGATTTTTCATAAAATGAGCCTATTTTTAATTAAATAATCTTTTTAAAGTTTTCGTTTCCATTCCAAGTCAGATAATTGTTAAATAATTATACTTAATGAGATTATAACATTGCGATATTTTTTAATCGTTATAATCTATTAGTTAATAAATATTGCAATTAAAAATATCGTAATTTAATAACTTTTGTAATTTTTTTAGATGCGGGTTTGAAACTTTTGCACATTTTTCTAGATGTCATTTCGAATGAACAGTTGGCATATTTTAAATCGCAGTAGTCAAATTTAACACATTGTTAAAGTTGTCATCTAAAATAATATGGGATCTATGGCGCATAAAAATCTAAGAAATAAAATAAAGAAAATATAGGAAATAAGAAGGCATATTGATTAATGAGTGAATTTAAATATTTCTAGTAGACGAATCTGCTTAGTATTGGCTTATTTATATATAAAAAGTTATGTCATTTTGAAATTGTTATTAAAAAACCAAACCATATCAAATAAAGATTAAAGCTTCAACAAAATCGAGAATGATTGTTTATCGTCCATTCTATTCAATTTTTTAAAAAGTAGATAACTGATTTTAAACATCGCATAAAATGAAACTAACCACATTACCTAATCTTCGGATTGACATTGTGAAAATACGGGATGCAAATATATCTTGTTTCTTTCACAAGAAAATAATTAACGATACGAATATCAAATTGTTTGAGATATTCTTTTGGTCTAGTTCCAGGCTGATTATTAACTTGTTCCGAACTTCAAACAACCATTAAAAAGATAGACATTTACGAGAAATAAGATGGGAATTTATGTATAGTCAGGGTAAACAAATTGATTATAATCACTCATTAGACCATGCATTAAGTGCATATAGTTCAGATATGCTCTGACATGTAATAATTAAAATTGAATTACTACCTCCTCGTTAAATAGAAAATAAATTGATAATTAAAAAGACAGTAAAAGTTAAATTACTGAAGAAGTGGAATTAGAAGAATGAATTAATGATTACCATTAAATACGTTGCAAGAAATCTTAAAACAGGAAAATGGCAATAGGAGCTTAATATCAGAAATTTTGAATATTTTATATGATATAAAGATGTAGATGTAAAGCTTATAATATAATATTTATATTAAAGAGCCTTATGCCTACCATATACTATAATACTGGTAATGCCTTATACTATATCATGGTAGTATTATTCATTTTTATAGTCATATAATCAACTTAATATCTCAAGTAGTTTAAAAGCTTCACTACAAACCTCTCTCTTGCAGTCTTCAATAGTTTTCTTTCGCGGCTTCACTCCATTCCAACTTCTCGTCGGTACTGGAACCTGCTCTAGAGAACTAGGAATTCCTGGCGGGGGACGGTAAACTCTCCAATAGGCCTTCTCTTGCGAATCGCTTACCAACTTGTCTGGTTTCTTCATTGCCTTGCTTAATTTTACCTATACGATATTATCCAATTAGTAAAATAATACTTAAATAAAAATGTATCGGAAGGCAAAAATATGATAATAATTCTTTATTCAGTTAAAATTGATAGCTTTTATCCATACATGGGTTTACACTTTTAGATGTTTACGATTTTGTTCCGCTCGTATTGGTCAGATGTTTCCCCTCTATACAATTGCAATAACTACTAGGGTAATTGAAAAGTTTGTTGTTTGTAAAAAAAGGTTTAAAGGCAATGTAAATTCATTGTGAAATAGTAAATGTATTAGGGAAGTTTGTTTCTTCAAAAATAATGGTTTGTAAGTGGGCTGGTGAGTTTCAACATGGTTGTACAAGCCTGGATGATGATCCTCGTTCTAGATGTCCAATAAGTGCAACTACTGAACAAATAATTCATTCTATACATGATATGTTTATGGATGACAGACAATTGACTTTAAAGGGGGAAATCTTTGAGAAATTTCAAAAAACCGATTTTTTTTTCATATTTCGATAATATAATATATTGAGAGTATACTGACAAGAGAAAAAATACAAATATTAATCGAGCGCGTCGGAGCCCGCACATCGCGTCCCAGACAGCTTAATCAGCATCTTGGTCTCTGAGATGCGCAAACGAAACAGTGCGTGGGTCACTGTCTAACAGAGACAGAAAAAAAATAGTTCTGCGATTGTACAGTACTTAACCGATGTTAGCATGACGAATGTACTACTTCGAATGAGCGCTGAGGCGTTAGGCCGTTAGGCTACTGCGCATCGAAACCTCAGATGCTGAGCTGTAAATATCGGCAGGTAAAAACCGGGCTATTTAATTACAATATGATCTTATCTATTACTGGAGTGTTTTGGAAATTTAGCTGCTCATTCGTGGTTATTATATGACCATTCCTTATGAATATTATTATTTCTAATATTTCTAGTAAGTCTAATTCTTTACTTTTCTGAATATAACAATTTAACATTGTTTATATCTATAAAAATGATTATTTTTAATACGATGTGCAGACGTTCCAGTGCTTTTTATATTATTCAAGATATCTTTTTTATGTTATTATATAATATCGCGAGAAAAAATTCTACAAAAAGACATAATCAAGGTAATCAATTTACTGATAAAAACGGAAAATGTTTCAGTACAAGGGATAGTGCAAGTGTATTTGTGTGTATAGTGCAAGCATAACTGGCACCTACGTCAAAATTTTCGCCGAAACCACCGATGAGACGCGAGTAACGAGACAACCGGGGAGTCTTTCCGAGATAAAAACAGCTCGTACAGCTCGAACACAGCAGCTGGTTGAAAGAAAAACAGCTTTTCGAAGAGGCTAAAGATTTATTATATGCACCTGGGATCGCTGATTCATCGGTAAGCCACTAAAACTAATCGTTTTGTCGTACCGACACTTTAAATGTGATTATCTTGTTGTGTTTTGTGTGTTTTCAAAAACTGCTCGCTCTATAATTCAAAAAGTTTTTGATTGATTTGAGTGAAATTTTGGGAGGCTTTTCATTATCGGAATGATGTACCTACAGTTTTAAAGATTTTGTGTAAATAAACTACTTTTTGGTATAAAAATGTCAAAAAAATAGTACAAACTTTTAACATTTTTGTTTTAAAGCTTAATTACTTTTTAATTTAGTACTTTTTTATAGTTTTATAGGTTTATTCTGCCCGTGTATAATGAGAAACAGATTTTTTTTTTATGTTTCAAATGAATAGAAAAAGAGCGACGACTGCAGCACTGTTGGACCTCTCGCCAGAGGCACCCGAAAAAAAATACAGAGCCGCTATTTTATAAAAAAAAAATAATAATAATAATTTTTTACTCTTCAAATTCAAGATCAAATAAAATGATGTTAAAACTTTAAAATAATACAATTATTTTATCACCTTTATAAACACTTCTGAAAAAGGACTCATTTTGAGGCATCTAAAGGGATTTTCTCCCTTAAGTGAAATTGGGGTGTTTCATATTTTGAAAAAGGAATTAGGCTTGAGAAAGCTATGTGCAAGATGGGTATCGCATTTGTTAAATTTTGGTCAAAAACGACTTCTAGTAAAACTTTTTCCAGTAAACTCTAACCAACATTTAAATCTTTTTACAAAAAATAAAATAGATTTTAGACAACGTTTTGTAACTATGTATGAGACTTGGGTTTACCACTATGATCCTGAACTGCGACAACAAACCGCAGAGTGGACTAAGACTGATTGTTCAGCTCCAAAGCAGCCAAAGTGGTCAAAATCGACCAAAAAGGTTATAGCATCAATTTTTTTGGGATGCAAAAGGCATTTTGTTAATTGATATCTTCAAACCAGTAAAACATCAACAGGATAGTATTATTTAAATCTTTTTTATTATTTAAAAACCTGGTTTAGCGAAGAAAAAAATTATTTTTCATCAAGACAATGCACCGGCTCACAGAGATGTTCTTGCAATGGCCAAATTGAAGGAATTACACTGCAAATTGTTGGAGCATCCTCCATATTCACCAGATCTTGGCCCCTATGACTTTCACCTATTCCCAAACCTCAAAAAATTCCTACGTGGCAAGCGTTTTTCATCAAATGAAGAAGTTATAGCAGCCGTAGATGAGTATTTTGAAGGACTTCGAGAAAATCACTTCACAGATGAAATAAATAAAATTGGAGAACCGCTGCAAAAAATGAACTGAGCTTAAGGGAGAACAGATGGAAGTATAAAGTCATTTTCAATTAGCCTAGTACTAAATAGTGCAACGAAATTTGTTCGAAGACTCTCCACTTAAGTGGGGAGTTTGAGGAAAAGAATCAACAACAGATGGAACAAAAGAGAAGCAAAAACACACCATAACCACGTTAATCGGACCAGCAAAGTTCACATAAATGGGCAGCCTATGCACCGAATTAGAGCGCTGCACTGAGCAATGCACAGTGGTTTAATTATATGATAGCTGAATTATAGGGGGAAGATAGGGTTCAATGATAAAATGGCTGAATTATTAGATAGACAAATGAGGTCTTGAAAATCTTATCAAATTTTATTCAGGAGAAAAATACGATGAAAGAAGAGGATAAAAGTAAACAAAAATCGGAAGCGTATACATTTGAACATTTTCTATGATATTTCGGGCGGTATAAAAGTTAAAGGAACATATAATGCATTACAATCGTCAAAGATAGCGTTGTGACGCCATTTTAATAATTATTTTTAAATGTCAACAGTGCGCTAGTAATACCTCATTTCAAATCTGTTTCACATATCTATTCACGTAAATAAACTTAACGGTATTATTATATCTGTCATTTGATTTTTGAAAAAATCGATTAAATTAAATATTAGCATATCATCAAACTTCTTAAAGAGGGTATACCTAAACGTAAACTTTAGATTTTAAATACGTCCATAAAAAGAAATCTAAAGGCATTAAATCTGGAGATCGAGCAAGCTACTCTATTGTACTCCGTCGTCTAATCCATCTATTGCGATACTGCTCATTTAGATAAGCTCTTACTGCACCATAACAATGTGGAGAAGCACCATCCTTGAAAAGTCACTTCCAGACCTCGAAATCCATAAAGATTAGAATCTCTAAAATTAGCGATTCAATAGCATTCTGCAATAGGTCCAAATACACCTCTCGAGTTAAATTTCGATAAAAAAAAATAAGTCCAACTATATGATTTGTGTATGGTTTTCGCGAAAGAAATGAGGATTCGAGTGATTCCAGTACCTTACATTCTGAGATTGGATTCACATTGGCATTCAGATAAAAGAAGGATTCATTGCTAAAACAAATTGTTTTTGAATATTCAGGTTCTTGAACTATTTTTCCAGATATCACTTCACAATCATCATATTCTGTGAGCTGGTGAGTCATTTGTAATTTGTAGGTATGACATTTTTGTTTTTTTTAACCCTTTCCATAGTTTTTGCAGACAAGTGTAGTTTGAGATGTAGATTAGATATGATTCACGACTGTTTCAGCTGCAATATCTCTTTACTGGTTGTCTGAAATTCCTGTGCGACCAGTTTTTTTGTATCATGAGTACTACCCTTTACTACTGCATTAGCTGTCATAAGTACGCTCTAGAGACAAGGCAATCGGCATATCTCTCATTGAAGATTCTTTTAGCTGCATATAGATTTCTTCCAGCCTCGCTAATAATTAGAATTGCATTACATCATAAACGTTTTCGATGCGCTGTTGTAGTTATTCCACAGTATTTACTTCTCCATCGTGATAAACTAATTTTTTTAAATAGCCTAACAGAAAAAAATCGCAGAGCGTTAAATCTAGGGAGCGTGCAGGCGAAGAATCTGCTAGGAAATTTATTAATTAAATGTTCTTTAACTGCTCGTCTAAAATGTAGCGGAACTCCATCATGTAGAAACCACGTTTTCTGACTAACATTTAAAGGAACGTCTTGTAATAATTGTGGCAGATTGTTTTGAAGAAAGTATAAATAACTTTCACCTATGAGTCGACCTGGAAGAAAGAAAGGGTCAATAAGCATGCCATTTAGTACACCAGCCGAAACATTTACTGAAAATCTGTGCTGAAAATGGGTTCTTTTCATAGCATGCGGATTTTCTACTGCCAAAAACATGGTAGTTGTGGAAATTATTTACCCCATCTCTGGTAAATGTAACCTTATCGGTGGCCAAAATAAATTTGGTAAAATTTTCATTTCTGTTGTGCTGATGCAGAAGCCACTGACAAAATTCAACTCTTCTCAGATAATCTTTGGGTTGTAACGCTTGTACTCGTTAATAATAATAATGATAAAAGAGTTCTTGTCGTATAGTCTTCCACACTTTACTATGACCAACTACAACTTGACCTGCTATAGATCTAGTGCTCGTTGTTGGCTGATTTTCGAAAATTTCTAAAATTTCTTCCCCAATCTCTACCATTTCGCGCGGAGGAGGTCTTCCAGCGTGACCTTCACGTTGTACCTTTAAGTATCCTGTGTCGCTAAGTTTTGGCCGGATGATTTCTTAAAGCAAACCTTTACGCGTATAAACGACATGCTGCGACTGCATTTTGTTGATACACCCTGTAAGTTAATATTATGTCCCCTAGTTCATTGTTTTCATAAATGTGTAGCATTTTGTTGATACACCCTGTAAGTTAATATTATGTCCCCTAATTCATTGCTTTTATAAATGTGTAGCATTTTAATCACAGAAAGGACCCAAAAATTAAACACACACTATTAAGAAATTATTACCACTGGTCAAATCGAATATCGCACTCAAAAGAAATATCGTACTAGTCATATATATATATATATATATATATATATATATATATATATATATATATATATATATATATATATATATATATAAAACAAATATATACAAGAAATATCGTACTAGTTATATATATATATATATATATATATATATATATATATATATATATATATATATATATATATATATATATATATATATATATATATAAATTTTCAATATTTTTTTTATTGCAAATATTTTTTGAAAAAGTCGACAAAACGATCACTAATGCTCAGGCGTTCTCCTCTTTATTGCTGATTAATGATTTGCTCATCGTTTACTGATTCCGACGAGGAATGATTTATTTCAGTTGTGATCTCAGTTGATTCCACCTAATAAAAATTGAAACTGTTTTTATTAGGACATTTTCTTGTTGTATGCGGTGTATAAATAAAGAACTAACGAGAATGATACCACAGCGTTCGACCTGGCAGCACAGTGGGCTTCCCCTTTGGAGGGGATGTAAACCAATATCTGACGCATCTTCAGTGCTAGTTTGAACTCTCTAGAGTCACTTGGTGGTCAGTAGCAATTCTTTTCGAGAACCAGATTGTTTTAGTGCGTTCTGAAAATGAGTGATAACACTTTCGAGCAACAGTGCGCTATTAAGTCTTGCTTCAGACTTGGGCTCAGTGCGACAGAAACTGAAAAACTTTAACAGGCCTATAAAAACAGTGTTATATCAAGGGCCAAAGTTTTCAAGGAATTATCAGATGTCCGAGACCCGAACTTCAAATGCAGAGATTGATGAAAATGTCCGCAAATGGGATCTGGAATATGATCGCCAGGTGATGGTCAGAATGATCGGGGAAAAGTTGAATTTTGCTCAAACAACCGTTCGTCAAATTTTGAACATTTCGCAATTTGAAAAGGATAACAAGAGGAAAACATGAAATGACTTCTAGAGGCAAACTAAAATGACCCTCATTTTCTGGACGTGTTATTAATGGTGATGAGTATTGGATTTTTGAATACGACCCGAAATAAAAGCGCCAGAGGCAGGATGGCACACTCTATGGCTGAAAAAGCCTAAATGAGGAAATCCAAGATCAAAAACATGCTGATTTACTTTTTTGATAGCCAGGGCATCGTTCACGTCGAATTTGTGCTTCAATGTCAAATGGTAAACCACCATTTTTCGAAAGACTTCGAAAAGGAATCATTCGTTTACGCACAACATCAAGAACACCTATGTGGTGCATCACACAACGATTTCAATTCACGAGTTTTTGGCAAATATAAACATCACTGTGGTTTGACAACTCTTCTATTTGCAAGACTTCAGTCCTAATTGTTTTTTTCCTTAAATTTAAAAAACACCTCAAAGGAAATCGTTTTGGGACATTGAAAAGACGGAAAACGACCAACTGACGGCGATTCCAGGATTTAAGTTCCAGCAGTGCTATGAAGAGGTAACCCAAGGCAACTATTTTGAAGGAGACAATGTAGAATTGTAACTTCAATTAATTAAATTAAATTTTTAATCAGTATTATTACGTTATTTACACACCTCGTATAAAACTGTCGATTGGGTCTTAGAAATTCATTATGTTTATAAAAAAAATTATTCTAATTCCGTCAGTTTACACATAATTCCGAAGTAATCCGTCAATATCTCAAAGGGTCAAATATTTAGAAGTATGTATATAACTAAACTAATATTCTATACATAAACTAACTAACTAATATCATATTGTTAAACAATATTAATATTCATATCACGATCTTTAATTGTTTTAAAAGAACGATCAGTTACTAACCTGTTCCTCTGCTTGCGCTGTAATGATATCCCATTTGTTTGAAAGATTCTTCCGAAGATTTGTTAACGCTTCCACTTCGTATTCCTCTAGTCCATGTCTTTGCTTATTTCTCAACGTTCTTTTCGTTAAGTAAATGGCGTAATCTACATTATCAGGGGGTTTATTCTGCCAAGGCCAATAAAAGGGAGACTGGAACAAAAAAAGACATGAATGAGTTAAATGTATTTTGAAATAAAATTAAATGGAAATATATATTAATACTTTTATTTAGAATTTGTTTGAATGGATACATTAAATACATTTAAAATATATTATCGATAATTACAGTGAAATGATCAATACTAATTGACTTTGGATAATTTCTCTGTTCTGTCTATGATCACGCTTCTTGTGACTTCTAGAGTCTAACATTCATAATGTCATTCGCGGTAACGAAATAGGTCGTGGATTGCCGTAGCGCACCGATTAAAGAATACGTGCTTTGGGTACAGACAAGTTTGTGCCGCTATTGTTTTATTTACTATCGCGTGCGAAAAAACAAAGACAGCAATACATCGCTTCGCTAGTAACCCGGATATTAAAAGCATTTATAACGTCATATCTTGGGCGCTGCCCTATTCTCAATAGTCAGGTGTTTTTCGCCATCGCGCTTTTCGACTTTTCGAGTGGTTGCTCAATAATATAATGCACTCACAATGCACAATAGTGAAGATGAATCCAGTGCAATATATAAATAGAAATAATATCACATTAACATTTGAGGACCGAATTGTCATAAAAAATCTTGGACGGCCGACACCGATTCTACAAATCGAGAAAAGTTAATATGGCTCAAAAACGAACATACAAACGCGCATTCAATAAAACCGTGTATGAGAAGTTTTCGTGGTTATCTGGATGCGAGGCAACAAATAAATTTTATTGTTTTCCGTGCATTTTGGCACAAGTCAGAAAATCAGGAAGTGCGGGCGATCTTGATTTTGGCTGAATTAAATACGGTGATAATAATTTGAAACATTTCGACGCAAAGGTACAATCAAATTCTATTTCACAAAGACATTTTAAAAATTAGCTAGAAATTAGTATGTTGGGGAAGACAGAGATTTGTTTTCAACTTAGTAGTGTATATCGGGACTTATTTAAAAGCGCAATAAAACTGTTGATAGAAATCGTTACATATTGCCTAAGTTAATTGACGTTATACAATTTTCTGGCGCATTTGAGCTTGCCTTGCGTGGGCATACGAAACCTATAAAATTGACAGTATTTGAAATATAATATAAAAAATTCACAGTAATGTTGAAATAGGCAGTATTTTAGAAGGTCATTTAAAAGACTCTAAAAATAATTTATTTCTGGACATCTCCAAACAAATTCAGAACGAATTACTGGACTCAATGTTGTATTTTTGTCGCGATTTATTAAAAAAGGAAATTCACACAGCAAAATATGTTGCCATACAGACAGATGAAAAAACCGATACATCTACTCAAATGCAGATGGTTTTTATAATCAGATATATTTAAAATGGCGAAATTTACGAGACATTATTTGGCTTTTTAATACCAAAAAATCATACAGCAGATTGAATTGCAGATGAAATTGTGTCGGTGCTAAGCGAGTTAGGTTTGGTTTTTTTTGCGATTAGTAGAGTTCTTGGAGCTCTGATACGGGGCTTATTCCCAACTACTCCGGATTCTTAAAATAATTTGATTAAACGACCAATTGTATTTTTATGAGGATATTTACGATTAGGATATCGAGATTTACGAATAGGTTTTTATAATCAGATATGTTAAAAATGGCGAAATTTACGAAATATTCTGGGGCTTTTTAATACAAAAAAAATCACACAGCAGATGGCAGCAAAATGAATTGCAAACGAAATTCTGACGGTGCTAAGCGAACTAGGAATAGGCAAAGATCCGAAGAAACTCATAGCCCAAGGTTATGATGGTGCTTTCGCGAGGAGAGGTACAGTCGGGGGAGTACAAGCCAAAATTTAAAAATATTTATAAGAATGCACAGTATATTCACTGCTATGCTCACCAATTAAATCTAATAATTGAAAGGTGTTGTACAATAGAAAAAGATGTAAAGGTATTTTTTGAAAATCTGTCTGCATTTCCCGCTTTCTTTTCTCGGTCATCCAAAACGACAACTGTTCTGGACAGCGTCTACTCCGTGCTGCCCCTACCAGATGGAACTTTACGTCTAAATGTGTGAATACTGTTTACATTTACAAAGAAGAATTGCAAGCATGCTTTTAAGAAATTATGGACTCCGAGTCGGATAAAAATTTTATTAATCAAGCTTACGGGTTAATAAATTATTTGATGGATGATAATTTTAAATTCTGGTTGTTTTCAAATTCGTTCAATAAAATTAATTCCTCACTGCGACATTCTCTTTGATCAACTGCAAAGCAGGCAACTAGATGTATTTAAAGCTAAGAAGAATTTAGTAACTTTTTCAACAGCCATTCAAAAGATTAGAGACATTATAGAAATACAAATTATTAAAAAATTTGGTAACTTTTTTGATAAAGAATCTACAACGATCATAGAAAAAAAAACGGAAATTTACTGACAAAGACGACCCCAATCCGAATGTCAGGATATGCAAGGAAATCTGTGATACCTTAACCATACAGGTTCATGAACCTTTTAGTTTCGATGTATACCTAACTGTTGTAAATTCATTTGAAACTGAAAGAATTGGTGAATATCGACCCGTCTTTCCAAATGAAGACATTAAAATTGTGTGTAACTTTTTTGCAAACGTACATTACTTAAAATTAAAAAATAAACTCTCGGTAATGTACGCACGGAAGGATTTTATGAAACACAGTGGGGCTGTGCTGCTGTTACAAATGTTTATCCAAAACAATTTAACATCAACATTTAGTGAATCTGTGGAATTTCTGACTGTTTTGTGTACCGTCCTTATGACGACTGTGGAAAGCGAAAGATATTTATCTACCTTCAAACGAATTAAAACATTTCTAAGAAACATTATGGGCCAGCAACGGCAGTGCGCGTTAGCAATGCTATCTATTGAAAAAAACCTTGTGAAGTCAATTTCAAATTCTAATGATCAAGTCGTCGACCACTTTGCTGCTCAGAAATTTAGGAAGATGGACTTCAACTGCAAACAGATTTAATGGTCATGATCCTATGGTGAGTTTAGCAAAATTATATTATCTTGGTACCTATTTGAAAATTTAATGTCTGACAGTACACTCGTATTTCTACACAGCAAAGTGTGTGTGTATGATACTAAGAAATGTAAAATTTTTGGTTGCGACGCATTTCCCTACACCTATTCCAAAATTTGCTTATACCCCACCTGCTTTACCCCCATGAACCGCCGCTGATTATACAGCACTTACTAATGGATGAGGCAAGTATCATTTTAATTATTTATAACTTTTAGAAGAAATAAGACATACATTTTTTCCTATAATGTGTTTATTAAATTATTTTGAAAATTATGTTAGTTAATTGTGAGCTATTAGCAGCGATAGAACTTTGTAGCCTTTTAAATAAGTTTCTATAACTTTTGTCAGCATATTTGGTGTTAATGCAGCGATTGAGTTACTGTATGGTTTAGAACTTATTGTAATGTACGTAGGTAAACCTTTTCATTCAAAAAACTCCATAAATAATAATCCGTAGCAGTCAAACCAATTTTGCAGGAAAATTGTCAATTTAATGAAAGTGGTTTATGATGGCATTGTAATATTCTAATTCCCTATTACTCTCTGTAGCAATAGATCTTGAACAATTTGAAACCACGATGTCGAATCGACGATTTTAGAAAATCTATTTCCACACGTGCAATATTTTTTTGCGATTAGTACTATTCTTGGAGCTCTGATACGGGGCCGGATTCTTAAAATAATTTGAATAAACGACTAATTGTAGTTTTATGAGGATATTTACGATTAGGATATCGAGATTTACGATTAGGATATATTCGCCTAAATTCAAGTTGAGTTACAATAATAGAATTTTATTTATACAAATTGCAACAATTTTAGTGTGTCCTTTCGACATGTATATTTCCATAATAAAACTTGCACGCCTGCGCTACACAATAGATAGTATCGTCATTTCAATTTGGCATTGGAGTTGGTGAAAATTACCGTTTTGAATAAAAAACCTACTGAAATGTGGAATCCTTGTATCATCAAATTGATCAGCAATTTTTTCACCTCACCTACCCTTATTCCACATTTAAGTAAATAACTGTTCTGCAAATATCTTTTAGAAAAGGACAACTTGTTTAGTACCAATTTTATGTACAACTGTCTTTCATCTCTCTACAAACTCAACTTTCAGATATATCCTCTTCCAAGTTTACGAGGGTTGGTAATTATGTATCCGGAATATTAAATAAAACAAATATTAATCAATAAAAATAGCTTTATGGTTTTTCAAAATAGTCTCCATGATCAATACACTTTTGTAATACGTTTGAACCAATTTTTATAGCACTTTTTCCATTCCGATTGAGGTATCTCCAAAACATGTATTTTGAACGTTCAACCGCTTCTTTTGACATGGAAAATCGTTGATCACATAGTTTATTCTTCACGGACGGGAACAAAAAGAAATCATTGGGTGCCAAGTGAGGAATGTACGACAGATGTCCCATCAATTCGGTGTTTTGATCGGTTAAATATTGAGCCGTTCGGTCCGATGTATGAGAGCTCGAGTTGTCATGGTGAAGAATGATCCTGCGTCGCTGGTTATTTTTTCTTATTTCTTCGAAGACTTCTGGTAAACAAATGGTTATGTACCGTTCAGAATTGACCGTTCTACGATTCTCTAGTGGTACTGTAGCCGCATGCCCATTTATCTAAAAAAAAAAACAGGCGACCAAGCAAATGGTCGTGGAAGTGCTTCTTGAGCGAACAATTTTGTTGGGTTTGGAACATTTTGAAAAACCTATACAGTCGACTGCTGTTTACTTTCGGGCTCGTAAACATAGATCCAAGATTCGTCACTTGTCTAGATATTATATACGGCTTTTGACGTACCACGATTGTATTTTTTGATTCTGCAAATTATGCAGAATCCAACGCGAACAAATCTTTTTCACGGCCAAATGTTCATGACAATTCTTCCGTGTGATTGTCATACTATTACCCAGGGATGCCTTAATCTTACGGTATGTCTCATAATGTTCTTACTTTATAAGTTCGCGCGCACTATCGATGTTTTCTGGCACAACAACCGATTTTGGACGACCTTCTTTAAATTTTTACGTGAACCAACGACAGCCACGATTAAATTCACTAAACCAGTGATATACGAAATTACTAAATCATCGCACAAAAATTATCACGAGGTAATTCTATTTTTTGACTGAGATGAAATTTTCAAGTCACTAAACAACTCAAGCTTAAGCTTTTTTGCGGTACAATCACATTTTTAAATATCACTGTATAAGCACAGTAATTACTTTTTGAAATTCAGTTCCCCGGATGTTACTGTTTATACGAAGCGTTTACTTTGAGTATTGCATATAGTTTTCTTTACTGCCAAAGTACACTACGTTAAAACACACATATTGTCATTTAAACTTACATATTAAGGAATGATATCTTGAAGATAAGATCATAAGAGACATCTCCATTGACATATTTTTTTTCCTTTATTGCCTTCTAAAAATACTAAAATAACCACAGTGCGCCGTAAAGATTCGAAAGAAATATGATTCGAATAAGTTCTGCAGTTGATGAAAACTATGTCCTTATTTGAAATATAATTGTTTTTTACATTTTAGAAAGTAATCATCGACTAGTTAAAAGGCATATTATTTATTAATTATAAAAATACCACATTTTGATACAAGTTACGATTATCAAGCTTAAAATTACGAGTAAAACGGCCATATTCGACCTCAAATAATATATATATTAAGTTAAGATTTATGTCGAAGAGGGGAACGGATAAAATATTTACAGGCTATTAGTGGATTATTACTGAACATAGAGCAGGAATTTCAATGACGAGAACGGGAGAATAATGGAGAAAGATTATGGGGATTAGTGAACATAATATGGGATTGCTCATAAGGAAAGGCTATTTCGGGAATCTCGTTTTATCCCTTCCTTTATCCGGATATGTTATTTCGTGTATTTCGCCAGATATTTATACCGTAGGAATGTATTATATTGTCACCAAGTTGAGTTGAAGGTTTTGTTTCGATTAATTTACAAATTAATCAATCAATTTACAATCAATCAATTTAATCCTTTTGTAACAATTATTTTGTCTCGGGCTATCCTATTACTAATTGTTTCAGTAAAATTAACGGTAGATATAACGGATTTTATTTCATTTTATTCTTTTGACTAAATAAAATTGCGAATGTACAAGGTAGCGTTAAACAGTTGATATTAAGTTGTCACAGTTCATAAAGGGTGTTTCAGCTATAGGTGTGGAATTCAAATTGTGTACCTTTTCTTGTCAAGCTATTAACCCTCTTGTGGACGCTCCATTAATTTCTCGCGAGTTGGCACGCTGCGGCTTTTTTGACCGCAATCAACTTTTTAGTTAATTATTTTCAGATTTGCTCCTATTTCTAATTGAACGAGTTGCCGGTCGCGTTGGTGCGGACGGTAAGAGCAGCGGCCAGCCGCTGCTGTGCCGAAAACGCACTGGAGCGGTAGTTGGCTCGGACGGTTGTTTTTCTTTCTTTCTTCTGTCTGTTTATTTTCTAAATGTTTGTGATTGTTTCTAGGCAAGAGTGTAAAATCGGAACTGAACAACCGGACTCAGTTCACAGGCGGTTTGTTGTCGCGGTTCAGGATCATAGTTGTAAATCCAAGTCCATCCATAGTTAAAAAATGAAGTTTAAAATATATTTTATTCTTTCGAAAAAGATCCAAATACTGGTTAGAAAGGTTTACTCGAAGTAGGTTTTGATCAGAATTTAACAAATGCGGCACCTATCTTGCATATAGCTTTCTCAAGCCCAATTCCTTTTTAAAAATATGAAACATCCGTTCAATTAAGATGTCCATGGACTTAGCAATTTCATTCAAAGTCAATTGTCTATCATTCATAACCATAACATGTATAGAATTAATTATTTGTTCAGTAGTTGCACATGGACGTCCAACAAGGATCATCGTCCTAGCTTATACGACCACGTTGAAACTCACCTGCCCACTTACAAAGCATAATTTTTGAAAGAGCAGACTCCTCTAATATATTTACCATTTCACTATGAATTTCTGTTGCCTATAAATCTTTTTTTACAAGGAATTTAATCACTGCAGGATTTTCAATATTTTCCATTTAAAAAAACAACACCGATACTTTTATTCTAAGCTGCTCTTTTTGTACGAATTAATTGACAGATCGACTCGAAACTTCACATATGTTCATATGAAGGATAAAACTTCAATGTGTAGTAGATTATATAGTTTTTACTGCCCTATAGGTGTCGCTTCTCGAACTTTTCAGTTAGCCTGGTATAATCTAGCAAATTATCACGAAACGTTTAAAATCGGAGCAATGCTTACAATCGCAATGTATTTTTAAAATCAGTGTCCTATACGCCAAACTTAGAGCACTTCGTGAATTTTATGGTGCATATAATTGCCCAACCGACGATGCATTCGTCGAATTACACAGCCCTACAAGAAAAAAATGTTTTTTTGTACCCAGGATTTTTTTGGATTTTGGATTTTGTGCCCAGGATTTTGTGCCCAACTGATTTTAATTAAATTTTGGGTGCTAAAGCTAAATATAAAATCAGTTTTTCTCTATTTGCTCTACCTTTTCAGTATATTTGTCCTATTGTCAGTCTCCCGTTGAGTTAGTTCATGGAAAATCCACTAGATGGCATAAGCATTACGGTAACTGAAGTGACCTTCAACCTTTAAATATTAAACTAACAGGAAGGAGCCTTGCCTATCTTTGTGCACATATAAATGCAGACGGAAAGGGCCATATTGAAACATCACAGATGACTCATTGTTTTGGAATTTTGGTAGTCAATAACTTAGAAGTTTAATAGTAGATTTGGGCAATTTTAGTATGTTTTAATCAATAATAAGTGCCGAATAAGTGTACTGGAATATTATTTTTGTGTGTTCTGGTGTAAATTCATTAATACTTAGTATATTGACAATAAAAGCAATAATATCGGAAGTAAAGTAAACACACAAAATACAGTTAGTTGTGCGTCTTGTGGTTATTCCATGACACGAAAAAATCAAAATTCAGGACTAACATTACATAGGTAAGTGCTTTTAATTCTAAATTTGTCAATTATTTCGAAATAACAACGTATTTTGTTTGAATGAAATTTTAAGGTTATGAAGCCAACAAATTGCCTGGTATGCATAGGCGTAGTCAAATTGATTTAGGTAAAATAATATAATTATAATGTTATTCAAGATAGTGATTATCTTTTTTTAGAACTTTTTAACGTATGTTCTAAAATGTCTAGTTTTCTGAGATGCTGGGTTTTAAAAAATCAGATTATTTTTAGGTTTTGTTTGATGCATATAAAACATGTTACTTTACTCATATAAAAAACCTATAAAAACCTATAAAGTATAACTAATAATACAGAGTGTTACCTTTTTTTACAATCCTTTTTTTATCAGAAATTATTGTACTAATAAATGTAAATGTTATTTCCATTTTGATTTGGATTTCATGTTATTAAACCAGTTTATCCTTTTTCAAGATTTCCCAAAGGTCCAAATAGAAGAACACAGTGGATTAATTTTATTAAAAATATTTTTATGTTCCCATTATTTTGCTGAGGATTGTATTGATCGAAAATCTAATGTAAAAGTGAGAACTACCAAATGCTGTTCCAACAGTTGAAGTTGACTGTTTAAAATATGTAATTTTTTTATTTTATCATTTTGATAAACATCTTTCATAGCGAAATTCTTCTATTGGAACCTTCGGTGTGAAACACTAAACTCGAAGATATTTACCATTAAACACCAAATCACTTTTTGAAACTTATCGACTCAAGTTTTGCTAACCATGTTAGCATCATCAGGAGATGATTTAATATAATCTAAATCATCTCCTGATGATGCTAACACGGTTAGCGAAACATGCGTCTAGAAGTTTCAAAAAGTGATTTGTTGTTTAGTGGTAAATCTCTTCGAGTTTAATCTTTCATAGCATTTACTCTTGAAAGTTACCTTTTTTTGGTTATTGTGAAAAATGAGTTTATACTCAAGTTTAAATTTTATACTTTAGTTTATTTATTGACTACAGTACAACAATGAAATATATTCATAAAAATGCTGTAGTAGATGAAAAAATACGTAGTTCATATACAAAGTTAATTTTGTTTAAGGGACATTAAACACTGAACAACTAAATACAGAAAGAATATATGTATTTTAATAATAAATAATTTAGTGAATAGTACGACTTTTTATTTCAAATCTCGATGTTTCGGCTCCTACTTTGAAGCCATTTTCAAGAGAATCTGGTTGATTTATTCAAAGGGCTTCCTTCATCTGCCTAGTCCCGAGAGTTCACAACTAGAAAAGAACGTTCATAACTTGAGTTTAGAATTAGATCTAGATCATCCTGATGTGTTTTGCTACATATGTGGAGAATACACGTTAAAAGAAAACAGAAAAACTGTTAGTAACTTTGTAAAGAGAGCTTATTCTCATATATATATATATATATATATTCTCTATAGTCAATAATTCTTAGTTGTATACTTTGGTGTTAAACTTGGTGATCAGGATAAAATTTGGGCACCGCATCTGGTCTGTAAAATTTGTACAGAACATTTGCGACAGTGGACTACCAGGAAAAGAAACAGTCTCAAATTCGTCATACCGATGGTTTGGAGAGAACCCAAAAACCACTTCGAGGATTGTTATTTCTGCGTAGTAATTATTACTGGAATCAATCCAAACAACCGTAGCAACTGGACATATCCTGATTTAATCTCTACAAGACGCTTTGGTCTCTCACTCCGAGGAAGTACCGATCCCAACGTTTGACCAGCTATCAGAGCTCTATGAGGACGAGTATTATCCCTTTTATCACCTTTCTGATATTAATGCGGGTGACAGTGATTATGAGAGGATGTCATCAATTCCTCAATGGATAAGTTAAATGACCTCACCAAAGATCTGAACCTGTCAAAAGAAGCTTCTGAGTTATTGGCTTTCAGGTTGAACAACAAAAATTTAGTTCAACAAGGAACCAAAATTACCTTTTACCGTACAAGAGAAAAGGGTCTGCTACCATTCTTTTCTCAACAATACTGAATTTTGTCACGAAATTAGAGGACTCTTGGAAAAATGGGTCTTCCTGAATATTTTCGAGGTGATTGGCGTCTATTTATTGACAGCTCAAAGCGAAGTTTGAAATGTGTAAAAATGAAAATTATAAAAAATTATAGCTTTGGTCTTGGAGAAGATATAATATCATGATCATCAATTGATGATTTGTGTGGACTTAAAAGTGGTAAATTCTCTCCTTGGACAGTTGGCGAAAAGAATGTAATTACCCCTAGGCTATTACCCCTTAGTCATTACCCCTTAGTCATTATATCTTAGTCATTCACCCCTTAGTTGGGCGAGAGAAAATCGTCTTTCCTGCACTGTATATCAAACTGGGCCTAATGAAGCAGTTTGTAAAAGCTTTTGATAATAATGGACCAAGCTTTGCATATATAGGAAAAAAATGCCTCAGATGAGCACGGAAAAAAATTAAAGCAGGGATATTTAATGGCCCACAAATAAGACAACTCATTAAGGACCCTGCCTTCAAAAATTCGATGAATGAGGATGAGCGAAAAGCCTGGACTTCATTTGTTACAGTTGTGGCAAATTTTCTGGCCAAACGCAAAATTCAAAACCATGTTGAATTGGCAAACAAGATGCTTAACAGTATCAAATCCCTTGAGAGTAACGTGGCCATTAAGGTGAAGTATTTACACAGTTAATGAGACCGTTTTCTTCAAAATTTAGGAGACACCAGTGAGGAACAAGGTGAAATATTTTACCAGGATATTAAAGCTATTAAAGACCACTAACAAGAAACATACAGGATATACACACGATGGCAATTACTGCTGGAATTTAAAAATGGACTGTTCTAAGATGCATTCAAGAATGTTACGGAAAGAAGCTTCTGAAGTGTTCAGTGACTAGTCAGTTTCATCGATGACTTTGCCCTCTATCCTATAATGGCTTTATCTCTATAATAAGATTTATATAATATAATAATAAAAACTCCTCGTTTAGTTTCATTATTTGATCCATAGATTTAACATTAAATAGTGTAACATATATTTCACTAAAATGTTATATCTTAGCAATTTGAGCTCCTACACAGAAATTAATGCTATATTTGAATTCAGGGCATCAAATTCGTATGAAATCAGTTCCAAATACACCGGCACCAAAACTACTGTTGGCCTGTGTTATCCATAAATTCCGAACGTATGTCACGCTGCTCGATACTAAAACAAAAACAAGACAAAAAACTGTGCGTTCCGAAGAAAAAATATCGCCGCTGTGGCTGACATAAGATAACATATAAGAAGGTTTTCTAATCCTACAAGAGGGAATGGAAAATGTGTCCGAGGCATCAATTTAAACTTTTTATAGCGCGACTTAAATACTTTGGCTACTAATATAGATTTTTAAAAACACACATTTTATTCGCAAATGAATTTAATAATCTTTAAAATTGTTGACTATTTACAATCGTTCAAAAAATCAGAATGTTCACGATGAATAACAATATTATATATATATATATATATATATATATATATATATATATATATATATATATATATATATATATATATATATATATATATATATATATATATATATGTAAAATTGTTAATGTCAGCTATTTAAGGCTTGCCGTTCTCAGCAGTTGCCTGGAATGGGTTAAGGACCTCTGCACATAACTCGCGCTGACTTAAAGGTTCAAATCAATTCTATTGTTATAATTGTTTTTTAAATAATTTTTAAAATTATTCTATGATATTAATTTCTGATGATTATTAAGTTGCAAGTTATTTTTCAATCGCTTGAATTAAATAATTAGTAAAATTTAAAAAAATCCATTAGACCTTATAGACGTTTGTTTTTAATTGAAAAATCGAATTATATAATTTATTCAGAAAATATAAAAAAGACAATGATAGTAAAGAGTCAACATTAAAAAACATAAATAAATAAATTGAATATGTACATTTCCAAGCGGTTTTAGTTGAAGTTCGCATGTTTGCACATTGAGAGCGGGAAACGACATTCTTAGCTAAAGATATAACAGTATAACCAGGTAATCAGAATATCGTCGTTTACAGCTCTCGAAGTGCATACATGCGAACTTCAACTAAAACCGGTCGGAAATGAATATATTCAATTTATTGTTTTTTTTTTACAAGTATATTGATTCTTTAATGCCACTGTCCTTTTTATATTTTCTCAATAAATTATATAATTAGAGCTATTGCATGCTTTTTCAATTAAAAAACAAATGTGTATAACGAATGACATACATATTTTTTATTTGACTTGTGTTAATTATTAACACTAGACACTGAAAAAAATAACTTAATAGTAATTCATAACCAATAATTATCAGAAATTAAGAACAGAATAATTTTAATACTATTAAAAAAAAAATATATATATCAGCGATGAGGATTTGAACCCCAAACTGTTAAGTCGACACGACCCTAAAAAGTTTAAATTCATGACTTGGACACACTTGAGATGACGCCACCGCTTGACACATTTCCCCATCGTCCCTTGCAGGATTCTCCATCGGCCCTTGCAGGAAAGTTAATATGAAGCGGTCCTATATATAGGACACTAGGTATTTAAAGTATGGTGATTCTAATATTTTTTGAAAATTGAATCTTAAAGTGTTTTTTTTTTTTCTGTTCATACATGTTAAATATTTTAGGGGCCTTGCGTTGAATGAGGCCTTAACTATTGCTTACGATGATAATTTCCCTGATACTGAAATGGATATTTATATGCTTCCGCCCGAAAATGCATGTGGGGATATTACCGAATAGAACTCGGGCGATGAGAATAATTTTGCAATTGATACACCAGCACCCATCAGCTAATCAACTAAGAGCACCTGTTGAAATAATTTTCAATAATATAACTAATTTCTCAGCTAAGGAATGCTGATTACATACGCAGATACATTGAGATCTAATGCCATTAGCCATTCATTTACCTCCATAGATCTCAAGAAAAGAAAAAGAGATTATTACGAGTATCGAGTGGTAGAAGAAAATATCCATATATCCAAAAACCCATTCATATTGCAAAAAGATACTCACAAAGTGACAAAAAGATTGTTCAAATTGTATAACCATATGTCGAGAAAATATAATATAATAATATTGCCAATATGGGCGGCATAGATCGCTGTGATGAGAACATAAACCTTTATCGTACTTCCATTAGAGGCAAAGAATGGTATTTTTCCCTAATTACTCAGTCTATTGATATGGCCGTGCAAAATGCTTGGCAAATATATAAAAACAATAAACGTGCCATGAACCATTAATATTTTAGGAGTGTAGCTATAACACTTCTTCAGTAGAATAAAAAAGCATGTAGCAGTTCTAAAGGGACACCCAGTCAAAATGAATACATCGATATTCGTTCGATAGAATTGACCATTTTGATATCCCACATGACAAACAAACAAAGTCTCGTTATTGTCGCTCAAAGACCATTACCAGGTGCTCAAGTGTGATGTTGGTGTTCATGTCAAATACTTTGTTGTATACTACACATAATCATTTCATGTAAAGTTATTATTAGTTATATAAGTACAGCATGTTATGTTCCTAATGTCCTATATGTAGCTGTGGTTCTTCCAAGTCTCTTAGGGCTCTGGTGCACGTGTAATATCCTTAAAATTAATAAAAAAATTGAAAAAAATCCCTTGTTTTTCAAAAAAAATTCAGGCATATCTAAGTTAACCAGGTATAAAGGACACATTGTCCACATTGGATATGGGAGAAATAAAAAAATTTATGTTGCTTAACATGTACTCGAGCATGACCAAAATATAGATATTAGTAATTTAAGATTAAAAAATGCGAGTAATAATATAGCTTTAGATTGGTATAAAAGCAATCAACTAGAAAAATGCAAGAAAACCATGAAATGGGATAAATGACCTATTACCTTCAGTTAACTTTTTTTAATTAATATAACACATGTAAATTGTAATGGGAGAAAAAAGTACTTAAAGGTTTTATCGAAAAAACCTTAAAATTTCTTTGAAAGTTTTTACGAAGTTAAAAATCATTACATTGAGGCTGGATATTTTAAAGCTAAAGGAAAAATACACGTCCTCGCGTAGTTAGGTCTTAAATTAATTAAAAATGTTCGGATGTATCTTTGAAGAAATTATGATTGATCTCGCTGAAAGGCGACTAAATTAAATTAAATATCTCGTTGAGCCATGTAATGAATTTAAGAAGATTTTTCACTGCATTCTTACAAAATGCGAAAGATATATGGAATTATCAAGGTGTGACCGATAAAATGTATAAGAAAGCAAAATATCTTCGACGTCTATATGATTTGGAACATTCGGTTCTTTTCGGAGGATATACTTTGAACCTACAAAATAATGGCATGTTACTTATATGAAATATAATCCAAATAGTTACTGTTTGAGGATCAATCTATTTCTATGGTACTCAACTTTTAATTGTACCAGGTGTATAAATATGAAACCGGAATTTTTGTATAGAAATATACAAATGATAAAAAATATTTTATTCGAAGTATTGTTTATCACTAGCTATACATTTTTCCGCTATCTGGCAATTTGTGGATGTCACAGCAAAAAACTGTTGCTCTTTTCTTTATTTAAACCAGTCATAGAGCTATTTTCATGAGAAGAGAAGCGCTACTCAGCAAGTACGTGTCCCATCGATTCAAATAACTAGTAATCGGGCAGAGCCTTTCTGGTCGTTTTTCATGCAAAGCTTGATTCAAATTTTGTAGTCGGTAACGTTTAATATTAACGGTTTCGCCAGGTTTTTTAGTTAGTTACCCATGATGTTTAACGCTTAAGATTCTCAAAATATATCCACTTTTCAGCGCCAGTCACAATTTGATGGAAAATGAGTTTCTTTTTTATTTGATGAGCAGCATTTCGCAAATGGTTTCTCGGTTTTCCTACAGTCTTTCATTCAGTTCATATGGAACCCATTTTCCCATCTTCTGTATCTTTCGTATGGCTTTCAAACGTATAGAAACTGTTTCTTATGTTACATTTAATTGATCCGCTAGTTGTTATTGCTTTTGAGCGTTATCCTCATCCAACAATGCTTATAATTCGCTATCTTCAAACTTTTTCGGTGGTGTTCCATGTTCTTCATTTCTCACGTCAAAATTGCAACTTTTGAATTTTTTAAACCACTCAAAGTACTGTGATTTACCAAGAACATGCTCACCGTAAGCTTCGACAAGCATTCGATGCAATTCTTCAGCAGTTTCTTCAAATGGTAGCAGAAAATCAATGATGTCTGTAAAACGTAGACTTCATGCATAAAATTCGACATGTTCAATGCTATGAGTTGAAAAGTCTTGTTAGATGTTAACAAGGAAATGGCACCAATGACGCGGTTTGACGGTAACTAGAATGACAGCTAGGGCTATCAATGGGTAAGTTCCGGTTTCATATTTACAGACCTGGTAGAATGAAAATATTTTAAAATAAATGCTAAACATTAATAAACAATTAAAATACTGAAAAAAAATAGATTGTAAAATTTCCTGTAGAAGTTTTTATTAGGATATTTCATCAAGATTATGCTTCTGCTCATTCAGAGAAACGTATTCAGAATTAGCTCGAAGTGCTGTGTACGTTATGGCTGACTGGTCCTGTAGATTTAATTGCTTTAGGTTACTTTATGTTGAGCTAAAATGGAAAATCTATAAAAAGGAAAGAAAACATACAGGTGTCTTTTAGAGGAATATCCCGAACTTAAAGGTTCCTGGATATTTACATTTTACAGCAATTATTATATTATCATGAAAAAAAACCCATGAAGCATATAAAAAGGAAATAAGGAATATCATTAAACACCAAATTACTTTTATAAACTTTGTAAACCAACAATAACTTTATAAAAATGCATAAACCAGAAAAATCAAAGAGACCAATTGTATCAAACATTGATTGAAAGGAATTTGAAACTCTACTAAATCAACTACCTTCCTGTTCTCTGACAAACTCAACACAATAAAAAAATTAAAAATTAAAAAATTTAAAAACAAATATCGATAGAAAAGTGAGGTTTTGGTGTCCTTTGAAGTATCCTCCTTGTTTCTGAGTGTACCGAACAAGAAAGAACGACAATGGGAAATTCTCTGTCACCGATCTTGGCCAACTTAATCAAGAGAAAATTTGAAACTGAGTTGAAAGATAAATTGAGTCACTTTCTGACGGTATGGTTATGTATTAGATATGTGGATGATTTTTTGGAAAGTTCGATTCAAACAATGAAAACTTGAGAACAATGACATTCATTTTCCTTTTCTGTGATATTCATTATACCATGTTCAATAATTACCATTTTTGGATGTTTTAGTAAACAACAAAAATATTATTTTTATACAATAAAAACAGGTCAAATTTTGATATCTATAGAAAATAGACCACCACTTGGAGATACATTCCTAGCGATTCGAATCAACTTCCATGATTTAAATCTCATAGCAAATAAATAAATTAATTCCCCTTTAAACAAAGACAAGTATTAAAAAAAAATAATTAGTGAGGTGTACGGAGTGGATGGTTATAACAAGAATATTGAAGATAAGTTTAGACAATTATTGAATGAATCTTCGACTTTTCAAAAGGAATAACACAAAAATAAATTCATGGTAATACCGTTTAATGTCCAAATAACACGAGGACTAGACAAAATTTTGAAAAAAGTGGACATTAAGGTAATTTATAAAACATATAATTAGTTAAGGGAATTTTTGGGTAATCCAATGGATAAAAGTAGATCGACGTGAAAAATCTGGCATTTGTGTAATTAGTTGTACGGATTGTGATCGAAGGTATATTGGGCAAACTAAAAGATCCATATTAACCAGGTATAAAGAAAACATTACGTACAATAGATATTAGCAATTTAACACTTGTTAAATGTGTAAATAATGTAGCGCTTTGAATGTGTATGAAAGCATTCAAATAAAAAAATGTAAAAATAACATGAACCGGGATAAAGGACCTATTCCATTCAGTCAACTTTTTCAATTATTAATGTAACGCTGTTAGCTTCACAGTTCATGATTTTTGCACGCTTCATTAGTTACGGTTGTCATATAAATAGAAGACAATTAAGTTTTAAAAGACAGTTGAATCATCATCAGATGATGCTGAACACCCGTCGAGAAATTTAAAAAAGCAACTTGGTATTTAGTGTTGCTCTCTTCGATTTAGTGATACACCGAAGACTTCATGTACAGATTCACAGAATGACGTACGTATATTATCATATTATAGTAAGTTTTATTTATTGTTAGTTTTCTGTACTGTTAGTTTTATATATTGTTAGTTTTATTTATTTTAATTATTGTTAGCTAAGAGGACACGTAAAATTTAAGTCAATAAAGTATGTTGATTTATTGAAATCGATATGTACATGCCATTATAACATCACAAGAAAATTATTTGGGAATTATGAACAGATGGTTAAATAAAAGCAGTTAAAAACAAATTAATAACAGTTAACTTTAATTATATGTAGAGTGTGCGAAGCATTCTTTTTAGAAAACTTATCCTCAAATTTGGAGATTTTTTTTCTATATGGTTTATATAAAATGATACTGCTTGTTAACTAAGAACCTGAAGTTCTTCACATGTACATTTGTTTGAATGTATGAGGGATTCTACTTATATATCTGGAATTGACAACAATGGTGTTGAGTGTATAGGTACTCACAACGTCATACGGATGCTATTTGTGTTGTTTAGTGATTTGAAAATTTCATCTCAGTCAAAAAATGGAATTCATTCGGGAGAATTTTCGTGCGATGATTTATTACGACTTTCGACGTGGATTATCTCAACAACAGTGCATTGATCAACTCACTTCGACTTCTGAGGAGGAAGTATCATCTAAAGCAAATGTATATCACTGGTTTAGTGTATTCAATCGTGGTCGTCGTTTGCTCACGGACCAATTTAAAGAATGTCGTCAAAAACCATATGACATACCGCGAGATTGAGGCATCCCTAGTCATTACATAAGCATTTAGATGTGAAAAAGGTTTATGCGTGTTAGATTCAGTATAATTTGACAATCGCTGAAAAAGACTCGTATCGATTGGCGAAAAGGGTCAAAAGCCGTGTATAACATATAACCAGGTGTTGAATCTTGGATCTATGCGTATGAGCCCTAAAGTATATAACAGTTTGGTGGTGTTTCAAAATGGGTCAACCCCAATAAAAGTTATTCGCACAAGAAGCACTTCGAAGCAAATGGTCGCCTGCTTTTTTTAGGAAACATGGGCATGTGGCTACAGTACCACTAGAAAATCGTAGGATGGTCAATTCTGAATGGTATACAACTATATGTTTGCTAGAAGTAATTGAATAAATAAGAAAAAGAACTAGCGACAACCATTACAACGCAAGCTGTCACACATAGGATCGAACAACTCAATGTTTGACCGGTCAAAACATCGAATTGATGGGTCATCTGCCATGCAGTCCTGACTTGGCACCCAATGACTTTTTTTTGTTCCTGTCCATGAAAAGATAAACTAAATGGTTAACGATTTTCGATGCCACAAGAAGCGGTTGATGCGTTCAAAATGCATGTTTTGAAGATACCTCAATCGGAATGGAAAAAGTGCTATGAAAATTGGTTTAAACGCAAGCAAAACTGTATCGATCATTGCCGAGAATGTTTTGAAAAACAATAAAACCATTTTCAATGACAAATATTTGTTTTTATTTGTTATTCCGGATACATAAATAGCAGCTCTCGTATATTTACAAACAGTGATCGCTTTTGACTAAGTATTTTAATTTTTATCCATTTTACTTATATACGGCTTCTTTTGTAAGCTTTTTTATGATTTCCTTAGTGATAATATTGTACCCAGAGAATTTTTGGGATTAAATTTAGTCTCAATCACTTTTTGAACCTGCTTGCAGACAATCTTTGTAACAATTGGGGATTTTAGGTTTGATTTGGGGTTTTTTTATGTCGAAGTTAATTAAGCTTGGTTTGATTGTGAAGGAATGATTAGCAAATGTGGGGCTTTGCCTTTATTGCTTTTACCTTATTCTCTATCTCTGGTAGGAATGACTGGTACGAATTGTTGGAAACCTCTGTATTTGTAACTTTTCGAGTCCAAAACGAGTACTATATTACTTTTGTGGCGGAATGGGGTTTCAGATAGTTTTGTGCACCATTGTTTTTTTGGTTATTTAGCAATGCTTTCAATTATTGGGTAGCTTGGTCGAATATCGTTTTATCCTCAAAAACACAATTTGTTCGCCTTATTTTGTTAATATTTATTTTTTTTGTATTTTTCTTGGATCAGACTGAACAATTATTGATTTCAGTTTTTGTTTCCTGTATGAGTGTGACTTTCCAAACCGCTGATTGAACGAAATTATAGGATGATTTTTTTAGTGTGTCCGAACTTCCGATAGGGGTCGCTGTCAAATGAACTGTGAGTTTGCGCTCTCAGTTACCAAAATTATTCAGTATAGTCTGGCAAATCATTATGGAAAGGTTAAGATCGGAGCAATGCTTGCAAATTGACCAAATTTATTATCAAAATCAGCGTTCTCTGTGCCAAACATATAAAGCACTTGTATTGTATCTAACGATATATTTACCGAATTATCGACACATTTCGAACGCATTTCACGCTGCTCGATATTAAAACAAAAAGAAGACGAAAAACTGTTTGCTCCGAAGAAAATATCGCCACTGTTTATGGCAATGTTGATGAAGATCCAAATTGATCAATTTGTCGCCGTTTGCAGAAGGTTGGACTTTGTTATTCGACTTTGAATTCTGCATTTGAATGGTATTGATGGCATTTGCATTTGAATGGCATCCAACGCAACAATCGATTATTGAGGCAACAAGTCGGTGAGAAAATTATTTCAAGGAACGGACCTGTTAATTGACCACCAAGGTCATGTGATTAACGCTTTTAGATTATTTTCTTTGGGGTTATGTTTGACCTATGTCGATAAAGCAATAACTATTGATTCCTTAGAAGCCAACATAACTCGGACAATTGCGGACATAAGACCCCAATTGCCTGAAAAAGTGGTCGGAAATTATATTAATAGAATCCACTTTGTCAGAAGTAGTCGCGGCGGACATTTGTATTTCATATAAAATAAATAGTTTCAAGGCATATAATTTAATAAAATCCAAAAAACATAGATTTTTTTTCCCCGTGCTCTACGTAAAATTTTCAAGATCACAACAAGATCTCCCAAGATCAGTTTCTAGCCTTAAATCGTCATCGTTCTGGCCACCGTCATCAATCGGGCTCGAGTTGAACGTTCGAAAGTATATGGAGGATTGACCAAGGTCCCGATCATATTAATCGGCATAATGACGGCTTAAAGCCAGAAACCGGTCTCGGGAGATGCATGTTGGCGTTGATGGAGCACGGGAAAAAATGTTCTACTGTGTATTTTCATGCATATAATTTAAAATCGGACGTACTAAAAAATCATCCTATATTAAGGTAATTTACAGCATAATTTTCAGGTTCTAAATTTCCCCAGTCAGACTAGTTGTTTCCTAACTTTACAGGTTGATATATTAGAAAAACGTCGGTTCACATTGTTATCAAAATGAGAAAATGAACAGATGAGATATTCAAACCATATTGTGCCACTACTTGATGATATTTCACTACGTGAACTTTATATTTTATTGGCCAATCGGATCGTCAATAGGCAGGCTCGCTGTTGGATCCTAGAGTTTTAAAATAATATTATTACTTAAAAATTTTGTTTTCAAAATTCAGGCGATTTTACAATAAAACTTGTAAAATCAGTAATTTATGCCAATAAAATAATAGTTTTTAAAACGCTAAAATATTTTTTCGGTGACAATTAACTCAGTGTAAACTCATAAACATATCTAACCATTCTAGTTTAAGTTTGGAGTATTGGAGCTATAAATAAACTTAAATATTCCTTTAAACCGACGGTCTCATAACTTAGAGGCTAAACTCTAAAATCATGGCATGCCTTTAAACGGCGAGTGGCTTAATATTAGCTAAATTAATAGGTTTCCAACTAACTTCAAAATCGTTCTAAACGTCCCTTAAGCTCTTTAGTCCCTAACGATATTGACATAAATTTGTTTTGGATCTAAATGAATTTAAAATGGTTATACTATAGATTTTCTAGGATGAAAATTCATGCGCTCTTCGATATTTAAACCATTCTTATTCCAGAAAATAATTCAATGTATTGCTATAATATGTCTTTTTGCAGCCTATTTAGACTGCGTGCTAATTATCAATCTGAGTATAGAAAAAAACATGGAAAAGTTCAAAGAGTGGCAGTTTCAATCAATGAATTAATATAAAATACATTGGAAACGACGCCAATTGTCCGTGTATATATATATATATATATATATATATATATATATATATATATATATATATATATATATATATATATATATATATGTAATATGCTTCCCTCCTCACACAATCCACAAACTGCAAGCTGGAGACGTGGGATTTATATGACCACTGAGCACTTTTTACGATGTTATGGCTTGGTAATGACAGGGTCCAGGGCAAGTGGTAACACAGTTTCAAATAGGAAAGCTCTTTGGAGATGCTTTTATTCGATCAGCGATAATGACATCAGCTTTGAACGGATTTAAAGCTTGTGGGATCTGGTCTGACAACGCTAATATTTTCACTGACGGTGATTTCATTGCCACTAAAGCTACAGATATCGAAATAAGTCGAGTCGAGTCGATAACCACAGACTGCTCAAACTCAAACCACAACCAGGATTACCTGAGAGTCGCAATCATCACCAAGGACTTCGTCTGCAACCAGTAATATTCCACAATCATTCTCAATTTCGTATGTGCCAATAGCCTGCATATCTAACTCAACAAATTTTCCGGAACCAAACAGTTCATTTATAACATCAAATATTTCATGCAATTCAATATTCAGAGTCACAATCACGCCCGGTATCTGCATACAGGTAATTTTCAAGAACCACCCCCGACTTCCAAGTCACTATCTGGACACATATCTGGAGAACAAGGAGATTCAAAAGAATTCTCATTTCACCTTGTATCGCCAAAATAATTGATGCCTTAACTGATGATTCGAAGGAGAGGGAAGACTACACTTATTACATAATCTCTGTATACACAGGAACTTGTTGATAAATAACGTGAAAAATCGATGAGTGTGAAGAAAAAGAGAATAAATAAAAATAAAAGAGTAAAAAGAGTAGAAAAGAAAACAAAACAAAAAAGAAAAGAAAAATAATCGGGTAGTAAATCTGAAGATATTGAGTGTCTTTTCTTGCGGAAGATGGGCTCACTGGGGTTCTGGGATTCTGTTCACATCTATCCTTTTTATAAAGACTGAATACTGGAGACCATCTCCTGCTTTTTGGGTGGGGCATGACTGGGCAAACGAAATGTTTTTATTGATTTATTTTGCTAAGAAAAGTTGCTTTTTTTTGTTCTATCTGATTAGCTTACAAAATAGTTGATTATTTAAATAAAAGTTTATAATTTCTGGAATTACGTTATGTCATTTTTCTAACCGATAGACCTTAAAGGCACCGTCTTACCTCACCTTCCCCTACTAAAAATATTTGTATAGTATCGCATGAGAATATGCTCCATGCCTCGTTTGATGCATCAGCTCGACATCCTAAAGCATTAGTGATGATAAGTGATATTACATAGTTTTTGAAAATTCCCGATAGGAACAACAAAAACCTACACCTCCTGGCGATCATCTAATGATGAGCTCATTAGTCACACTTCACATAATCCTATGGTTGACTAGTGTCAAACCATAGGGTTATCTGTCTAACTCATGGGGTTACCCCATGTTTCTTTCCGTATTTGGCAGTATTTCTAGGAAAGGTAAACTCAAATATGAATATTTTTACATAATCGTATTGCCTTACGGGCTTAGTTCGATAGTTGCAATGTCAAAGGCATTTGTGCGGTATTATGACGGATTCTTCAAGCCCTCATGGTTTGGATATTTGTACTTGTTTACATGTTTCTACATTATTTGCAAGTTTGTATATATTCTCTATTCGTACAAATATCTGGAGGAGGCCTATGTTCGACATCGGATAATTTGTGGCTGATCGATTGAAGATATATTATTTAAGCACTGACGCCAATAAATAGGCTGGGTAAGGCCGGGTGTCTTCTGAGAGATTTTTTACGTTGTTCACATCGCCAGTCCGTAAACTTTCGATAAACTAAAGATCATAACTAAGGGTTGATATGCCATGGAAAATGTTTTTAGGGGTTAACCGACAGCTCATGGTTGTCGTTCAGAGACAATCAACGATGTATGTCTGATGTCCTATGAAAGTCCATATCAGTTCATTTGATTTGAAAACATTGGTGTAAAAAAGTTAATTCATCCAAACCGATTGGGAAGGCAAAGACCGTCCTGGTCTATCTGGTTTTATGGGTAAGGATTTTATCTAAGTGGCAAATGCAACCATTATTATACTCAGAATGAAACAATTTTGAAGTAAAATAATTGTGAAAACAAATACACCATAGAACACAATAGAATAATTAAAAGAATTTGAAATGGAATTTTTCCTCACCCCTTGATATTTCCCCTTCAAACTACCATTTTAGTTAGATAAATTGCTGTTGTTCGTAACGAGTAAATTTTTCTGAAAAGTATTATTAATTAAAATTTATAACAGCTCGCTTATTTTCGGAAGATTGATGAGTTTGTGGCAGGAAATTTATCCCTTTCCATGAGGAATAATTTATTCGCCAGGGGTAAATACGGAAATGTGGGATACGACCGAAAACGCAGATTTAGTGTCTTTGACATCGTTAACCAAATTGAACAGTACCGAAAGTGTTATTGCGTCGTTTAGAAAATAAAGCTCTTTTATATGCATGAAACTGAAAAAGAATTTCATATTTTTTATTCCATTTTATATTGGCTACTTTTGTGATATTTCAGGTAATCAAATATATGAATCGACATTCACAGACAAACACAGGTTGTTTAAAAAGAAACAGACATTTTTAGAGTCAAAAAACTATAAGAAATGTTTAATTAGACTCTAAACGCTCAATTTCCTTAATTTTTTATTTAAGGTCCGACTAGAAACTTTCCACGACGATTTCGACAAGAAAATGATATATCGAGTCCGGAAAGAGATTTTTTTAAGAGAAAGGAAAATAGTTTATGTAAATATTTATTTAGCCTGTTATGTAATTACCACTAACATTTTGCCAAAAAGTTGCTTCTTTATCGCTAAAAAATATCAACAGGTTGTACAGCTCTTCTTTCGTTTTAAAAAAATTTCCCATTTAAACAATTTTGGAGGAAGTAATCCGAGGGAGCGACGTTCGGTGAGTAAGGTGAGTGGTGTAAAACATATCAATTGAAGCTCGACAATATTTGTTTAGTCCTGATTAAAACGTGTGGTCGTTCATTGTCGTTCGGGTCGTTATACCCGATACATGTTTCAACTTGCATGAGTCCATAAAGTCGAGCTAAGCCAATTGTGAAACTTGATTTATTGATAAGTTGTATGTTGTTGATAAGTAGCTAATACGTACTTCTTGATAATAAAATTCATTATCGTTGGGCAAAAACCTTGTTGACCAGCGTTATTAGAACATTATTAGAACACTCAACATTCATTTTATAACTGGATGGACATTTATTTGTTTGTGTGTATTGAAGATATTTATCATCTCTAAACGATCAGTTCTTCTATTGGAACTTTCAATTTGAAACATTAAACTAGAAGAGGTTTACAACTAAACACCGAATCACTTTTTTTTAATTTTCGACGCGCGTTTCGCTGCTCTTGTTAGCATGATGCGAATGTGTTTAGAGGTAATGCTAATGTGTTTAGTCATAAATAGCTTCGAGTATAATCTCCAAAGGGCATTAAATGAGCAAAATCAACTGTTCATTACTTTTTTCAGATGAATAATCGGTACTTTATTATCTAGACGTTGAAAAACGTTCAGCTTTAATTATGGTACAGTTTTGTTGAAAATGATTTGTAGTTTGTGTTGATATGACGTTACAAAATTGTATGTAATTATAATAAAGAAAGCAGACAGATGGAGAAGCGAATACAACAGAAGATGAACACGAAAGTAACTATGCAAACTAGGGAACTACCACAACCGGGAAGAAATAAGGAATTTTTACAAAAAGGTGAAGAAAGAAAAAGGAAAACGATATCAAATAGTAAACATTAGATTTAGAAAGAGTACTCTGACAGGAGATTAAGGAATAATGAAGGAAATGTGGAAGGGATATTTTGAGGAAATGTGATATTGAGATATTGAAGAGAAAAATGAAGAACTGATGATGGATAGAGAAGAAAATACTCCAATAACGGAACCTACAAAAGAAGAACTAGAAAAGACTATAAAACAACTTAATAATACTAACAGTCCAGGAAGGTATGGAATACCGGTAGAAAATAACATTTGCAGGAGATGAGCTGAAACGAAACTTATTCGAACTGATTATTGCAGTCTAGAGATAAGAAAGGCTGCCATCATGCTGGGAGAATGCCACCATTATACATGTCCTAAAGATATTATACATATCCTATCATGATTAAACATGACACCTTCTCTGTTTACCCATTCTGACCGGTTCCTTCGTCTATCGAAGAAACTCGATCTTGTTACAACGGATGTTACATCCGTTAATGTCATGTTTTTGCTTGCAAAAGCATTAGCTGTACACATTCTTACATGCCGTTCAGAAAGTTAAGTTTGGTAGTAGGGGAGATTAATCCAAAACCGGGTGTGGGGGTAAAACCGGGACATGGCACTAATCTTTTCTAATGTATTTCAAATTTTCGCGCACCTTGTTCACTGCAGTTAGCCATCTTGAATAGCTTGTTAACAAAAGTTAGATGACGTGCGTGCGCGCTCCTTGAAAATATTTATGATAAAAGTTTTTACGAAGGTTTGATGAAATATTCGACAGATTTGGTGTATTATAATGTTGTGCGTCAAGGTATGTTAATTTGCTTTTGTTTCAAAGATTAAGTATGTACTAAGGTTAAACGAACATTGGTTGAATCTTTATTGCGGCATGTTTTTAAGTTATTTGATTAATTTGTTTCCCTTTGGTGCGCTTGGGGTAAAATCGCACGGGGTAATAGCGGTAATAATTTTGCACAATTACAGCCATTCTTTTATTTCTATTTAACATTATTTTGTATGATATATTGTTACAGTTCACAACAAAATGCCACCAAGTTATAAAAGTACGACGAAACGACGAACCGACAATCCTGGAGTGAAGAATGTATGAAAAATGCCATTTTGGAAGTAATACACGGAAAATGTGGATATCATGTCGCTTCTCGAAAATTCTCGGTACCACAATCGACTCTGGAAGACAAAGTAAAAAAGTACCAAATAAATAACAATGTCGAAGACGCTTCAAAGAAGGTCTAGGACGTCTTAAGATAGTTTTTACAGGTGAGCAAGAACATTTAACTTATCAGCCCATAAAAGCTCTTGAAGCTCAATTATTCGGACTAACGTACACGGATTTTCGATATCTTGCTTTTCAAATGGCAGAAAAAATGGTATAGATCACAATTTTAACAAAGACACCGCATTAGCTGGAATGGATTGGCTTTACGGATTTTTACGACGCCATCTAGTGTTATCGTTACGTCTTCCAGAGCCTACTTCAGTTGCCCGTGCAATGGTATTCAACAGGGTAAATGTCTCAAAATTTTTCTGAATGAAAATGAAATTTTGAAAATGAAAATACAATTTTGGACCAATCAAGATATTTAATGTTGATGAAACTGGGATCACGACTGTCCCCAAAGAAAAATTTTGAAAAAAAACTTGAAAAAAGTTCTTGCTCTAAATCATATAAAGTAAGTAGGTCTTATCTCTTCAGCTGAAAAGGGCCAATTTATGACCGCAGTTTTGTGTGTGTCAGCTGCAGGTGCCTATGTTCCATCACTCTTAATTTTTCCGACAGTCCGTATGAAGGCTGAATTGTTAGATGGTGCACCCCCTGGAACTATCGCAATATGCCATCCTAGTAGATGGATACAAAGAGATATATTTGTTCACTGGCTTAGTCACTTCATCGCGAACGTCACACCTACTAAAAATGACCCTGTACTGCTTTTGCTTAATGGACACGCGAGGCACACCAAAAATCTTGCCTTGATAGAAAAGGCACGAGAGATTGGAGTAATCATAGTTTTCCTCCACACTGCACACATCGTCCATAACCTCTCGATGTTAGCATCATGGGCCCATTAAGCACCTATTACAGCCAAGAAGTGATGACACGGTTGCGTAATAATCCAGGTCGTAGTGTAAACCAGTTTCCACTTCGAAAGCTTTTTGGGATAGCGTACGCAAAAGCAGTGACTCTACAAAATGTTATGAGTGGTTTTTAAAAACAGGTATTTATCCACTGAATCCGAATATATTTTCAGATGATGATTTTATTTCTGCTACTACAACGGATAATAATGTCACATATACTGACCCTACGACGAATTCTTCTGAATAAGTTACAGTTGAAACTCAAGACAAACATATTGTTGTTAACACAAACGTTGCAAAAGTTAACTCTGTGCATGCACAGCAGTATCAACTTTCAAAAGCTTTACCAATAAATCCACAACCAACTCCATCGAAGCGACCAGCAGGTAGTCCACAATCGTCGTCTCTAACTTTTTCACCAGCTGATATTTTACCTAAGCTTTAAGTTGCAAGAAAAACAACTACAAATGCTCGTCGAGGTAAAAGTGCTGTTTTTACTTCATCACCTTATAAATTAGAATGGAAGAAAATGACGCCAAAAAACGAACAAAAAAATATTTCGAAACTTAGTGATAACATAGCAAATCCTAAACAATCCAAAAAGAAAAAGGTTTCAGACGATCCGTGTATTTATTGCACTGAAATATACGGAAATACGCGATCAAGTAATGATTGGGTGCCATGTCTTAAATGTAAGAAATGGGCCCATGAAGGCTGTACTGGTTGGGAACAAGATGAACAAGATGATTTCCATTGCTTCCGTTGTTAAGGGGCAAAGTCGGGTATAAGATAAGAGTATATCCGGTTTTGGACCAGGTATGGAGCAAAACCTTAAAATGTTAACTTTTAAAAATTATTATTTTTTTATTACTTAAAATAATAAAACCTACGATCTCGTTAACCAAGTATGTGATTAATAAGTTAAACTAAACGAAGGGTAATAAAGTGAATCAATAATGTTTGAAATATTTTTTTATTTAATATTTCCCTTACCGTCCCGATTTTACCCTACTTTACCCTATTAAAAAAAACGGAACATTCGTTTGCTACACGTAAAAGTTATAATTCCTTCAACTGCCCCCAAAACGTTAGGAAGTACCTCCCGAGATCAGACGGCTAAAGATCAGAAACAGGTCTCGGGAGACACTATCTATCTAACGTTTTAAGACGATTGAGGAAATGGGGAATTTTTGCGTAGAACACGGATGAATTTTCCGTTTTTTGAATATTTTTAATATTTTCCACGAGTTCACTATGAAACTTTACATGCATATCTGGTGCCTAGACAAAACCTGGGCGGGTCATGGACTGTTCCGCGCAATACATGGTTGTACCGTTAAAAATTCCTTGAGCTGTTTTCCGAATGTTCAGTTCGAACCCGACTGATAACGGCTTAAAGCCATAAACCGGTCTCGTGCAACATTGGTAAGGTTTTTGGTGGCGGCTGAAGGAATGCACATTTTTTCCATAGAGGCACGGATAAGTTTTTTGAATATTTTTAAAATTCTCCACGATTCCACTACGCAAACTTTAACTTTGGAACTTAATATAAACAAATGTAGTATTTCAAAATAATTTTTCCTATAACAATATAAGATCCAAATGTCTTTTCAACATAATGTTTGACCTTCTGCTTTATTGTGAAGCAATGAAACTACCGTGTTTTACTGTGGGAATGGTATTTTCATATGATCTAATGCAGTAATATTTTTTCTCATATAGTTTTCTGGCGATCCCAACGAAATAAACAAAACTTGTTTTCGTCAGTAAAATTGACCGAGAGCCAGAGATATACCAGAAATGCGAAGCAATATCACTTGCTAATTTTTGATTAGAAATGAAGCCATTTTTTACCATAGTTTATAATTTTTTTCTGATTGTATCACAATTGTTCACAATTTCCGCACATGTCTCCCAAGGCAGCTCTATTTCTATCCATACTTATTACAACATTATTAAAACACTCAACGGTCATTTTACACCTGGATGATATTTGTTTGTTTTTGTGTTCTGAATATCACGGGCGTAGTCAGGATTTAGCTTGGGGGGGTGGGGGGTGGGGTTGGAGAGTTAGTTTGAAGTAAATAAAACAACAAAAATATACTTACATGAAATTTAATGTCTATATATTCATCGGAAAAATTACGACATATTTATTAACTTTATTATTAGTTCTTAACTTTAATAACATATTAATTAGTTCTTAATTTTAAATGAAATGGTTAAATTAATTTCGTTCCTCTGCGCTAAATCTAAAACCATTAAAGAAGAAATCTTCGGCTTCACTCCTCGTATTTTTTCGATATAATATTAGGTAATATTTGGCTTATGGCTATTTGGCTTATGGCCCCTTTGGCTACGCCCGTGATGAATATATTTATCATTTCTAAAAGGCCAATTTTTCTATTGGAACCTTCGTGGTGAAACATTAAAATAGAAGAGATTTATCATTAAACAACACATAACTTTTTTAAACTTTACGACGCATAATGCCAATATATTTGGTGGTAATGCTAATGTGTTTATATGACATTACAAAATGAATTGCAGTTATAATAAAGAAAGGAGAGAGAGATAAATCAGCGAATGCAGCAGATACAATCGGATACGGAACAGAAAGCAAGAGCTAAGAAAGTAATTAGGCAAAGGAAAATAACTAGGAACGAGGTAATTGAATAGTAGACTGAAACTTACTGCAACAGGAAAGAAATAAAGAATTTGTAAAGAGAGGTGAAGAAAGGAAAAGGAAAACGAAGAACTGCTAATAGATACGAAGGAAAGTACTCAAGTAATATAACCTATAAACGAAAAAATAGAAGAGACTATAGAACAATTTAATAATAATTAGAATCCAGGGAGGAATAGAATAGAGGCAGAAAACATAGCATTTGCAGGAGATGAGCTTAAACAAAAACTATTCAAACTGATTGTTGTAATCTAAAGAGAAGAAAGGATACCAGCATGTTGAGGAAATGCCACCATTATACCTATCCTAAAGAACGGAAAACAAATGGATGTAATAATTATAGAGAGATATTTTGTTATATGTGGATAGTTATAAGAAATACAAGGCAGGTTTTAGGAAAACCACTGCCCAAGTTTTTGTAAAGAAAGAAGCACTTACAACGTGTGAGGAGTATAAAATCTCAGCAATGGTACTGTTCATAGGTTTTAGTAAAGTTTGTGATTCAGTAAATATATTCAGAATGAAAAAAAACCATAGATGGATTTAAAGTCCCCTCTAAAATAGTGAGATTAGTGAACTTGGGAGTGAAGAGAACAATAGCCAATGTAGGTGTGAAAGGAGGAACGACAGAAGATTTTCTGACCAAGGTCAAGGGGATTAAAGGGGATTCAGTATCGATACTATTATTTAATATGGTTTTGGAAATTAATATTAGGAAGGGTCAGTTGAACAGAGAAGGATACATACTTTATAAGAGTCATCAAATAGTGGATTACACGGACCGTATGACAATACTTGCGAGAAGTAACAAAAAATCGAAAGAAGTAACAATAAGGCTAGTGGAGGCAGCATACGATTACATTACAGATAACAGAAGGTACCCAAGAAAAGGTCCCGAAAGTAGAAGTTGATACCGAATTAGAAAGAATGTCCGTTGAAAGAGTGGAAGAATTTTCTGCTTAGGGGTCAGGACGACAAACAAGTGTGAAAAGAACAAGAAGACAGATCTTAGATTAATGAAAGCTAAAAGACGGTCGGAATAGGAGCCTTCCTAATAAGATCGAACCTCATCCAGAAATTCCAAATTTATTATTAATTATTAAAAAGATTACATTAGACAGTGTTGAGATTTGAAACATGGATTCTAAACAAAAAAGAAAGGAACAAATTTTAATATAGGGCTATAGGATAACCAGAAAGATATCATGAGTAAAGTAGGTCCATAGCTTGTATATGAACAGAACGAGTCAATTTAACGAATGAAAGGAAATTTATATTTTTAAAGAGCGAAAGATAAATACAATAGTGAAACGGAGAAGACTGCAGTGGCTGGCCGCATATAGAGGATTGGAGAAACCAATTGGTGAGCAGGATTGCATGGAGAAGACATCAAGGTAAAAGAAGGTATGAAAGACCAAGGAAACAATGGATAAAGGCTGTCAGTGAAGAACTGAGATAAAAGGGGGCACTAAAGGTCTATAATATAGGTATATATTTATATAATAAAGAAAATTCGGTTTGTTCAAATACTGTTTCACCCATTGTATATAATATTTTATTTTTAATTATTTTAATTTTGTAAAATGAAAGCATTAATGCTTTTCATCCATTACTATTTACTTATCTGTTAATTGGAGGTCAGAAGTTATCTAATCTCGATAATAATAACACATAAATTACATTTCTTTGAGGCATAAACGATTTCATATACTTATTTGTTTTATTATATTAATGGTAAGTTTTTAATAGTAGTTATTCACCGATACACTATACATTTTCAAATTAACTATTTATTCATATAATGCTCGCATATCAAGTAAAATTTAGTTTACTTTGCTCAGCAATTGGAGTAAATATTTGTTATTTTAACATCAATAATACTTTTTGAGCGCAATACCTCGTAATTTTATTTGTTTTCGAATCCAAATAACTGAAAAATTATATATCGTGAAAATTCGGGTTCAATTCACCCAGGCGGGTTATTGATCCGTCCCGTTTTTTCATTCCTGCATAAGCGGATTATGAAAGCTTTTGAAAATGTAAATTCTGTAATATCAGTTTTGATACCGGATATTTTTGAATTCGGAATCTTAATAACCAAATGGGTAAACATAATCTAGTTACAATAATGTTGAAATGCCTAATAGATTCACAAAGCCAACGGTCAATGAATTATTTATCATCATGTTAGATTTTTTTAAGATTCAAACAGTGTATTTATGATTCACCTAATAATTTAATTTAGAGGTCTTTGCAAGATAACGCTAGAGACAGATTAATAATGTAATAGTAAGAACATGCAATGGGAGGCAATAAAATACTTTTATTATAGCTAAAGTGGAGTTTACGAGAGAAAACTGAAGTTAATATTGGATTATGAAGTGATATTGATATTGATATTGATAGTGATATTGTAAACTGAAGTAATAAAATATTGATTGTTTAATCAAAAATCGATTTATTTTCAGCGTAATCCCCGTTTAGTTCAATACACTTCGCCAAACGGCTTTCCAATTTTGTATGCCTTCCATAAGGTACAACTTGCGGAGTTCTGCAAAATAGTCCTTTTTTTCCGTGATAATCTCTTGATTTGATGTAAACTTATTTCCAGTCAGCCATTTCTTCATGTTTGGAAAGAGAAATAAGTCGAAAGGGGGCAAGTTTGAAAAATATGGTGCGTGCAAAGTGAAACAGCATTTTTTGCTTTGCTAGATGAGCACATTTTTTATTAACCCTTCGTTAAATTTCACCGATAATACAGCATAATACTCCCTTGTAGTTGTATTTTCTTTTTCCGAATAGTCGAAACCTAGAAATCAGTAGTACTGGCCTTTCCGGCTAATAAAAGTGTGCCTCTGTGTCAGGATAGGTTTATAGTATAAAATCCACTTATTTTACTGTTTCTTTATTTCTGGTGTATAGTGATGAATCTTTTTTCCCCTGTTTTTAAATCTGAAGTTTCACGATCAACAGTCACGAAACTTCTTTGAATGTCGCTTATATGTTTAAACACCGTTGTGACATGATCAGTTGATTTAATTTTTGGGTCTGCAGTGGCACCCATCGCACTGATAGTTATTGATTGCTCAAATATCCATACCCGTTAGCCCAAGAATTTTTTAATCTCAACAATCTCTCTAATCTTCATTCTGTGATCGGTAATAGTAGAACACGATTAGCCTCAGTGGGGCTTCCTAAGGACGGAACGTCATTCGTGTTGGTTCGACCACACTGAAATTCAGTAAATCACTGATCAGCCATAAAATATGCACGAGCAGCGTCGCCATAACACATTTTTAATTTTTCTTAGTAAAACTAAATGTCATCATGTTTAAAAGTAAAACTAAATGTCATCAACATGAAATTTATGAAGTGTTACTAGCAAGGTAATAAATACCTACGTTCCTACCCAACATATTACAGGTTGGATACCACATGAATTTAAAGAAATCATTTAACACAATATATTATCATGTGTGATTTGTTTTGGATATATAAAAATATAATCCATTTTAACAAACCATTGTTAGTTAGCGAATAAATGTTAGCTGTTTTGGACTGTTTACAACAACCTTCAAAACTTAATGGAACAAATATACTGAGCCACCTCAAATGTGATATAAAGCTGATGTTCATTAAAAAAGCAATATTATTATTTGCTTGCAAATTGAAGGAATTGTAAACAATTATAGGAATTGTACCTCTCGCTTCTGTAAACAAATCCGTATAACCGTAGCCTTCGTTCGCATTAGAGTTGTTTTTTTTTTGTTGTTCGCCGGAAAAAATGTTAAGGGTAACAAGAGACCAATGAATTGTTGTGAAATTTCATTTGAAACTTAGAAAAACCGCTACTGAAACTTATAATTTGTTGAAAGAAGTGTATGACACTGAATGTTTATCGCGTGCACGTGTTTTTGAGTGGTTTAAGCGTTTTCAAGATGGCCGAGAACACGTTGAAGATGATCTACGCCCGGGTAGATCCACGTCAAAAACGAATGACAATATCGAAAAAATCCGCAATCTGGTTCGATCTGACCGTTGGTTAAGTATTCGTGGAATTACTGAAACTGTAAGATTTGACAAATAATGCGTACGGCAAATTTTACATAACAATTTTAACATGCAAGAAGTATGTGCCAAAATGGTGCCTAAAATTCTCACGTTTGAACAACAAGAAGCTCGCAAAAATGTTTGTACTGACTCTTTGAATGTTATTGAAAATGATCCAAACTTATTGGAAAGGATAATAACATATGACGAATCCTGGTTTTTTTACTTATGATCCTGAAACGAAGCGCTAATCCATGCACTGGAAGAGCCGAAATTCACCGAGAGCCAAAAAATCTCGAATGAGCTAATCAAAATTCAAAGCAATGATGATTATTTTTTTCATATTCATTCGATTGTGTACCTTCACTGTATTCCTGAAGGTCAAACTATTAATCAATATTACCGTGAAGTGTGAACTCTGTGAAAAAGGCGACCCGAACTGTCGAAGGACAAGTCATGGGTTCTCCACCAAGACGATGCGTCGGCTCATTCCGCATTGTTTGTCAATAGGTTTCTACCCAAGTACAGCATCTCAGTGTCAGACCATTCCCCTTATTGGCCCGATCTTGCGCCGTGCGGCTTCTATCTGTTTCCTAAGTTGAAATCTGCATTAAAAGGAACAATATTTGAGCCTGTTGAAGCTGTGAAAGAGAAAGCGGCACGCGTTCAGAAGGAGCTGACAGAAGAAGATTTCCAGCACTATTTCGAACAATGGAAAATTCACAGGGAGCGTTGTAGGGACAGAGGAGGGGGTGTATCAAAGGTGATAATCAGTAAATATGTATGAAATCAAAATAAATTGTTTTACAGCATCAGTCTCATTATTTAATAGTCACACCTCGTATTTTGAGCTATTACCAACAAATGGAAAAATTAATTGAAATATATTCTGTTAATAATGGGCAAAACTGAATAATGTTTTACATAAAAAACGCAAGATAATGTTCGAGCTCATGTATACATAGTGTGTCAGAAAAATAACAGCATTTTTAAAATATAAAGAAAACTACACAATCTATTGAAACAATATATAACCGGAAAACCGTATATTCCATATAGCGCTTAAAATGACAGTGCATTTTGTCACCTCGTCTCAAAAACATGATAGGACAAAGAGCTAATATTAAATTTTGTTTAGCTCGCTAAAACTATTACAGAAACATTTGGATTGATGAAAAAAGTTTGTCGTGATGATTGCTTATCCCGTCTTCAAATGATATAAGCGATTCTCGGATGGTTGTGATGTTTTGGAAGATGACCCACAGCAAGGCTGGCAAAAAAATCAAAAGTCGCGATGAGTTGGTGGAAGAAGTGCATGAAATGATCGCCTATGATGAAGTATTGAAAATATGTAGTCTGAAAGCTGTATATTTTCTTTTTAAAACGAGACCGCCATCATTAGAATCGATGAACGGATTGTCAAGTTACAGCGCTTAAAGTGACAGTACTTTTTGTGACCTCGTCACAATAACATGATGGAACAAAGAGCTAATGTTAAATTCTGTTTCAAGCTCGTTAAAACTTTTACAGAATCCTTTCGCCATCTCGTCACAAAAACACGATGGAACAAAGAGCTAGTATTAAATTTTGTTTCAAGCTCGGCAAAACTTTTACAGAAACATTTAAATAGTTGAAAAAAGTTTATAGTGAGGATTGCTTATCCTGTACACGTGCTTTCGAGTAATACAAGTGATTCCAGCACGGCAGTGATGCTTTGGAAGACGATCCAAAGCAAGGCCGGTTAAAAAACAAATATCGCGATGAGTTGATTGATAAAGTGCGTCAAATGATCGCCTAGATGGATACGAATTAGACTATGAGATGTATAGCGGAGGAATTCAATATGACCAAAGACATGATTCACAATATTTCTACAAAGCATTTAAACAAACGGAAAATCTGTGCTCGATTTGTTCCTCACCGGACTGTCGCTGTTAATATACTCCGTATTCGCCTGATTTACCTCCGTGTGACTATTTCCTGTTCTCGAAACTCAAACTGGCCATAAAAGCAATTGACAGCATTACATGAGTCCAAGAAGCGGCGACGAGGATCATTGAGGCAATTCGGATAAACGACATAAAATATATATGGTTGGTTGAACGTAGCCGGTGTATTGATTTGGAAGAGATGTATTTTAATTCAAAATAAATACTTTTGGTAAAATAACTAATTGTTTTTTTTTATTTAAAAAGTTACGTTGTTTTTCGGGCAGACTGCGTATTTGATCAGCAATTATTGCAGCTTGGTTGGGATGTATTACAACCTCTATCAAACAGACCTGTCATTGCACTAGCTTTTTGGGCAACTCTATATATAAAAATGTAATATTCTTTCTTGAGGAATGTTGTCTTTGGAATAATTGTTTTTTGTGTCCAAATTACAATACCATAAAATTTAATTTAAAAATAATGTTGGTAATATATTTTAAATTTCACTAAAATATCGTAGAAATACAAAATATCTGAATCATTACAGAACTATTGACAATTTGGATTTACATTTTTTCTTGACCTAGCCTAAAGTTGATAACGATATTAGTCTGATATTAAGCAAACTCCGTTGTTGAAGAATGTGCAACTATCCTTTGACATGTCCTGAATAGTCTAATACATACGTTTCTATGGTCCATGAAGTATTTAACCGCAAGGAAAATGCATTGTTTAGAAATGGAATTTCAATTACAACGGTTCTCGTTACAGTAAATAATATATACGAGAAACAAACCACTTTTTGAACTGCATTTCATTATGTCCATTTGAAACAATTCAAAGCTGTAACTTATTCTGGCCTAGTAATGTATTGTTTTCGACTACTACACTGCTATACGTTAGATATGCAATATATTGTAAATGTTTCTAACTAGACAAATTGGAAGCATGACAATTTTAATGATTTTAAATGAATACATCCCCTGTTATTAAAATATAAGATAGGAAATATTACTATGATCTAAAGGTAAGGTGATTTTTGTTATCAAAATGCGCACGTTTCTGTATTATTATAATAATTTGTGTTTTTAAGTTAGTATGACGGTCCTTGACATCTGCGGAGAAGTTTCATATAATTTCACTTGTTAAGTTAGAAATTATTCCGTCTTTTAAAATGTCATTAGTCATTTCTTAATATGGATACATAATAATCATCATTCTCGTCATTATCATCTACTAATGCATTAGCTGGTAAATGAGACTGTTGGAGTAAATTTCGGGCTTCTTCCATCAACGAGCACCTACACATTCAAATAATAATGATATACCAAATTTTCGTAGTTAGAAAAAACTTAAAAGTCTGAATTTTTAAACTTCAGGGCTATTTAAGGTTATCCTTCATTTAAAATTATCTTCAAGGTCACAGCACTTCCGGTTATTCCGTAAGTCACCAGTAACTTCCTTATTTTAAATAGAATACCCGGTTTATTATTTCATTTTTGGATTTCTGAGAAAATTTCATGTTGAGTTCCATGAGATTTCCCTATATCTATTTTGAACTGTTTCTTAAATATCTAGATTCTTTTGCAACTTTTGAAAGATGTAACCTTATTTTCAACACTTATATTCATAACAAATGACACTTTCGATATCCACATTGATAATTAATTTTTCGCATACAGGGTGTCCAAAATTTGAGAACCAATTACATTGCTTTAAAAAAATAATGTAATTGGTTAAATTACATTATTTTAAGTTGAAAAATTTCGTTCTTTCAAATGTGACACTCTGTATATTATTGGATGGTCGTATGCCAAATTTGATTCTGCATCGATTCGTTATAATTACTGATTGATTTGTCCGTTACTTTGTGATAGTTCATTTTTTAAAACAGGAATAAAACAATTTTTTTACTTTGTTATTTATCACTTTTATTTGTAAACAAAATAGATACAAAGAACATAAATCTGCATACATATTAAAGAAACAACACTCTAATTTTGCGAACCATTTCCTATATACCGAACATATATTTTCAGAGATTACAAATTTGAAAATTTTACATACAGCTCCCAAAAGCAAAAAATTAAACATTTCAGAAGCTATTGAAATTTATAAATATAATAAAGATCCATCTAGACAGCTATTAAACGATCAGACGGATCTCCGAAATCCCCCACTATTTAAAATATTGTAAAAAATTAACCCCAATAAAAATATAAAATTAGGTACATAGAATAAACAGATGTAAAACATTAGTTTTAAAGTAGTGTTTGAGAATGTAAAGTCGTTTTTAGGAAACAATAGTCACACAAATTTTGTTTACAAATAAAAGTGATAGATAACAAAGTAAAAATATGTTTTATTCCTTTTTTTGATTCGTTATAACTTTCCTTATACCTATTTCCAACAGTTTTCTTGTTAATCCATAAGTATTTTTTATCAAAAGCCGATGAAACTTGAAAAGTCCTATCTAGTAAGCCTTGATTTTGACAGGAATTGAAACACTATTGATATTATGTCAAAGCAGTATCAGCGCACAAATTCGTGAGGTATCGAACAGGTACCAGAGTTATTACAGTTTAAGTGATTTTGTTAATTTTTTCAAGTAAAATTTATAATGAAAAATATTCCAATTCTGATTTGTTAAATTTGTTTTATACGCATGGTAAATGTGGACTAATTGTCAGACGAGCATGCAGATTATTTAACGAACGATATTCGGAGCTACCAACAATGACTTCCGGAAAATTCAAAAGAATCGAAGCTCGGTTTTTGGCAACTGGGAGTGCAAGGGCAATATAAAATTAGCTAAAGCTCGTAATAAATAATGAAGATAACGAAGTGAATGTGTATGCTTAATTTCAAGTTTATCCACGGAGTTCCACTCAAGAAGCAGCACTGGATTTGGCTATTTCAAGAGCGTTAATCCACAGAATATTAAGTAAACACAAAATGCATCCCTTTTTTTGATATAATTAAGTCGACTTTTGCGAGTTCATGTGCATAAAAATGACCGAAGATCCGAGATTTCTTCATAAGATTATGTGGAGTGATGAATCAAAATTGATTGAGCAGGCAAGGAATCGCTGAAATAATCACTACTGAGCACAATACAATCCACATATCATAACGGAACATAATCACCAGGACCAATTTAGTTTTAACGTTTTAACGTTATGGACAATAGAGTGGCATATCAAGTGTTCGATGAAAATTTGAATGGGGCTAGATATCTGGAGTTACTCAGAGGGTTTGTTAGTGATTTCCTAAATATTCTACCTCCACGTGATAGAACAAACATTTGGTATCAGCTGGAGGGTACTTCACCACATTCCACTATAAGGCCTTTCCACCTCTCCATTCCACCTCTGGGGCCTTATAAAAGAACAAGTGTACTCTAGGCCTGTACAAACTAGAGAGGAATTATTCAACCGTGCTCACGATGCGTTTACTAACCTAAATCCATGCGAAATTCGAAGGTTTGTTTCTCGAGGAGTATGTGACAGTTATCCAGTGTTGTAACCAAAATGGCGATCATATAGAACAATTATTGTAATTTTACATTCATTTAATATTTCTTGTAATTATGTTCCATTTTTTAATATTTTTCATTTGTTATTACGTTCTAAATTTTGTTATGTTCCCGTTTTGTTTTCATGTTCTAATTAAAGTGAATTTCTGAAGTGTCAGTCATTGTCAATGTGGATTTCAAAAGTATCATTCTTGTGCTTCTGTCTACCCCAGAAGCGCTTGGCACCAGTCGAAAATGGTTAAAAGGCGCGAAAATAAAGAAGTTACTGGCGACTTTCGGTATAACCGGAAGTGCTATGACCTTGAAAATATGTTAAAATGAAAGAAAATTTTAAATAACGCCCAAGTCCAAAAATTCAGAATTCTAAGTTTTTTCTAACCACGAAAATTTCTAACGAACAGCTACCGTAAGAAACTCGGTATAGAGGTTAGAAAATCGATCGAGATAGCAAAAGCTTTCTAGAGTGAGATTCCCGATATTTTCGGAAATCTTTGCTGCTGGATTCAAGAGCCTCTTCTGAAAACATGCCTATATCCAGAACACATTGTCAAAATGACATAAGATGCCTGAGAAACTCGTTGAGCACTGTAAAATTTAAAAATAGATAAATATATTGAACACAAAAAAGAGTAAAAGAAATACCTGTTATTGAAGCAGTAAGAGCATAGTTTCGAAAAAAACATTCTGGCAGTATTTCCATCAGTTGTTGTGCCATAACCCTGCTTTGGCATATTAACCTACAAGCTCAAATCTTGTCGTAACTTGCTTATGATCTGCTCTTTTCTTTCCTTTAGAAATTTTTATTCGAACTCGTTTGGTATCTGCTACTAGCTTATAAGACATATGTTGGCAGCCATCCATTCCCAGTTGGCAGCCATTCCCATTTTAAGCACCTTATCTAGATATATAGAGTAGATATTCCATAGTTATATAAACGTTTATCTAATGAAAGGATCATTATTTTCTGTTCATGACTTTGGGGTCACACCACAAATGTGAAGTATGTGTTAAAGAATCACTGGCAATGCCAAACATCTTCCCATATATCATTGTCATTTTGAAAGTATAATTAACGATTATGTAAGTTGGATTTCTGCTACCTGCAATTTTTTGTTTTGATAGCTCTGGTGTTTCTATTTCACAAATAAATTTTATTGGACTACAGAACCCGGTAGAGGTTGGTCGAAAATTTTGCCAGAGTATGCTTCCCATATCTGCTGCCATCTGCAGTGGAACCAGACAAATGGCAAATAAATGAAAATCAGTTCCCTTACTAAACTGCTACCTTACTATACTCTATCTGTGACAGTTGTCGAATAATTATTAAAAACATCTTCCTGTGATTCGACAATTTGCTTAGCTGTATCATTGATAAGTACTTGCAGATTTACCTCAGCAGATATGTCTGTGTTCACAATGTAATCATCACCTGGATATAATTTCTTTTTAGCACCTAGGATAATATTGTAATTGAGATAAATGTTGATATATCGGTGTTTTGTCCCTCGTATTAAAATATATGATTTTTTTTTAAAATCGTCCATCGATAAAAATATCAAAGACTTCATCAGGTATGCATTTGAGAGGTTTTGCAGTTGAAGTGTTAATTATCTTGGTGGCCCCATCTTGTGAGTGTTCTAAGATTTATTTAAGTACTCTAGATGCAGTTCTTCGATCACATGACAGGTTGTTTCGAGTCTCAAGTGCCAGCTCTGCTCTGGAATGATTTTCCAATAATGGCATTATTTTTTCTTTTTCTTTTTCGTTGGTTATCAAGGTCGGTGTTATCTAGTTATGATGATATTTTCAAATATTTTACGAGTGCGATTACAATTTTTCCATATTTTGGCAGCATAAGTACTGAAAACATTAACTTTTTCTGTTACTAAGTCAAATTTAACATCATCTTGATATTCGTTTAAATCAATCCCGTTCAAAACAAACTTGAAAACAGAAGCGTTTTGTTGCTTCGGCGAATTGTGTTCGCATCAGGCGTCAAACAAGTGCTTTCTTCAAATTGACATAATGTCTGAAAATATTTTTACATATACATTTTTCAGTTCTGTGACAAGAATTGAAAAATGTTTCTTCAATCCTTAGCCCTTGGTAGCATCCAAATATAGCGTTAATCCCATGGTAATAAAATAAGTGAACGGGCAAAAATATTCGTGAAACCAAAAAAAAACCAAAATTTTGTTATCAACACATATCATATTTCTCGCTAGATACACGCGCCCTAAAATAATAATATTATGTTTGTAGTAAGTCCTTACCTTAAGTTTTTTTGCTGTACAATCACACTTTTAATATCATTGTAGAAGCATGGTAATAACTCTTCGAAATTCAATCACCGAATGTCACTATTGACACGAAGCGTTTACTTTGATTATTCCATACACTTTTGTTTACTGCCCAATCACACTACGTTAAAACACACATTGTCACTTAAAAATTATATTTTAAGGAATGATATATTCAAGATAATATCATAAGACACATCTTTAGTGACTTTTTTTTCCTTTATTATCTTTTAAAAATAATAAAATGATCACTGTGTGTTGGGTTCATAAAAGCGGCTCGGTTGGCTTTAGATATATCTCCCTTTAATGAACGTTTCCTCGTTCAGAAAATTCTACAACAACTGGAATAACTCACTATTGTATGGCATCATCTTTTACCACGATAACGCTAGACCTTGAATGTATCATGGCCTGGTGTTGTCGTGATGAAAAATGACTGGTTTTCGGTTTACCATTGTTGGATGTTTAATCGTCTTGCTTGACAGGTAACATGTTGAAATGTGATAATACCTTTATAATCATCTTCGGATGCAACCTTGCTGGTGATGTTTAGCGTATATTCATCTTTTGTAAGCTACGTTCGCGTTAATGAATAATTCCCCGAACTATTTACTTTCGGATTTTTTATGTGAAAACTTCTTTAGGCGCGTATTTGCTGAGGAGTGAACGTAAGTGAACCGTCACCGCTAAGCCATCCGACGAGAAGTCGGCGAAAATATGAGTTGTTTGATTGTGGAGAGGGACTCCCTATTCTTGGCGAGGGAGCATATGTCGATACCCTGATGAGTCTAACCACCAACAGACGAATCATGTGCCCTTCAATATAAGGGATGGGTGGGGCTTCCTCTCGGTCAAGCGACTAACCCATACTCATTATGATGGAGACGCAGGTTGTTGTGCGCTCCACATGAGATTATGGAACCCAACGGTCGGGGTGTATAACTCCTGATTACTGTTGTCTCATTGGACGCAGTTCAAAGAAGTTAAAAAACTCCATATATATATATATATATATATATATATATATATATATATATATATATATATATATATATATATATATATATATATATACATATATATATATATATATATATATATATATATATATATATATATATATATATATATATATATATATATATATATATATATATATATATATATATATATATATATATATATATATATATATATATATATATATATATATTAAAATTAAAAAATTAGAAGTTTTCCCTTCTATCGTGTGGTCATAAGCACACACCCATTTTTTTTCCCAATTGGCCAATGGTGCACATATTGGCCTTCAGAATATTAAGTTAGGTATTGCGGTTAGTGCGGTAGCAATTATCGCACTGATTTGTATCCATTATACCCTTGAGAACTCCAGAATAAACAGAGTATGAGTGGGTCACTAAATTTTGGGTTTAAATTTCTAAATCGAATTTTTGATGATTACTTTGAGCTTACTAGCTCTGTATTTTATGAACCACCACAGCTTGTTTGCCTCTTTAAAAGTAATTAACCCGGCGTCGGTACGGTGGATTTTAATTACATACCCCTATGTAATTAAAATCCACCGTACCCCACTGTACCCCCATACAGTGGGGTATGAATAAAATAAAAATACTCCTAGAGAATAGATTATTGTTATCATTTATTAGTATTATTACAGTATTAAAGTAGTTTTAAAACTTCATTATAACAAGAACTACTTTAATATTCTAAGAATGTTATATAAAACTAAAATAATGTAGAACTAACGAAAAAAAAGCATTATTTTTGTACATAACAGGAATCAGATCTTAATAAAGCGTACTATAAACAAATGAATTTCCTACAATTAACACAATTATAATAACATTTTCAGTCTTTTTTTCCGTTCTCATGCACAGCATCTTCCAGATTTGCTTTGCTTCTTACCAGGCAATTCACTATTAGCAGTGTTTGCTGAGCCTGAAGGCATCATTGTTATATCACCATTTTTTCGCTTTAGACTAGTTGATAGTCTGGGATTTGTTTGACGGTTTTTCATATACGTTAATACTAAATCCAGAACTAGCTGTTTTACAAACTGGAGATGTTTTATCGGACTTCGTTATTTGAATTAAATATGACAAATGCGTTTATTGATGATGTGTTTAACAGGGAAAAAATATAGTCAAAGGTCATTTGCGACGATTACGTGGCACGTTATAATTACTAGATAACTCGTCTACTATATCAACGCCTTTGTTAAGTTATATCGGTACGGTAGGGTATAGGAATACGTACTGAATTAACGGTAAATAATTCACTGCTGTTTACATCAGAATATACTGCACGCATTTTTGGTCAGAAACGCCAAATACGAAGACACACGAATACTCACGAACCTGTGACATGTTGATAATAGGCTACACCGCGGTAAACCTCATTGGGGTATAAAGTGCTCCACGGTACCGATGCAAGGTTAAGGGCTTACACCACCTAGAAGTTTTCAAAAAAATCCATTTTTATTTTTTGGCTAGATAAATTGTTTATACTTTTAAGAATATTTTAAACGTTTAAGGATTTCAAAATTCAAATTATTTCCGAAGTTATAAGTGAGAGTGGCAGAGAGTCGGCCCGAAATTCAGGTTGCGATTGGAGCTTCACGACCGTTCAAAGCCTTGACAAAGGATATTAATCTTTTAGTCAGTCCTTTATAACAATAATTCCTTAGAGGAATTTAGAAATATATACTCAGAATAACATCGAAAATCTAAACGCTGTGATTTGGTTTATGGCTCCAAAAGTGCATTACAGTCTTATATTGTAACTAGTATATTTAATGATGGATATACTAGTGTTTTACAAATGATGCAATTATTAATCCTTATAATTGGTCCAAGCGCGCTGCGATTTGCCGAGAATTTGGATTCTCAACGAATATCTACAGCAATGGCAGCTCGTGAGTTTTTAAAGTGGGAGAAGAAAATAGTGATGCTGAAGATTTTTTTGCTTTCCCCTTCCTCTTTTTTACTTTTCGTGCTATTGAAACCCTATACAGGAGGTAAACCAGGAAAATTAGTTAAAGGAAAGAAAATGAACGGAAATAAAATATGGTGTTTTGCTCTGAAAAATTGTTTACTGTAATAAATGCTGGAGGAGCGGCACCCCAACGCTCATGAGCTGCCACTGATCTACAGCCAACATGAGAGCCCAACATGAGAATAAAGAAGCCAGGAAATTGAAAAGAGCTGCTCAAAAGGAGTTAGAGGACATCGAGGCAACAATGGAAGACCTCATGTACGGTCCAGGAATCGCAGATTACACGTAATTAAAAATACTAAACAATACTGACGCCGTACTGTTTTGCCTTTTGGGTTTTTTTTTCGAAACTCCTTTTTTTCAAACTGGTGTACAAGATATCTCCAGATCTACATAACCGATTTTGTTAAAATTTGCAATACATATTTTTTATAATATAATCTAAGGCGAAGCATAGGATTTTTTTGAGTTATAAGTTTTGAGTTTTTAAGTTATATTCTTAATTTTATTTGTTTCACCAAGTCCTTCTGTTAATTCAACATTAAATATTTTCTCGTAAAACTTTATTAAACTGTAGACTGGCTCATAATCACCAAAATTAATTTGGTGTTAATTAATTTCCTTAAGAAGAGACAATTTATATGAAAACGGCGCAAATTGTGGTTAAAAATTTTAATTTGTCTTTCGGCTAATCGAGAAAATCAAAACGTCGTTTTATTTTTTGCAGGAATAAAGCTTTTTTTGTATAGAGAATGTTAATATATATATATATATATATATATATATATATATATATATATATATATATAGAGAGAGAGAGAGAGAGAGAACACGCGCCGATTCAATATGCAGCTAGTGCAAAAAACCCTGGAAGAAAACAAAGGAATTAACAAAGCTAAACAGAACCTGAGAAACAAAAGAACGCAAATATATGCTTTAAAGGAGGGTGGCACAGTGTGCAGGACGCGTACCCAAATGTTAGAGATTGTCAGAAGGTTTTATTCCCAGTTATATGAAGATCAGAGCCAGTCAGGGACAGCAATACCCACGGAAGAACAATATATAATACCAGATATCCTAGTGGAGGAAGTAACAAATGCTATAGAATTGATGAAGAACGGCAAGGCTCCAGGAAAGGATAGTGTAACTGTCGAAATGCTAAAAGCTGGTGGTCGGACGTTACATAAAACACTGGCAAAATTATACTCAAAATGCCTCAAAGAACAAAAAGTACCTGACTTATGGAAAAATGCAGAAGTGATCCTTTTACATAAAAAAGGAGCACATGAAGATTTAAAGAACTACCGTCCAATAAGCCTCCTATCAGTGATGTACAAAGTTTTCACTAAGATAATTTCTAAAAGAATATTAAAAAAACTGAATGACGCACAACCAAGAGAACAAGCAGGATTCAGAAGTGGATTCAGTACAATGGATCACATCCAGGTTGTACAGCAGGTCATAGAAAGGCACAACGAATACACCATGCCATTGTGCTTGGCTTTTATCGACTACGAAAAAGCATTTGATTCCATCTCAAAGCATGCGATAATGGATGCACTGCTTAGCCAAGGTGTAGAGAGAGCCTATGTAAACCTATTAGAATCGATATATGATGGAGCTACAGCCACAATTCACCTTGATGATCTTGAAGTGGGAATTAATATAGAACGAGGTGTACGGCAGGGTGACGCAATATCGCCTATTCTTTTCTCGGCTGGCCTTGAAGAAGTATTCCGTAAACTGGATTGGGAACAGGATGTGGTAAAGATCAATGGTGCAAACTTAAACCATCTTAGATTTGCAGATGATATTATTCTCATTTCACAAGACCCAGAGGAGCTGCAAAGACGCATACAAGAACTGCAAAGGGCTGGTGAACCATTTGGCTTGAAAATAAACCTGAAAAAGAGTCAGGTTATGTTCAATAAGTTCGCTCAGGACAGAAGAATTTCAGTTTTAGGAAGGGATTTAGAGATTGTGGACAGCTTTGTATATCTTGGGCAGAGGATTTCCATGGAGGGGAATACCGCCCGGGAGGTGGAACGGCGTGTTAAATGTGGCTGGCAGGCATTTGGTAGGCTCAACATAGTGTTTAAGAGCAGATTCCCATTTTGCCTGAAAAGAAAAGTATTGGATCAGTGCGTTCTACCCGTTATGGCATACGGAAGTGAAACCTGGACACTCACATCGCAATCAATTCAAAAACTTCGGGTGGCACAGAGGGGAATGGAAAGATGTATGCTTGGCATTACAAGACGAGACAGAAAGTCCTGCGCATGGATCAGGGAACAAACAAAAGTCTGTGACATCATTGGAAGAGTAAAACAGTTGAAATGGAGATGGGCAGGCCATATAGCTAGGCGATGGGACGACAGATGGACCAAGGCAATCCTGGAGTGGATACCGCTTGATCGCAAACGTCCGCGAAGAAGACCGAAAGCACGATGAACTGATGACATCGTTAAGTATATTGGACCCGAGTGGCAGAGGAAAGCCCAGGACCGTGAAGGTTGGAAGCATGCTGAAGAGGCCTTCATCCTGCAGTGGATCGATACGGGCTGATGATGATGATGATGATGATGATGATGATGATGATGATGATGATGATATATATATATATATATATATATATATATATATATATATATATATATATATATATATATATATATATATATATATAGAGAGAGAGAGAGAGAGAGAGTGAGAGAGAGAGAGAGAGAGAGAGAGAGAGAGAGAGAGAGGGTAAACTTACGGTTACAATTCGTAAAAATAAGTAATTTTAGCAAAAATCATTTATATAAAAGTTGCAAAATAAAGAAGTTAATAACAGTTACAAAATTAGAAAACAGCCCTGACTTTTTGATAATATTTGCGACCAGTGCGTTGTAAACACATAAAGTATTTGTTTACTGCTGATACTGGGTATGACTAGTTTTTTGTATACGTGAACGATATTTCTTTTGAGTGCGATGTTCGATTTGACCAGTGGTAATAATTTCTGAATAATGCGAGTTTAATTTTTAGATACTTTTTGCGAATAAAATGCCGCACGTTTATGAAAACAATGAACTAGTGGACATAATATTAACTTACGGGGAGTGTCAACAAACTGCAGCCGCAGCCGTCATTTGTACGCTGAAAGGTTTCCTTTCGCGTACTTCGAGACAGAGGGTATTTAAAGGCACAACGAGGAGGTCACTCTGGAAGACCTCCTCCACGAAAAACTGTAGAACTTGACTTTCTTCAAAACAATCTGCCATAATTATTACAAGATGTTCCTTTAAATGTTAGACAGAACATGTGGTTTCTACCTGATGGAGCTCTGCCAAATTTTAGACGAGAAGTTCTCAACATTTAAATAATGAATTTCCGAACAGATAGATGGACCCATTTCTTGGTCTGCATGCTCTCCGGATTTAATGCCCTGCGATTTTTTTCTGGGGGGCTATTTAAAAAAGTTATTTTATCTCGATGGAGAAGTAAATACTGTGGAAGAACTACAACAGCGCATCGAAAACGCTTGTGATGTTATTCGTCGACACCGGGATATCATATTTGACGCGTGTAGTGAAGCATGGATACGCCGAGCTAGATTTTGTGCTAACCGAACAAATGGTGACAATTTTGTACAATTTTTGCAACTTGTAACATTTTTGTTTTTGTTATTCTACAATTTTTATATAAATGTTTCAACTTTTAAAACACCCTGTATATATATATATATATATATATATATATATATATATATATATATATATATATATATATATATATATATATATATATATATATATATCTATATATATATATATATATATATATATATATATATATATATATATATATATACATATATATATATATATATATATATATATATATATATATATATATATATATATATATATAGATATGTAATGCTGTAATGCTGTATATATATATATATATATATATATATATATATATATATATATATATATATATATATATATACAGCATTAATTCTTATTCTAGGGAGGTTATTCTCCATATAGATTGCTGAATTTCCTAGAAAAACTGTCGTGAGCTACTGGCTCAGTCGGTCAGAAAAAATTCTTAAAAGATTATGAAGGCAGAGACGCTGAAGATATTTGGAACGCATGAAATGTTGCATAGTGGGCCGGTGGAGAATTTCAAAATACTAAAATAACAAGGAAAATTAATCCATGCTTCATTAGTCGGGTTCGAGCTGAATGTTCGGAAAACAGCTAAAGAAATGACCAAGGCTACGACCATATAGGTACATCGGATGTAGGCTGCAATAAAATGCAGCTCACGCCATCATGTGGTGATCGTCCAAAATAGGCAGACTACGCGAAATATTCCGTGACCCACCAGGTCTTATCAAGGTACCAGGTATGCATAAAAAGTTATATACTGAACCCGTGGAGAATTTTAAAATATCCAAAAACCAAGGAAAATGATTCACGTTATGATTGATCATTTCTTCAGCTACCCCCACGCAGACTGTTCGCTACAGGATGGCGTAAGCTGTATTATATTGCAGCCTACATCTGATAGGCTATATAGTTGCGCCCATTTCTTCAGCTACTTTCCGATGTTCAGCTTGAGCTCGATTAATGACGGCTTATGGCTAGAAACCGATTTGGGAGATATTTGCTGACGTTTTGGAGAGTTGAATTTTCATTGCATTTTGAATATGTGGAACTATTACCTAATCTGCGATGCGAATTATCTTTTGTAGGACATAAAAAAACAATAAATCATTTACAACATTACTTCCTGTAACTTCTGTAGTTCTATACTCTCTGTAACGAAGATGATCTAATCACTTAATGTGCATTTCTTTGCATCCAGCCATTACTTTAAGTTTGGAAAGAGAAAGAAGTCGAAGGCAGAAATAGGATGGATACGGCATCAACTTGTAGCGCATACAATGTAGTGTAAATGTCACTTAAATACCAGAATTTTTTCTATATATTTTCCAAAAATTAAGGTATATATGTAAATACTACACAGATATTTTATAGGTATTATTAATGTACTTTAACAACCCTAAGTTATTGATCTGATTGATAATACGAATGGTAGAGTGAAAAATCTCATGCTATTTGAATGAAATATCGTTTTTTTTAATCGAAAAATCAATCTACAAGGTGCATCTCGCGGAAAAAGGAACATTTAAAAAAAAACACAAATATTTTTTTTACCAAAAATCAATATTTGTATTCAAAATAGCCTCTTTTTAAAGGGATCCAAATCAGGCAAGTATGGTGAATAATAGTCGAGCGATGAGACGGCGCATTATCATGCAACAACGTTGGCTGCATTGTTACCGGTATTGTGGCCGCACAATACAAACACTATCATTGATAAAGCAATAACACCATCATTGATCGTTTGACTGGGAGTTCATTTAAACGAACTCTTTGTGCACAATTCCCTCCGAATCGTAGAAATAAATCAACATTGTTTTGACTTTTGACTTCTCGATACCGCTTTTCTTCCGCTTTCCGCTCAATCGGATGCTTCCATTCGGCACTTTCACGTTTGGTTCCTGGATCATATTGAAAACACCACATCGCATCACTAGTAACAATGCTCTACTTGAAGTTTTCGTCCTTTTTCGGCTATTTAATCAAGTCCTTGCAATTGGATTCAGCGCAATTTTTGGTCGTCAGTCAATTTGTGTGGAACACAGCGTGTGAATCTTTCGGACCAGGATGTTCGTTGTCCTTGATATTCTCATCTTCTTTGAATCGTTTAAACTACTCGTGGACTCTGCCATGGGATAAACAATCCTCACCATATATTTGTTTCATTAATTGAAACGTTTCGGTGAATGTTTTACCAAGTTTAAAACAAAATTTAATATTAGCTTTTTGTTCGATATTCATTTTTTGATCGTTGTTATAAATACACTGGCACTTTAAGCGTGGCTTCTAATGATCCAAATGTCATGAAATTTTGTCAGAACGCCAGTGAAGGATGTATCTCTCAAACGTTACCCAGTCAAAAAATGCCACCACTAGAAATAGCTATTTTTAAAAGTCCTCTTTTCCATGAGACACACCTTGTATTTTCAAACCTAATCTGTCAATAGCTCGATACAATTCATCAAACGATTTTCCAACTTTTTGGTTCGTCTAAACAGAACAACTTATCGAACTCCAGCAAAATACTCCCTTGTTTCGGAGATAATCTACTAATTTGATGTGCTTTTCGGTCAACACGTTATCATGGATTTTGATGAGGGGCGTCCTGAAAGTGGATCGTCACTCGTGCTGATTCGACCATATCTAAACTCATTAAACCACTCATAAACCATGAAAGGTAAAGGAGCAGAATGCCCAAAATACTTTTTCAACTTTTGTTTGGTTAACACGATGGTTTTTTCGCGCAAAACGTAGTTTTTCATCAATACACGAAATTAGGTTTTCGAAGACAATAACTCGATGTCATATAGTCTTGAACTTTACAGAGCTTTACTTGAACTTTACACAAATACAATCACCTTTGCAAGAGCAAGAATATCGATAGAAAGATATTTGATTTTTCGCTCTATTCTATTACGACTATTTTTTTGTACTTACTTGAAATCTATAGAGCGAACTATCATCCTTCACGACCAGATTCTTGGAATCGCTTATGGGAAAAAAGTAACCATACTGACAGAGTTGGTTGGCTATATTTAAAGCCTCTGTAACAATAACAGAATATGAATAATGCCTGCATATAAAAATAGGCATTGCCAGTCTCACCTGATTCCTCAATTTCCAGTCTCATTATTAACCATTCAATCAAATCGTAACCTGAAACAAAGATAGAGAAATGTAAATAAGAAATAAACAACAAAGAAATAAAATACAAGTTATGCAACCTGATTTTACATGTCTACAAAATTTGCTAAACTTTTAAACAACAAAAAGCTTTTATAGTAAACTTTTTGATTTATTATTAGAATTAATTGAAGTATCGGCTTGAAAAAACAATGAAAATTGTAAGTGGCTTTAAATGCCTAGAGTTCCATTTTCAATAATAGTTGGATAGGGCATATTGAAAAAGAGTGTTTATATAGAAATCTGATGACACCATTGTTGGTTGTTTCTGGATAGTTGATTTTGAGCTCGCTTCATGTCACATAAGGAGACTTATCACTGTGGATCTCCCTATTCATGACGACATGACATATGTCGGTACCCTGAAGAGCCTTAACATCAAGAGGTGAAACATATGCCCGTCAATTGAAGCGATGGGTGCGGCTTGTTCTGTTCCACATGAGATTGTGGAACCCAGCAGTGTATGTGACACTCAGCTACTGTTGTCTCATTGGAAGCTGTCCAAAGAAATCTAGCATTGCATATATACGCCATCCAACGGGAAGTCAGCAACAGTATGAGTTGTTGTCTGTGGATAAGGTCTCCCTATTCTTGACGAGAGAGCATATGTCGGTACCCTGAAGAGCCTGAACATCAAGAGGTGAAACATATGCTCTCCAATTGAAGGGATTGGTGGGGCTCATCTCCTGTCAAGTACCCAACAAAATGGTCATTTAGGTGGAGACGCAGGTTGTTTTGTGTTTCACATGAGATTATGGAACTCAGTAGTTGGGTGTATGTGACATTCAGCTACTGTTGCCTCATTGGAAACTGTCCAAAGAAATCTAACGTTGCATATATATATATATATATATATATATATATATATATATATATATATATATATATATATATATATATATATATATATATATATATATATATATATTCTGCGTCATTCGGTTTTCTTAATATTCTTTTAGATATTATCTTAGTGAAAACTTTATATATTACTGATAGGAGGCTTATTGGATGGTAGTCCTTTAAATTTTCCTGTGCTCCTTTTTTATGTAAAAGAATCACTTCTCCATATTTCCATGGGTCAGGTACTTTTTGTTCTTTGAGGCATTTTGAATATAATTTTGCCAGTGTTTTATGAAATGTTCGATCACCAGCTTTTAGCATTTCAATAGTTACACTGTTTCTTCCTGGAGCCTTGCCGTTTTTCATTAATTCTACAGCATTTGTCACTTCCTCCACTAGGACATCTGGCATTTGTTCTTCCGGGGGTATTGTTGCATTTGATTGGTTCTGATCCTCATATAACAGTGAATAATTTTTTCAAACAACATACATTTCCGAACGTGCCCTACACACTGTGCCATCTTCACACATTAAGACATACATTTGCGTTCTTTTCTTTCTCAGCTTCTGTTTAGCCCTGTTCATTCCCCTTCTTTCTTCAAGAGTTTTTACACATGTTGAATCGGCGCGTCTCTTTTCTAATATGTTTCCTTATAGTTTTGCAAAGCTCAGCATATTCGACTCTGCCAAAAGGACTCCCTGCGATCCTCATTATCCGTGGTTTTTCATTAAATCAATACCCTCACTGGAGATTTTTGTCCGTTTTCAAGCAAATTGTTGCTGATTCTTTCATATTGAACTGTTATTTCCATCTCCTCTGGTTCTTATAATACAACAAAGCGGCTCGACAAAGCGATCTCAAAATCGCTGCCCCTCTCCAGCCCATCTTACCATTCTTTCGCGTTCCCTTTGTCAGTTAATCCTAACTTGTACTAGTATTGTGTTGTATTATATATATATATATATATATATATATATATATATATATATATATATATATATATATATATATAAATATATTACAGATATCTTTCACCCTTTCTCCACGTGGTGCCACCGATCGCCTTCGCCCAACTGGGCGGGACCGATTTCTAGCCGTCATCAGCCGAGCTCCAGACGAACGCAAGGAAAGCAGTTGAGAGAGACGATTGGGGCCCTGCCATGTGAACTAGCCATTTTAATGACGGGTCGTGATCGCACACAACTCACGCCATCATACGGCGAATGCTCGTGGCAGTCAGGACTATTCGTAACATTCTGCCTGGAACCTCGTGTATAGTACCAGGTATGCCCACAAGGTAGCGTCAAGAACCGTGGAGGGAAATATTACAGAAATCTTTCACCCTACATATATATACATATATACATATACATATATACATACACACGCACACATACACACACACACAATCGACTTCAGTTCTCGCCGCGAATTCCCTTTTATGTCTTTTATGTCCTGAAAACGAGTGCCTAGAAGTGGTAATTTGAATTTTGGAAAGAAAAAGAAGTCAGCCGGGCCCATATCAAGTGTATATGGTGGTTGTTGGATGGTATATGTTAAGTTTTTTGCTAGAAATTCGCCCACAATGATAGCCTTGTGAGGTGGTGCATTGCCGTGATACAAAATCCAAGAGTTTTTTTCCCCAAATCTGACCTTTCTCTCAATCGCCGCATAACGCTCATACAATATTCTTTATTTGTCGTCTGACCTTCTGGCACGAATTACAAGTGCACAACTCCGGAATAATCCAAAAAAACAGTCAACATCACGTTAATGTTTGATCGATTTTTACGTTGTTGTTTCGGATCCATATCTCATCAGTAGTTACAACGCGTTTTATAAATGTGGGATCAGACTTGACTCGTTCTAGCATGTTTTCAGTGACCTTTACGCGATTGAGTTTTTGAAGAAAATTCAGGTCTTTTGGCACTAGTCGAGCGGCAACGCGTTTCACGCCCAGGCAGTCGCTTAAAATGGTTCGAATTGATTCGTGAGACACAGAAAGATCAGCGGCTAACTCCCTCAAACTTAAATGATGATTTTCAGTTACCTTTTCCTTCTCTATATATACGTATTTGTATACTATATGTACTATTAGTATGTAGTATATGTATTTTTAGTAAAGTCGATTCACCGTAAGCCTTCTACAAAGTTTTCATCGACTTGGTACACGAAATTCCATTTGAAATGCAAAATTTAAGACAAATTTTTTATTCAATGGTTTTATCCATCGTAAAAATCGCAAAACTTGAGTTGAACTGACAAAATCGAGCATTGTAAACAAACTAAATAACAGATGACGTTCAAACACTGCGTCAGTATAGAGGTAAGTTGTGCCAACCTTGTGATAAAAATAATTTTGAATTTTGACACTCCGCGGGCTTTTCAGATAATCAATTCCCGGTACTTTTTTGACAGAATGTATATATATATACATATATATATATATATATATATATATATATATATATATATATATATATATATATATATATATATATATATTCCATGCATTCAATAAAGCAGCAAAGGTAATGAACACAAAAATATACACAAAAAAAAGCATGATGTCATCTATTAAGGAATTGCTGGCTCAAATTGTTTTTGTGTATTTTTTGAATAATAATCCCCAAATTCTAAAGGTAAAATAAAAACTAGGTCATGGTGTGGGTTGTATATTTTGTTTACGACAAAATTTTAATACCAACTTTCAGTTATTTCTAACCCTGTTGCCAATATTAATTTTTATATCTAACATTACTAATTTACTTTACACCAAATGAACTACAAATCACATATTCAAACGAAATTTTAACATCACAAAAACCTATTAGATGTAAACTAGAAGCTGAAGAAAACATTATAGAATGGGTAATAAAGTTTAAATATCTAAGTGCAGGAATAACGAGTAATCGAAATATTTAAAATAAAGCATGAGGTCAAATAATGAAACGAACAGCAGGCTATTTGAGAGTCGTAGTTTGGAGAACCAAACAAATGAAAATAAAATATAACAATCATCACATAAAATAAACATAGCTCTACGCAAGTAAATGGTAATTAATAGTCATCCATGAAACCGTTCTATCTGTAGATTCAACAATAGCATACCGAACTTGTCGGGTGTAGTCATGTCGGTTTTATACAGCAAGAAGACTAAAATGCCGTTCGTTGCATCCTTTGATACTTCTAGGATGATCAGAGCCTCGTAGTCGTATATAATTCTGTGATAGTTGATTATTAAACTAGCTAAACTTTTTAGATTAACCTGGATAATGATGCTTGGCTCTAAGACAGTATTAAAAATCTGATAACACATCGATATACAATTTGAGATCGAAGCAGGTTTGCAACGGGGGGGATGGAATGGTATCAGTTCTATTTAACATAATATTGAACAAAATTATTAGTGAAATAGATATCGACGTAAATGGATAAATAAAGAAAATAGTAATAATAACTTAAATATTTTCACACTATGTAGAAGAGACATTTTGGAAAAATATATAGGCCAAGGTTGTAACGTACCCATTAATTCAGTCTGCGAACGGCACCCTTACGCCTAGTGAGCATTAGGTCGTAGGTAAGTTAACTAAGTAGTTTTGGCGCCAATTGTTTTTTACCAAAAATCAGTAAAGTGTAACCTAACTGAGAGATGTGGATATTAGCAGTAACTGAAGAGAAACCACTCGTTAATCTTACAACCTACCATTTAATATCTAAGATATAAAGTAAATATGTTTGAATAAAAGAAAATCTAACAAATCTTCTCAAAAGAAGTTTTTGGAATAGTCCATAAGAAAACATCCATGAGAGTTCATCGGTACGAAGTCCATAAGACTCCGTAAGAACCACGGGCGTAGCCCGAAATAAGCCAAATATTACCTAATATTATACCGAAAAAATACGAGGAGTGAAGACAGTTAAATTATTACATTTGAATTGAATATATATCCGAACTAGTGGACACAGTAACGCTATCTCTTGTCAAGTAGTCGAACTATTTTGTATCATATGGAAACTTTGCGTTGTTTCTCGATTATTCGCCACGCCATTCGGTCGGAATGAGCGGAGCTTTGTGGGAGTTTGTGGTAGTTTCTGGACGGCTACTACTGGGATGCTATATAAGTGGCGCGTGACCGCGCTTACGGCAGTATTGTTCCATGCGAACTCGATGCGAATATAAGTGAAAAGTGGTGAACGAATAGTGAAGAGAATTAAGTGTACCGTGTAAGTGAGTAATTTTAGTTTAGTGTTATTCGGTGACCTTGTTAAGGATAGATACGTGAATCATTATTACTGTCGAAAAATGGAGGGGAAAAAAAGGAAGGGTGATAAACTTAAAGGTATGGACTACTGGAAAAAGTGGTGTAGTCAAGGGGTTTCTAATAAAGAAACAAATTTGGATTTAGCTATCAAAGCTTCAACTACCTTGCATGCTGATAAGAAGACTGTGATGACAAGCAGGCCCTCGACCTCGACCTCAATCACACTACCGAATGTCGAAATCGATGCCATGTCGCTGGTGCCCTGTTCGATACCTTCAACTGCCGAATCTACATCTAGTCTGAAACAGGCCAGCTTGCCTGTTACCTCATCTTTTACAACTGTAGCTAAGTTGGATTATGGTTTTTACGCGAATCAAGAAAAACTCTTGGATGAATATTTTAAAATCCAAATTTTAAAAACGCTATGGAACCCACCCAGAGATTATAAGTTTCCTATTTCCACAAAACGAAACTTGCGCTTTCAATTGAAATGGTTGGAGAGATTCCCCTGGTTGTCATATTCGGAATATAAAAGTGGAGCATACTGCAGAGTTTGCGTGGTAATGGGACGTTCGCTTGATGAAAGTAAAGGCGGTCATCAAAGGATCGGCCAGTTGGTAACCGAACCTTTTTGTAAGTGGAAACCAACTCTAGATATATTTAAAGCTCATGCGAAATCGGGATACCACAAGCGAAATTCAGAACTGGCAGATAACTTTCTAAAAGTAATGTCTTCTCAGGCCTTTTCGGTCACTGAACAGCTGTCTTCTGAAAGAAAGAGACAACAAGAGGAGAATCGAAAGAAACTAATACCTATCGTAAAAGCAATAATTTTTTGCGGCAAACAAGGCATCTCCTTGACAGGTAAAATCGATTCGGGGCGCATACAAATTACACTAGAATCACCAGAACCTGAACAACCACTACATAATGATGGTAATTTTAGAGCCTTGTTGCGGTTTGCGGCTGAGTCTGGAGATAAAGATCTGGCTGAGCATTTGAATACTTCACAGAAGAATGCCCTGTACACAAGCCCTCAGATCCAAAACGAAATAATTGACATTTGTGATGAATTAATTCAACATAAAATAATTGAAGAAGTAAAGAAAGCCAAACTATTTGCGATTCTTTCTGACGAAACCACCGACATCGGATGTGTAGAACAAGTCTCGTTATGTCTTCGATATGTTGATTTTACAGATAATAAACACCATATACTTAAAGAGATGTTCCTTGAGTACATTCCAATGGTCGATGTTTCAGGATCCGGTCTCGCAAATCTTATTATTACAGCTCTGAAAAAGCATGGACTTGAATGTTCTCATGTGGTTGGTCAAGGTTACGATGTGGCTGCAGCTATGAGTGGGTATTTGCACGGTGCTCAAGCTTATGTTCGCCAAGAATGTCCTCTTGCTCTTTATGTACACTGTAGTGCACACTCTCTCAACCTTGCTATTGCTGATTCATATTCATTAGCAAATGTCCGAAATTGCATTGGGATTGTGCAGTCTGTTGGTTCCTACTTCCGACATTCTGCTCAACGCACTACTTTGTTGAAAGAAAAAATTCAAGAGCTACTACCCGTCGGTAACCAAAAAAGCTTGCTCTCAATGTGTGAAATACGGTGGGTCCACAAACATGAAGCTATTATAAGATTCAGGGAAATTTATTCAGCGATTGTGAATGCTCTCGAAGAACTCCAATTTAATCACAATAAGGAAACATCGCAACAAGCCGCCCAATTGCTAAGTACGCTTCAATCTTCGGATTTTGTGATGTGTTTAGTGATTCTTCAAAAAGTTATGAGCTATAAATTGTCGCTATCAAAACAATTACAGACAATTGACATCGATCTTATCACGGCATTCAAACATGTAGATGATGTTATTAATGTCTTACAACTCCTGAGAAACAACACTGACGTCGAATATCTTCATCTCTATGAAGACGCAAAGGATTTTCTGGAAGAAAATGGTGGTATACTGCGAATGCCACGCGTCGTCGGAAGACTATTAAATAGACCGAACATTCCTGCATTGTGGATGTATGCACGTATTACAAAATTAATTTGTTCATTCCATTTCTTGATCATACAATTCAAGAATTGGTAGAAAGGTTTACCAAACATCGTAAAGTAGTATCAGCATTATCTGGTGTGCTACCTTCAAATTTTACTGCCAGTTGCGAAATTGAAGAAACAATTTCCATGTACTCGTCACTGCTTGCCGAAAGCAACATATCAGTGGTTAAAGCAGAACTTGAAGTATTGAAAACAGTGATGACAAGTATCTCGCCTACCCCGAAATCTAGTTTGGAATGCCGAAATGTAGTTTGGAATATGTGCGATAAAAACCTTTATCCTAATATTTACACATTACTACAAATCTTGGCTACCTTTCCTGTATCCACTGCTACCCCAGAAAGGTCTTTCTCGAGCCTAAGGAGACTGAAAAACTATTTACGAAACACTACAAGTGAAAACAGACTTAATGGTTTGGCTCTCACGAACATTCACTATGCAATAGAAATTCATGGAGATGAAGTAGAGGATATATTTAAAAGAAGAATCCGAAGATTTCTTCTTTAATGGTTTTAGATTTAGCGCAGAGGAACGAAATTAATTTAACCATTTCATTTAAAGTTAAGAACTTGATAAATATGTCGTAATTTTTCCGATCAATATATAGATATTAAATTTCATGTAAGTATATTTTTGTTGTTTTATTTACTTTTAGTTGTTTTTATTTAGTTGTTTTATTTACAAACTAAACCCTCCCCAAAACTAAATCCTGGTTACGCCCGTGGTAAGAACCCTAAAAACATATAAGTATCACTCATAGATAATGGAACGCCGAGATCTTACCTTATCAAAAGGGTTTTTCGTTAAGAGATATATGGTCTGAATCACGTAATACGGTATCGTCACTGATTCAAAGCATATCCCTTGCGAACACCAAATACAACCTGCTTCGCAGATCGAGAAGAGACCAGATTTTGGACTATGGTAGTCTGACGATAAAAATGCCCACCTTGAGAGTATGTCATCAGAAGTACCTGAACGAAAATGCGTCGCGGACTACCACCGAAGAACTTCAGGGATTACTGAGCACATCTGTCCAGGTATATATATATATATATATATATATATATATATATATATATATATATATATATATATATATATATATATATATATATATATATACGTATATATATATATATACGATATTATCGATTGAAGCAAGAAATTTTTGTTTATTTAGAAAAATGGAAAAAAGTGAATTTCGAAAGAGAAAGACCAATAGAAATTAAAGGTGAGTTGGATGAAGTTAATGGCACGTCTGCTCCTGTGTTTGCAACTGTTTATAATTAGGTAAATAAGTTTAAATGTACGTACATCCACATCCGTACATCCACAAAAGATAACATAGTTCGGGACGTCCAGTGGAAGCTACTACTCCCGAAATGATTGACAAAATCCACGACATGGTTTTAAGTGATCGACGAATCTAAGTGCGCGAAATAGTTGAGGCCACAGGCCAGTGTTTTCAATTTTGCCCTAAAAAGGTACAGTGTTTTCAATTTTGCACGAAAAATTGGGTGTGAAGAAATGTCGGCAAGATGGGTGCCGCGTTTGCTCTCAGTGAAGAATAAACGCAATCGTGTGGTCGACTCTGAGGCTGTTTTGGCGCTTTTTCGTCCCAATCTTGATGAGTTTCTGTATCGATATATAACTGTGAACGAAACATAGATACATTACTACACTCACGAAGGCGAAGGCAGTAAAATCGGCCGGCATGGTTATGGCCACAGTTTTTTAGGATGCACGCGGCATCATCTACATACATTATTTGGAAAACGTAAAAACCAAAAACAAAACAAACAACTGGAGAGTATTATGCGTCGTTATTGCACCGTCTGGGCGAAGAAATCAAAAAAATCCTCATTTGAAATAGAAAAAGATGCACGGGGGCTCACGTGTACAGTTTCAATGACCAAAATCATGGAATTATAGTTCAAATTATTGCAACATCCACCGTATTCACCGGATTTGACCTCAGTAACTTTTTTATTTCCGAACTCAAAAAATGGCTCAGTGCACAACGGTTCACATCGAACGAGGAAGTCATCGTCCAAATATTGCTTTTTAGACGGGTTAAAAAGTTGCAGAAATGCTTGGAAAAATGTATATAGCTATAAGGAGATTATGTTGAGAAATAAATAAAATATACTTAAAATAATTTGTTTTTCTATTTTTTTCTAAATACTTATTGAACAATCCTCATATATATATATATATATATATATATATATATATATATATATATATATATATATATATATATATATATATATATATATGAAGGTTTCCCAACGGATAACGCCCTCTATGAGACAATGGACACATCCACCATGAAATTAACAGCAGCTAACTGGAACACGGAAATGTTATTTCGATATCAAATTTTTGGGAAATAAAAACGAAAAGAAGTGTAAAATTATTTTTGAAAACATTACCCTATCCCCTCCAAAAAATAAAAATGTACTCTATGTAACACTTTCTTTTGTTCACTCTCAACATTAGAGCAACGAAATACTCAAGGGTTAGGACTCATTACTACTAAGGTCGATAGTAGCACGCGCTAGCGCTGCGAGAGACAGTGGCCGACTGTGGATCACCAGCACCCACGATTAGACGCCACTTGAGCTTAACAATTATGCACTCTTTAGCAGTAGTTGAACACTGATCAATGTACGCTACAATCCGAAGAGAACAACAGAAAATAACAAAGAGTCGGAATGTCAATAAAGGGAAGATATGCATAAAGAAAGCCCACTAGCTCCTACTGAATGTTGACCAGGTCCTCAGGGAACGGAAGAGCTCATAGCAGGAATAAAAAAAATCAGTAAAATAAGCGATACGGTAGTCAATATAAAATGAAGACGAAGAAGTTAGTGCGATACAAAACAAGGGATTAATCGTCAGGGTGGTTAGAGCGAGAGGAAACGGAAGGCTCTTCGTCGTCGTCACGATAAAGTTTTAAATCTTTAATTTGACACTTTAAAGCGGTGGAACCATCAGGGTTTGTTAAGGAATAAACGAGATTGGAAAATTTCTTATGAACGGGGCACATGATAAACTTAGTTCCGGTACCATACCCTACCTCCCACAGTAAATGAGAGTTCTCTCTTCCTAAGATTATAGGTACTCTCGTTTATAAGATAGGATCAAAGGAAGCTTTTCCTAACATCAGAAAAAACATTATGCAGACCATTATATTCACATGCATCGAAATTTCTATCTCCAAGTAAGACTTCGACGTCCTCGGTTATTACACAGGTCGATATGATTTTTGTAACAATGATGAGCATGCTCTTTTTACATTTCATTCATGTAGTTATTAAAAAACCTTTTCCCAGAAATTGTCTAGCACGTTCCATTTTGAAGTACATGTTTCTCCTTTATATCATGGGATCATTGAAATTATTTGTACCTGACTTTGGAATGGACAATGTAGGAATTACCACAAGTAGAGGGGGTATTTCCACAGTATTCTACGAATCTTTAAGGGCAGTTTTATTGTTTTTTATAGTTTAGTTTGTTTCTGTCTCGTTTACAGTACAGTGAAGTGTTTACCTCTTTTTTATATAAAATGGCAAGTTTTAGTAGTCGATTTTGTAAAAATCTAGCCGATAAGTTTTGTTATATATGTGGGCGATTTATTTTAATGTCATAAGCCAGATCTATATCCGAGGAAGTATAAGGAAGTTTTTCCTATCTTTAATATTTTAAGTACCAAATTGGCGATCAATATAAAAAGTTGGGTTCCTCTGTGTGAGTTGTCGCGTAAATTTAGTCCTATGATGTAGAAAGAATCTACTTAAACGAAATATTTCCTTAATTAAGTGATGCAAAACTAAAAGAAGGCATATTTATTGGACCTCAAAAAACTAGATGATTTCCGTTTAGATGATTTCCTTCTAGATGATTTTCGTTTTCTGGAAAAATTAGATAAAAAGGAATTGGCAACTTGGAAGTATTTTGTAAGTATAGTGAGGGTAAGTATAGATAGTGTTTTGTAGTGTAGTTCTCATCAACAAAAAAACATCGCGGTGGTAATACAATTAGCTCGGTTACTGGGTTCGACAAAGTTGCATTGAGTGGAGTACGTAGGGGGTGGATTAGAGTATTTTTAGAGAACCAGTCCCCTACTAATAAAATCCAGTTATAGGCTTTCTTTGAACGCGCTAAAGGTCCCAAGCCAAGAGCAATAATTTGCCAAAAAAATTGTAACTTCTTTTCCTTACAAATAAAACCGATTCCTGTGGTGTTAGAGATCTTTTAAGCACCACACAGGCTATAAGATCGAACATATCTTAAGATATCCAGACCCATATTTGGCCAATAATAGTGTTCTTGAACCCGGAATAGGGTTCTAAAGAAACCAAGATGCGCAGAGGTAGGAGGATCATGACACGAGCGAATATCACGCCTTTGTGGTTTGGAAACCAAGATTTTCCATTCCTTGTTGTTGGTCTTAAAAGGTAAAATGTAACGTGTGAATTTATAAACCTTGTCGTTTTCGACTTTCCATAGTAGATATTCGCTTGGAGGCCTTAAAATTCTGGCACATAAATGATCATACCACGAATCAATCCTGACAGTGTTAGTCTCTAGAAACGATATTTCGGGTACTTTCGGACGGAATATTGCGATTAAAAAAATAATAAACTCAAGAAAAGAACAGACCTGGATAATAGGCGATGGTAACATTCAAGTTGAGAAGGAATTTACATATGTGGAAAGCAAACTAGAGGAAAACAACCTGACAGTATATATCATAAATTGCACGTAAATTATTATACCATGGATCAATCCTTACAGTATCAATCTCTAGAAACGATATTTCCGATACTTTCGGACGAAATATTTCGATTGAAAAAAATAATAAACTCAAGAAGAGAACAGAACTGGATAATAGGCGACAACATTGAACTTGTGAAAGAATTTTCGTATCTGGGAAGCAAACTAGAGGAAAACAACCTGTCAGGAGATATCATAAATCATATTATAAAGCGATTCAAAGCGACAAAAAAATATCATTTGACCAGTGGTCACTTATGGCTCCGAGACGTTGTCATTCTCTAAGAAAACAAAAGAAATGATTTCTGCATTTAAAAGAAGAGTATTCAAAAAAATTTTTACTGGTCTGAATGATAACAAAAATTCAATGATCAGATATAATTTCGAACTCAAGTAATAACAAAAATATCTAGATATTGTTAACCATAAGAAGGTGCAGCGACCCAGAGAGTGACACGTGGCAAAAATGTCAAAAAGCTGAATACCAAGGAGAATCATGGATGGATGAACCAGAAGTAAAGCAGATAAAGAGAGATGAACTAAACACACGGAAGTAGAACAACGTAAGAAGAGATGTTGAAGAACCAAATATCAAAAATTGGAAAGGTGATCAATGTCTGCTGGTCATCAATGAGGACAGATGAGAAAGTTGACGGAGATGAAGACTCACTAATGTTCAGTAGCATTCCAGGAAGAAGAATTATTGATCAAGGCAATACTTTTTGGTCATCTAACCACAAAGACCGACAATTAAGGGCCAATCATTGGAAACTATATGTTGTATTATATTTGGTTTTGTCATTGATCGTCAAATCAACTTCACAGTATATTGATTTTTCTTTTTACAGGAATTTTTTCCTATAAACAAAATGTTATGTAAATACATTTAACAAATAAATCAGTTTATTAAACATTACCAGAGGCAATTCCAGTCAGTTTAAAACGTAGTTCATGTTTAGAACGAGAATATAGGTATAAGTTAAGACTGTAGTTATAAGGTTACATATAGAAAACAGACCTATTGTGAGTTCAAGAAATTTATATTAACAAAAACCGTTAGAGAACTAACTGTATTGAAATGCACCAGTCACGAAATTTTAGAATCTTGATTCAAGTGAAACTAAATTAAAAGTACACACAAGTTTTTAAAAGAAAACCGAACTTTTACTCTAAGAAAAAAAATTACAAGAAATATTTCAATTAATACTTCTTCAAAGCTATAAACTTGAAGCTTCTGCAAAGCAACTAATTAACATTTCAAAAGACTTTTTAGCTCGTGCTTTGGCACCCCGAGGTTGCGGTGAATTTAATCTCGAAAATGTACTTATAACGAGTTCTTTTTATTCGAATATTAAGTTTTGGGATCAGAAAATGTTTACAAAGTTACATCGGGCTCATACTGTGGTTGGTAGGGAGCCAAAGCATTTTCCAGCCAAAAATTGGCGAATGTCAGTGTTTTTGCCTCGAGCGGGATACTTTCGGTTGTGTAAATAAAATTCGGTTTCAAATACATCTAAAATATTATTATAAAGAGTTTTGAAACATAGTAGCCGCAACACTATTTGAAATGTAAATGTCACTTACAGATTGCTGTGTGCACTACATTGTGTCATTTCGCCATTAAAGGGCACACGATTTAATAGCGTGCACAAATTGGAAGTTGGAAGGAGACTGCCAATTTGGAGAAAAATCATCTTTTTCGACGAAAGGCACTTCTGGCTTAATGGGTTTGTGAATAAACAGAACTGTAGCATTTGGTTTGATAAAAATCCTCAAGTGATTTAGGAGTTACGTCTTTATTCTCAGAAAGTCACTGTTTGTTACGTTTTTTGGCTAAAGGAGCGTTTTGCTGATAATCGTCAACTGTTTTTGCTATCAGCAAACGTTGTTGCTGATAAGTCAACTTGTTGATAAATTAATAATCATCCTATACTTGGCAATATCTAAATATTTCTAGTTAAATGTTTCTAGTTATTTCTTATTTACACAACATCCTAGCAAAAATTATTCGTAAGTCGAGTGAGCCAATTATCGATCAATGTGTGTACATAATTATTTAATTCCTTCTATTGCCAAGTACAAATTAAAAAAAAAGGAAGCTTAATTAATGAAATTTGGAAAAGTAATCTATTTTAACGAAAAGCCTTGTGATGGATTTTCAGGAAAAATAATGTTATGCGTTGTAAGTGAATTTCTTCAAGAATAATCAGTTAGCATCAAATGTATGTAAAAGATGTTTCTAACCCAGTTTCTTTCAAAACACATCAATAGAGCGATTTATTGACAGTTAGATTGAATGCTGCTTCAGGTAATAATTGGGAATAGTTAATTGCTGAGCATGAAAAACAATCAAAAATGAACGACTTAGCTTATAAAACAACGAGAAAAGATAAAGAAGTTGCTAAAATGATAAATCAATACGCATATTTGCATTTGACTTGGAACAATGACTTCTAACGCCCTATTTAAAAACTTCTGTTTCATTTTATAAACGCCAGTTGTGCAGTTTTAATCTGACAATCCGCGATTTAGCGATGGATAAAGCTTAATGTTACATGTGGGATAAAACTATTTTCCGCAGACGAGCTAATGACATAGCTTTTTGTTTATTCCGCCATCTAAAAACCCTCCCCGGTGATATTAAAATGGTTCTCATATTCTATTCTCATACACGTGGTGGAAAAAATATAAATACGCACGTTGCTCTGATGTCTTTAAACTTTTTAAATTATGAATCTAGAATCACTGAAAAAATTAACGACAAATTTCTTGTGAGCGGTCACTCACATATGGAATATGACTAAGCGTGCCCAAAAAAAAAAAGAACCAATATGAAAATTAACCACCTAAATGACTGGATCCAACTCATTTGTGACTGCAAAAGGTCAGAACTATTTCAAGTTTTTCAATGCAATCAGAAGTGTTTTTAGATTTTTCAATTCTCTTAAAAAATGATGGAACAGTCAAAATAATCACAAAGAACAATTGCAGGTATTTTTTTGTATCTAGACCTATTAAGTGGCTTCAATACCACTCCAATTCAAATGAAATTTCTTATTCAGATACACTAGTCGAAAATAAAAATTATGTCAGTTATGGAAAAACAAAGCGAACAAGGCTGTATGAGCTTAAAAGGATTAACATAGGTCTACTGCCAATCAGTAGTGAAAAAAAGAAAGATTCGATGGATTTGTTTCGTCTTATTGACCCTTTTTCCTCTTATTCCACAACTTTACAGAAGTATAAAAACAAAAAATGAAAAACACATTTTCACTTGACAGCAATTGATCCAGATGCAGATCTTATTCAGTAAATTAAAAGTTTTAACTCTCACTAATATTACTTATTTTTTAAATATTACTTTGTTGCCTCGTGACCTGGGCGTTTATTTTTACAGTGTTTTCTTTTTAACTTTTTTTAACTAAACATTTTTAGTATACAATTCATAAATAAAAAAATTTTCTATAATGTTGCTTTATTTTTCTTTACATATCTAATCCTATCTAATCCTGTACATATCTAATCCTATTTTATTAGTATTTAAGCTACCAGGAATCACTATAATCTGATTGTATGATGACGTGAACAAATGACTAACTTATCCGTGAACAATTAATTAAGTTAAGTAAATTAAATTTTGTAAAAAATGTAAACCAAAAGTATTGTTCATAATGGTGATAAAAAAAAAATTTAATGCAAAATCCTGATTTACACAGCAGTTTAAAGTTAGAAATTACTCTCCTTAAAAGTTAGTAAATACAAATTACACACTTATTCATAATTCTTGGAGATATATTGAAATACTAACTATTTCTAAACTATTTCTATACTAAACTATTTCCTTTTTTAATTAATCTAAGATTTGTTTAGGTGGTTATGATCGGCGTAGAACAGTTAAGCGATTTCGGGGTAAAAGGCAAACTTGAATTTTGAACCTTCGTACTAGAACGGCATATAACTATTACTTCAAGAATTATGGTATAGTGGGTTGTATGCTTCGGAAATCAGTGAATACTAACCATTAGAATAATTTTAAACATAACCAATTATTTAACGAAAATATTGCAACCCATTATTAGTGCAGTTTTTATAAGAGTTTGTAATAGCGACAATCGACTAACCGACGAAATCGCCAGATTTTGTGCCCAGTAACTAGATGCGTGTGAATAACACGCCTATGTTATGTAAGTCATACTCACTATTATTATTTTCTATCGAATCTAAATTAAATTACCTAACTTTTGTATCATATATTTTTGTCTGAAAATGCCAGAAATATTTTTTTCAGTGTTACATTTTATTTGGTTCTCCAGCAGACGAGGTATGAAAAAAAAATAATGAGACAGATTTTTATAATAGTTTCCATTAATTGCGCGATTGTCTCTTGGTGAAACTTAGTAACAATTATAATAATTAAAACATTTGGTATTTGTTTCACGATACATTCAAGGTATTCCCTGACATGTTTCGGCCTCGGGACCATTCTCAAAGAGAGTTATGTATAAACTATAGTTATTAACAAAAGTTTATACATAACTCTCTTTGAGAATAGTCGCGAGGCCGAAACATGTCAGAGAATATCTTGAATATATTGGGAAACAAATACCAAATGTTTTTATAAGATTTTTTATTAAATTGAAATTACAATTCTACACTGTCTCCTTGAATGTAGTTGCCTTGGGAACCCACATAGCGCTGAAAACGGTCTTGAACCATTCCTGGCTCTAGAGCTTCGTTTCCGTTTGAATTCGAATTCAAAAATGCAAGACTGTTACCAATAAATGAGGTCAATGACTGAACCAATACGTTTCAGAAAATGAGGATCATTTTCAATAATCTTCAAAAAGTCAAGACATGTTTCCCTCCTGTTGCCTTTTTGATCATGCGAAAGATTTTCAGGGACAATTTTTGCGTAGATTTTTTCATCCCCAATTTATTGGTCAAAATTTGATGAACGGCTGTGTAAGTCAAATTCGTCTTTTCCCCGATCATTCTAACCATCACCCGACGACTAAAACGCATAAGATCCCATATTCTGTTGACATTTTCATTACTTCCCATAGTTGAAGGCCTTCCGCTACGAGAGTCATATTCAATCGAGTATTGGCTTTCTTAGAATGCCTTAAACCAGCTGAAAACCTGGGCTCTTGATAAAATACTGTATCCATAGTGTTGTTGAAATTTTACAAAAGTTTCCATCGCACTGTTCCCAAGTCTGAAACAAAACTTGATAACGCACTAGCTACTGGAAATTGTTATCATTCATTTTCAGAACTGTGTTGATGATACAACTTTCATGACATTTGTAATTCCTTTTATGATTCTTCTATTGGATGGTACTGCCTTATTATATAATCCGAATGAAATATTTCATGCATTGTTATTAAATTAAATCGCATAGTAAAAAATTAAGGAATGGAAATATTCGGGTAAATTTTTTTTTTCCTAAAATTGTTTTTTAAAGCTATATTAAATACATAACTTATTTTTTTAATCTCTTCGTCTATTTACTGTAAAGATTAAGCTTTACGATTGCAGCATTAGCAAAAGCCATGACGATTAAGTGACTATTGCAACTTTTGCAGTGACTTGCAAAAAGCAAAAATAAATGTTTGAAACATAATAGCGACAACATTGTTTGAAATGTAAATGTCACTTAGAGACTGCTATTTTCAGTATATGTTGTCAATTCACCGTGTAAAAATACACGATATACGAATTCAGCTCTAGAGCAGGTAGACCCCTTACTTTAAGGGAAAATAATATTTGCCGATCAAGCGCACTTCTGGCTTAATGGGTTTGTGAATAATCATAACCGCAGGATTTGGGTCGATGACAATCCTAAAGTGATTCAGGAGTTCTCTTAATCCTCTAAAAATCACTGTTTGTTACAGCTTTTAGAATGAATGAGTGGTAGAATCTTACTTTTAAAGATGACTTACGAACGACGATGGAAATCGTGTTACTGTTAATGGTGATGTGGTTTGAACTGATAAACGTAAATATATATGATTTTTTAACAAGTCAATGCGACTTGTCACAAATCTTGCCACTGAATCTATTTATTACATGAGAAGTTTCCTGAACGCGTTATTTAATAAATGGTAATGTCAATCGGCTATCAAAATCATGCACTTTGGGTTATTTTTTGTGGGGTTATCTTGTTTCATTTAAAAATCATCGGCCGCAGTACAGGTAGTACTGTCTTGTGCATATCTTGCTTCAAAGCGCACCTGCATATTCCGTGGTATCGCGGGGGCAGTCGAAAACCTCGTCTCGTGTGGATCACTCGTCTCCATACCAAAAAAACAGACAACAACCTACTAGTCAATGCCGCAGACAGTCCAGGTTAAGTAAACCCTCCATTAAAGATATGTTTATTAGTTGGCTTATGTTGTAGTATTTTTTAGAGGGTTCTAACATCACGACGTTTTAGATTCCAGACATTTTAGACTCCAGATGTTTTATATATGGGACATTTTTTGTTACCAGACATTTTTGATTTGGGGTATTTATGGTAAAAAACGTTATTGACTCAGTAACCGCTCATTATAGTTACCGGACTTTTTATTAGCCGGATATTTAAACAACACCAAAAAGGATAAAGGCCAGACATTGTTTTATTATTATTTTCACTATTATTACTCATTTATTATTCAATCACTATTTGTCTAACATCATTTTGTGTTTTACGAACGCTAGATAAGATCCCTTACATTTGAACACTTAGTTTGATGTTAAACATTTTCATCTTTATTATGTCTAGTCATAAGCATCATATTTAAATTTCTCTTTTTGTGTTATAATTACTTGTTTTTTTTGTTATTTTTATTTCTTTCTTTGTTTCTGAACTTGTGCTTATGATTATTATACAATTTTTACAATTAACTGAGTCTTTTTAACCTCTCTCTTTAACCCCAAATAATTAAAAAAGAAGTTACAATCTCTTTATTTTTTGTGAGGTTAACCTCTGTTTACAGAACTAAACCTCTAACAATTCTAAACAAATGAAACAATCAGGTCACCATTAAAAATAAACCACGCCATACGTGTGAAAGACTAATCGAAAATTGGATCTCCACTATGCCTTCCACCATATGAAGCCGAAGAAGACATATGAACGCCATTAGTTGTTCTTCAAGGTAAAATTTAAAAAAAACTATAAAGATTATCATTTGTAGTTGTAGTGCCTCATTTTTGCGTTCTGACAATCTTATTCAATAAATTAAAGGGGGGGAATCATGCATTTGAATAGGAAAATCCACATCATTTCTAGACATTCTGTACATATTTACATATAACACACAGTATTTTGTTTGCTATCAAGACTATTTATAAGACACGTGTATGCATACTTTTTCTGCTGTTGTTGGACAATTAATTATTGTTCTCGAAGATGATCTGCGACGCAAAATAAACGGCAACGTTCTGTGAATAATTAAAAAATTAATCTTCCAAATGTTTAGAAGCTTGCTGAAAGTGTTTACGTTCTAATTTTTCCGACATGAACATAAAACGGTTATTTTTAGAGGGCAATTTCGTTCGAATAACATGCCTAAAGAAAAACCGTGAAAATGTTTTGGCATTTTGAAATCATATTTCGATAAGAAATAAAAAAAGGGAAGTAAATATTTCTGTCACATATATTAACTGACATATAATATAAATTGTAACACCGGAAGGTCTTGTTCGATTTTAATATAGTGTGGTCCGGAAAGTCCGTAGGGTTTTTCCAGTAGTGACTGTTTTTTTAACGCTTGTAATCAAAAAACTGTGTTGGATTAGTAATGTTTATTTACATATTATTAATTCCTGTAGTATTTACAATATATATTTTCAGATTCGATTTGATTTCCTATTGGTTAGCCAAGTGGCTTCAAAATGAAAAGGTCTTAAAAGGTCCTCATTAACCTTTTATATTTCAAAAAGGACAAGAAAACTATCAAAACAATAAATCAAAATATGTGCCGTTTACTGATAGAGTTGTGCTGGCGAAACCAGAGTGCAAAAGTGGTTTAGTCGGATAGGGGCGGATATTTCAACTTAGAAAATGAAGCAATACATGGGCCTATAAGTCTGACAAATAAAACACCCGTTTTTTCAAATTTCGAGTTTATTCATCAATATATTCTCTTTGAGTAATCTACCGAAAAATCGTTCTATAATAAAGTTCTATATAAAGATGTAGAAATGTCAGAAAACGTTGGAATGATTTTATTGTTCTTATACAATCATTCCAAGACTTTTCTGACATTTCTACATCTTTTTTATAGAACGATTTCTCTTTATCTTCAAAATATACTTCAGTTTCTGTAATTATTTCCTCGCTGGCGCGAAATTTCTTTTCAGCTAGCATTTTTTGAGATGTAAGAACAGGAAATTATCGTTGGAGCAGATCTGGTGAATACGGTGGATGAGGAGGTAATTCGAAGTGCAATTCATACAATTTCGCCACCGTTGCCAATTATTTGTGACATGGTGGATTGTCTTTGTGAATCTCCTTTTCTTTTGTTCATTTAGAACCCTTTTTGCGATCTCTTCCCTCAAACGCACCAATAACGCTTTGTAATATTTGTTAGTGTTTTACCTTTCTCTGGATAATCCATAAACAATATCCCATGCGCATCCCAAAATACAGAGGCCCTAACCTTACCTACCGATACCTACCTTACCTACCGATACCTACCGATGGTTACGTTGGTCGTTTTGGACGGGTTTCATTGACTGCTCTCCGCTCAGCTGATTGCCGATAACATGACTCCGGAGTACAGTGATGGATCCATGTTGCACTCATTCACATTCATGTCACATATCTTCATAATATCATCTATTTCCTGCAGTTTTGCTTTACGTTTTTGCGAAATAATGTGGTGAATTTTTGTGATGTGCCGAAACCGCATTGGAGCGGCAGTTGGTTCCATTCCAGCGCTCGGACGGTTGTTTTTATTTATTTCTTCTGTCTGTTTACTTCCTAAATGTTTGTGATTGTTTCTAGGTAAGAGTGTAAAATCCGACAGCGAATTACCCCTCAGTCGCGCCAGTTAAAGGATGGGTAAGGCCAGATGCCTTCTGAGAAGTGTTCTACGTTGGTCACTCGCTAGTCGGTAGGCTTCCTGATAGACTTATGGGTAAGCACATAACCAAGGGTTGATAGCCTGAGAGGGGTGCTGGCCTAGGATGTCGGTGGCTGATGACCGTGGTTCGGAACCCACGTTAAGCTGTAGATCCAGTTACTAAATAGCCTTGTAGTTGCTGATGCGTTTCTAACCGTAAATCCTTTCCTTTCCTTCCTTTCCTTTGGGTTTCGCTCTAATATCTGCTTGTAAACCTGTTTTCCTTTTTTCGAAGAGAATGGCTAATCCATCCCTACAACCCCACTACGGTATTCCTCATTGGTATTCTGATTTTAGTTTGTTTCGTTTCGTCCGTGCTGACTGTTGATTTGGTCTGATCACAAAGAAAGGACTTTTAGACCTTTCGAAAAGATGAAACCTTGCAGTTGCTGCAGTAGGTTACATTTTGATATCTTTAGGAAAAATACCACCACTTCGAGATGCATTTCTAACGATTCAAACCATAACTTCCATAACAAAATGATTAGTTTAAATTTTGTGACAGATATATAATCCGAGTCGGCCTGATTAAGTGGCAGATTAATTCATTTTACCTTAAACCAATATAGTGTAAGGATGTGGCCTTCGTAAATGGTTATAATAAGAACATTATAGATACTAAACTTGAAGAACACTAAATTACTTTTTAAACTCCTCGACGTGTGCTTCGCTAACCAGGTTAGTATCATCCGGAGATGTTTCAATCTTTGAGATTGACTTTGAGATTGAATCATCTCCTGGTGATGCTAAGATAATTTTAGAGGCAAATCTCTTCGAGTTGCATTTTTATTTGTTACATTTATAGTTACTTGAGTATTGAAAACTTTTATTTATCAACATCATTCTGACCAAGCTGCAGTGTTACCAAAATGCATCAAATATAATAATGTTGAAAAGAAATCTCTAAAAAAATTTTATGAGGTTGGACTATAAGAGTATCAGACCTTTAGGATAAGGCAGAATTGATAATCTACTAGATTGATAAGGCACTACTGATAATCCAGAAATTTTATTTTATCTTGAAGAGCAAATAATGGAATTATGTTTTGAAAATATTGTCGTTCAAATGTCCTCCTCAGCTTCGTCTGGTGGAATTCATTCTGGAGAACCAATTTTCGATTACAGTTTCACACATATCGCGTGGCATATTTTGATTGGATGAATCTTTTGTTTAAGATCAAGAATTGGTCGGGATTTACTTGCAAAAAAATTCAGTGTCGGTAGCCGTCGTGATCGAACGTGCTTCCGTTCGATCCCGCGGTTAGCGTTCAGTATTCGCGTTCGCGGATTCACCTTCGCCGGTACGCAATGGCTGGAGATCTGTTCATATACAAAAATCATGAGTTTATGTGCTTGACTAAATTCCAGCTATCAGATGCTTGCAAACTATACCGAACTCACAGCAACCACTGTGAAGAAAACCACAAGAAATACCTCAAAGAGCTATACAGATTGTACAAAGAGGTACCAGAAGAAACCGATGAGTTATTCGACTAAAAAGAAGAACTAGAGAAGCAATTCGCCCAACGCCAACAAACAATTGATGAGCATAACACACCAGCACAAAGCAAGAGGTCGAAAGGCTAGAGGCCTACGTCAAGACTCTAGTCCAAGAAATCGAAGAATCCAAGAAAACCGCACATGTAGAAGAAGAGGCTGACTGGGCCCTCAAAGATGAAACCCAAGTGACGGGCTCCGAACCAGAAGAAAATCAGCAGATTTCTGCCAGAGCCAGATGGCGGAGGAGAAAGAAGGCCAGACAGCGCGCTGAAGAAGACAACTCTTTGGAAGCTCCTGCCCCGCCTACCCACTCATCTCAGTTGGAAGCCAACGAACTCTAGGACCTGCCGGACACAGCGGTCACACTCTCGCCAGTCACACACCAGCACAACCCGCTGGTGCCACTAACAAGCCGACGCCGATCATCCTCCGGGAGAAATCGGCATTCCTCGAAGTTATTTGACACGTCGACAAAAACAACGTGGCTGTTGGGCCAGCCAAAACCATTCCGAACAGCGTGCTGACCAAGCTCCGTTTGGAGAAGGACAGAAATGCGGTGCTACAGCATTTCACGGCAAAAGGCTACCAATTTCATGAATTATCCAGCAAAACCTGTGCGGCGTACTGGAATCAATCCCAACTGAAGATGGGTCAGGATGGGCTTCCATCCAAAGAAACCCATCGCGTTTGTACAAGTTACAGTCCCGACCAACGTAGCCAACATACTAGAAGTTAGTTAGTTATCCTTCACCAGTACATTAAAGTCGAAATACAAAATAGCAAAAACAAAGCATTTCGGTGTTTTAACTGTCATAAATATGGACACGTGTCCAACCTGTGCAAAGCAGAATCAGTTTGTATAAAGTGGGCGGGTATACACCGAAGCGAATGCAAACTGAACAAAAGCCAGCCAGCAATGCGAACTTCTGCGAACTTCTCCACGTGCAATGCAAACTGCACCCGGATGAATCTGCAACACCAGCAGATGGACTTGCAGCCCAAATGCAGCAACTAATGGGTCTGTTCCACACACAAATCAGCTCACTCTTCTACCTCCAGCATCAACTTCCATGTTCTCAAACCCCAAGCAGTCTGGACGACGGGGCCAGCGTCGCTCTGACCTAGGTCCTGCGGTTTCGTCCAACCCCTCTCCGCGTCGCTATTACAGCACGCACACCTGATGGCCATTTATGACAGCCCAATTTCTGATTAATTCCCGAAAGTCTACCAATATTTTTTGCAGTTTTCCATCAACTTAACCCACTGACAACCCACAGTGACCTCTTGGGTCAACTAGAGACCATCAAAATCATCAGTACCCGTACGGGTTCACATACAGAAAATATGAGTAATGGTCGACAAGGTCAACTAGAAAACCAGGATACCAAATGAAAATGGAATGAGATTTGCTTTTGTAAACTAGAAAATTAACGTAACTCCGCAAAAAAATAATCAAAGGGCGTGAAATCTCATGATCTTGGTGACCAGTTGACCAATCGATTGCCTGGCGAGATATGTGACAAGTCGCATCATCTTATAAGCTTTTTTTCTGGGAAAGTATGAAAAAATATCGTCAGTGGCAGCACGGGTAGGGGGTACAAACATTTTCATTCTGCTATCTAAAGTAATGTTAAAAGTACATTTTCAAGATGGAATTAACAGAAGATGATGTGCCTGGTAGTAAACTAAAATTTTCAAAAGTCCAAAACCTTATTGTCCGCGATCTAAAACGATTGCTAGTATGTCGCAATTTGCCTGTTTCCGTTAATAAAAACATTTTAGTCGAGAGGTTAGTTGATATTTTTTTGTGTTGACAGGGCGTTATACTGTCACGATTATTTCAATATTTTGCATGAATTTCGATATTTATGTTTTTTTTTCTTTTTAAGAGTGGACTAATGTATCCCGAGTAGTAATAATAAAACTTTTTTTGTTGGAACTCATAATGGTAAATGTTTAAAGGAGAAATAACAATGCATGAAATCACTCTATCTACCTGTACAAAGCCCAGTCTTGCACGGTTCCTTCTAAAAATTGGTCTGTTTTCCCATTCCGAGCTATTTCGCTTACTATTAGATATTGAACAATATATAATTATAATACTGAATGTTTTTCGCTTTTGTTTTGACTATTGAGTGGTGTAGCTTCAATAATTTATGGTTTTCTGATAAATCGAGTTTCCACTTCAAAAGTCACGTGAATAAACAAAATTGCAAATATTGGGCCACCGACAATTCGCTGAAACTGCACCAGAAACCATTATACTCGCCTGGTTGCGAGTACCCATTTCAACCCATTACCACCCAACTTAAATGTTTTAAATCAAACAATAACAGACGAAATACTTACAATTCCAAGAGAGATGGTCCAGCGAGTGACTGAAAATTTCAGTTATAGGCTAAATGAGTGTGAAGAAAAAATTCAAAAACTACTCTGGAATTTAACAGTAATTAAACAAGTTTGAATTAATTCTGTTTTATTTTTTAGGTATCAAAAACGAAAAACACTCTGAGACACCCTTTATAATCACTGGCCTTGTTGATATCAGTACAATTGTTAATGATTCTCAATCTGATGAACTACTTCCTAATTGTAAAAATTCAAAAGCACTCAAAAGAGGGAGGCAATATTGTTTGAGTGATTTTGTCTTAAAAATGGAGGACAATACTAATGATGTGTTATATTATTTAAAAGCAGACGTCAAATCTTCTTTCCGAGCAAGTGTTACCTATAAAATTAATATAGCTCTCGATTATAGTAGTAGATAAATTCTGGATGCCCAATGTCAAAATCGGCTTCAAAAAACTGTTCCCATATTGTTACTTTATTATACAAACATAAAGATTATACAGTAAGCTACGATTATGATGCTCTTACATGTACCTCAAAATTAAAAGAATGGAACAAGGGTAAAAAATCATACAATAATCCCGATATTATTTTAACAACTAACTCTCCTACTTGACCCGTACATCCGAAGAAATGGATTATAAATTCTAATCCTAAAAAAACAAAGTAAATGAAGTTTGTGATAAAAAACTTATAGGTTCATTAAAATAATTCAATCTGAAAAGAAAAATAGTTCCGTGTGCGATACTTGGTTAGCTATTAACTGTGATAATTATGATTTCAGTACTGATGAAAAGTTAGTTTTAAATTAAAAAAATAATGGCTAAATAATTAATTTATCTACGGAAGAATCTGCGGATATTGAAATTCTTCTCTATGTTGTTTCTCTTCTAAACATTTACCATTACCAATCCCAAAAAAATGGATGGACATTCTTCAACTCTTAAAAAGAAAAAAAAATCATGAAACATATTGAAATAATCGTCCTGTCAACAAAAAAATAATATCAACAACCAATCTTTCGAATAAAACGCTTTTATTACGGGAAACAAGAAAATTGCGACATACCAACCATCGTTTTAGATCGCGGATAATATGGTCTTGGACTTTTGAAAATTTAATTTAGCACCAAGTCCATCATCTTCTAATAATTAATTAATTCAAAATCTACGTTTAACATCACTTTAAATAGCAGAATGGAAATGTTTTAATCTTCTCGTCGTGCCACTTGTAGCCGTATTTTTTCATACCTTCCGAGAGAAAAGGCTAGTTGAGGTTTTGAACAATTTTTTTTGTTACAAATTGAAAGATCACATATAATTTTTATAAGAAAACTATTTTAATTTTTTTGTTTATAACTAAAAAGTTGAAATCAATTATCAAAATGAAAATAAATTTTTAAACCTAGGTACCAAGGACGTGCCCTGACCGTGACCATATGATCTCACAATGGTAAAACGAACGCCAATATCGGATCGACTGGAACAATTTGGAAGTTTCGGAAGAAATGTTCTTTCGCGGCCTTTCCGAAAGAATCGGAGGTCGGGCAAATAAAACAATTTATCGATTTTAGTCATTGTTCTATAGGCTTAACCTATATCTTTGACTGCATTTGTTGTAAAATATACTTGCAAAATATACTTGCTTTTAATTGTTATTTAGGCACCAACCGTGCTGTTTTCGACATTGTACTCATATATTTTTACATAAGATACATGGGTTCAAAGGTAAGTTCAGAATGAAATATTGAAATTAGATTAGAGTTCCTTTTTTTGCATTCCTTCTTTATAATTTTTATTCAGATTATTTAATTCAAGTAGGGAAAACAAATTAACGTGTCAAATTTGCAGAAAGGAATATTCCTGCGTGTCCGCAAAGAATCTACATGTAGTAACTCAAGAGTAGTAACAGTAAGAAAGCCCTACAGGATCGTCTATTTTGTAGGATACGAATAATAATATTCAAGAAGGCGCGAATAGACAAGAACAAAAGTCGACTACCAATTTGGAAAGTAATCGTATTTGAAAAGTCTTAAGATGGTCGAAGAGTACAGAAATTTGTGTAACTATAAAAGCTTTCCACTCAAAAAAAATGAATTAGGTGCCTTCTCTTATTTGGGAAATTTCTGGCTGGTCATGTATTATAGATAGTTAGTAGCTGGATTTATTTATATTTGAAAATATTACGAAATTATGAGTCTAATGTGGTGGTTTGAAAAACATGCAATGCGAAAAATCGTCATCGTTTTAAAAATACTAAAAACCTTAATCAAAGCAATAATGTAGTATGAGTGATTTTTTTGAAAATATTGTTAATAGAGTTTAGTGTGGTTGTTTGAAGAATCAATGTGGTTTTAAAAGTATTGCAAAGTTCAATGAAAACAATCTAACTATTATAAAAGCAAATATGTATGTAATTTTTGGTAGTGAGTGTTTTTATTCTGAATTCATTATTAATGTAGTTTACATGTTATAATCTACTGTAATATATTATCCATATTATCCTAGTCGAGGGGGGTTCTATTATGTATAATTAACAGTGTATTCAAAAACATTGTTTCACTTCTTCAGGATAAAAATATAGATTTAATTAAACTGTCTTCGGTTAGTTTTGACATAAAAGTTATCAAAACCTAAGGTTTTAGAAGGCAAACGAGTTACAGCTCAACATATTCATATAGAATACGTCATTGGAAGAATACGATACTTTGATTTTCTCAAACCTCACGCAGTTATTCATATGTTGCCTTATACAGACTATGTTGTTATCATTGCTGTAGCACTAGTGATTTTACAATCACCTCTAATATCAACATAAATTTATTAATATTCATTAAAAAAATTAATAACTAATTACATTAAAAAAACAAATTCACTTAATGTTCTTTTTATAAGTTAACATCAAGTTATTAACAAGTAGAAGCCGTTGACAGTACTGACGCGAAAACACTTTACCATAATGACGTCACAAACATGACAGCCAATCGCAACGCGTTCGTTGGCTTTTTCAAATTCATTTGTAATTAATTGTAAAATAAATTTTTTTTCGCATCGATTATCAATATTATTTATGATAAAGTTTTAAAATAAAGTAAAAAATCGATATTTATTTTTTATTCAAAAACCCAATTGAAAGAAAACATTGTTTATCTCCAAATTTATCATTTCACATATTCTGTTAACATATTGCTACATGTTAACAGAATACATTCCACCAGACGAATCTGAGGAAAATATTTGAACATTATTTTGAAAACGTAATTCCATTATTTGTTCATCAAGATAAAAGAAAAATTACCAAATTATCACTTGTAGTTATCATTGAGCCTCATTTTAAAGTTGAAGCTCTTATTGGACAACCTTTTGTAAAAAACATATTATTATTTCAATAACATTTAAATAATTTTTTATTTTAAAAGAGAAATAAAATGTATAAAACATATAGTTTTACTTGTTCAGTAACATCAAATAAAGTATTTCTGTAATAAATTTCATAGTATTAATTTACAAACACGCCGGTACTAAATTAAATAACTATTCCACTGCATGTAGTGCATTTTAGTCTAATTTGAATTTATTTGCGCCAAAAGAGAGCATATAAAATGAACTTTTTAATTATACAAAGGTAATATAATGTAATACTAAATAACGTTCTATTAGATACCGCGCGAAAATATTTAAATTATTTAGTAAATATTAACCATTTTTTTCTTTTCCTTTCATTCTCGTTATTCATTTTAACATTATATTATTGGAGAATAACTTGGCTACTGGTTATTGCTCCATCAACTCACACTTAATTTTAAAGGAAATTTATCATTTGTCCGCTGTTTATCATGGTTCGTATATATTCATTTTAGCAAGGCATTTTGAAGGATGGATTGAAATTCCCATTTCTACCCCTGTTTATCTCCCTCTTAATTTCTGTTTCTCTCTTCGCTGTTTGAATAAATGAAAGGAGAGTATACATAACAGGACCCCATTTAACACCTATGTGTATTTCTATTTTAGATATCATCGTCAAATGTCATGTCAACGGTTTACCTTTAACCGCAACAGTTTGTTTCACTACAAATTTGATATCATTAAAATGTTCTCGCATTTGAAATGCTGGAAGTCTGGAAAGTCAATGAAATATTCAAAATATAAATATGCATGTATTATATTTAATTGTATTAATTAAGTGCTAGTTGCTTTTTCGGCTATAAATATATATTATAAATTATTTTTTGAACGGTCGCTAAATAGCCTCCGTTGCTGATGCGGCCATGTCATCTTAAATTATCTCTATCTTATGAAGAGGTAATTGATAACATAAATCAACTTGGTGTGAACTTGAAAACAATATTATTTGAATATTGTAACAAATAATTTTAGTGCAGGTCAGTACATCTATTTAAGTTCGATTTGTAACCAAAAATATACTCTGTACGCTAGTATCGCGATATGCTTCGTATTTACAGAGAAGCTCTCCAAAACCGCGAAAGGGGATAGGCGCACTTACGGGCAACGATGCCGAAAAAGATCACGTCCAGTTCGGCAAAAATTTGTTCATGACTTGTTTCTCAAAGAGTTTTAGATACGAGTAATGTAGTTCCAAAATTTCAAGAATGTGGACAGCAACAAAAATCGGTCCAGAAGTCGAACAACTAATTTAATATTTTGTCTAAGAGGATTTTTCCAGAAGTACCCAAACTGTCGCCCAAGTTGAAATTTCCATTGGATTATATATTGAACAGTAAAAGTGTAATTTCTCCACCCTTATTAAGTACAAAGGGTACAACCACCCTTACCCGCTGATTATTAACATTTCAAAAATTTCTGGCAAAAATATTGTGAATCGTTTGTTTATTGACCAAAACCAAAGGAACTCAAATGTATTTCCAATATTTCATACACCGACGAAGCTTCGTTCTTCAGGTATAGGATGATGGACACTTTGAACAGTTATTTTAATAAATCCATTAATTGTGGGTTTCTCAAAGTGACGTCAATCGTCTAAATCGTGTTATAATGCGAAAAATTAGTTCTAGCAATTCCAACTTTGACATTAAATAACAGTAAGTAAATGTGAAAGCTTTCCATTTCTTTTATTAAAAAACAAACCAAATTTAAGGTTTATGAATTCCGCAGTTGGTTTCTTGTGAAACATTTTGAAAATATTAATAGCTTTTTAATGTTTCAAACGTTTATTATAGATTCTGCTCTACATATGTTTCACCTTGTTAGGGTTTTCTCAAGAGTAGTTTGAACTAATACTAAAGGTCAAACAAAGTGTTTCCAAGTATACAGGTAATTTTTTTTATTTCTTGTTTTTTTTTAACCTCTAGTCTAATTATCCTAAATATCGGCTGGTAAAAACCGGGCTATTTAATTACAATATGATTTTATTTATTATCGGGGTATTTTGGAAATTTAGCTGGTCATTCGTGGTTATTATATGACTATTTCTTAAGGATTTCTGAGTGTAATAATTTAACATTTTATATCTATAAAATGATTTTATTCAATACAATGTGTAGACATTCCGGTGCTATTTATATTACTTAAGATATCTTTTTTGTGTTCTTTTATTCTACAACCTATTCTTCTATCACTTTGACCGATATATACCGCTTCAGAATCCCTACAGTTAATTTTATATATTTTTTTTTACCCGCATTTTACCCGATTTATCTAATGTATTTGTATCCTTATTTTTAATTAAGATTCCACCTACATTAAGTTTATTTACACAAATTGTTTTACAACCTAGTTTATTTAATATTCTACACACTTTTACTACACACATCTTTTACTACACATATAGTAGGTCTATAGCATCAATACTTATTTTACATATGCTCTTAAGAATAAGCCGATTTAAGCAGGTTTTAGTGGAATTTAATTTCAGTTGTGTGAGTGTGTACATTTGCACAGTGTTTGCGATTATAGTGAAGTAAGAAAATAACAATTAAAATCTTCCAAAAACACAATTACAAGATGTTTGCCGAAATATTTTATTTCAGTGATAAGAGAAGGCACTTTGATCGAACAAACAACCTACGATATTAACGCGTCGGCCGGAAATAAATATTTATAATGGCAGATGAATGTGGTAAATGTGGAAAAAGAATTAAAATAAATGAATCTGACACAACTCAATATGAGGGTATCTGTAAACAGAATTTTTATTGTGAGTGTGTTCGCATCAGCACGTCTAATCTGGAAATAATAAAGAATTTACCAGGTCTTAAATAGTTTTGACAGGGTTGTGTCGAAGTTTAAAAAGGAACTCGAGCAATTTAAACATGCAATAAAAACGGAGCTAGAAAATTATCAAGGGAGAAACTACCACCGCAGGACGTCTAACGCGGAAGACTAACTAACGAAAAATCAGTAAGTAGGTATGCATAAGACAAGACAACAAAAAAACCAAAGAAGCCATAAAACATGTCGTCAATCCAACAGATCTTGAAGTTGGTATCATTCAAATGAAAGATGTAAAAGATGGTGGTATACTGATGAAATGTAATACTAGAGAGGAGATTAGCAAACTAAAAACCATGGTAGAAAAAAAACTGAATAGCAAATACTATATACAAAAACGTCGAAAAATAAATATACAAATATAAAGATATTAGACATAAAAGAAAATATCAGTAAGGAAGACATAAAGGCACATTTACTTAGGCAGAATAAATTCATGAGATTCTAATTACATGAGAACACTGATCTACAAGTAAAGGTTGTGAAAAAAATGAAGACGAATTATATGGTCATCGTAGAATGCGATCCAAAAACATTTTGGTCCATTATGGAATCGAGACGAAAATTGTGCATAGGTTTCGTCTGTCGAGTTTTTGAGTATATATCGGTGTATCGGTGTTTTAAGTGTGGGGAATATGGTCATAGTTCAAATGAATGTAATAAAGAAGAAGCATGCCTCAGGTGCGGATGACGCGGATCTAACTTTAAATGTATGAACTGTAAGAAGGCAAACACTACACAAAGTGTGAGATATGATAACATGGTCGATGTTATGGTAAACATTATCGATGTGCTATTGTGCTCTTACACCAAAATGTACAAAGTTTGAGAAACAAAATCGATCACTTTGAATATATAATAAAATCAAGGAAGATCGATGTGGTCTGCATAACGGAACACTGGTTAACAGAGAGTGAAATGAACTTGTACAAAATCAATAATTATCAAATGGGTACTGCTTATTGTAGAGACAATTGAACTGGTGATGGGGTCATGATACTTGTTAGTGATAAGCTGAGTTTATGCATTAAAGAGATAGAAAGAACAAATAAATATAGTAGTGATAGTTGAGTTTAGAATGACCTACTTTGTTTGAATTGAATTTGTATCGGGCTCCAAATACTAATATTGATATATTTTTTTTTAATTGAATAGATTTCTTTATGAGTTACGCGTTCCAATAAACTGCAAATGTGTTTTATGCGGGGATTTAAATATCGATTACAAGGAAAATACTAATATTGTTAGTAACTTAAAGGATGTACTACTTAGTTATGGGTTATCTAATACAGTAAAGGAACCAACTCGTACTACAGAAAACTTTACGGCTACTTTTATAGATTACATATGTACGAATTATGAATTAGATAGTTCGTCTTGTATTATTGTTTGGCGTAATTGTCTGTCTGATTAGTCGGCTCAGTTGATAGAGATTCCAATTACTTCAAGTCTGCATGAAATAACAAAATTTAAAAGACATTATAGTGAAACTAATATGAAACTATTTCAGCTGTATCTGAACGGGGATTTGAGGCATTTTCACATTGTTTGGAGTATTACATTGATATGTGCTTTCCCCTTAGAAAAGTATGAATGTCCAATAAGGGTCAATTTAAATCTTGGTTGACGAGAAGTATCAGAATGTCATCCATTAGTTTAAAAAAATTGTATCGAACGAAACTGTTATCCGAAGCCGAACAAGATGCTACACATTATCGGGTGTAAATAGAATTTATAGAAAGGTTATAATAAGGGTTAAACTGCTTTACAATGTGAAACAATATTTTGAATCGGAGAACAAGTCAAAAACTACTTGGAAAATAATAAACATGCAGCATGAAATAACAAAATTTAAAAGACATTATAGTGAAACTAATATGAAACTCTTTCAGCTGTATCTGAACGGGGATTTGAGGCATTTTCACATTGTTTGGAGTATTACATTGATATGTGCTTTCCCCTTAGAAAAGTATGAATGTCCAATAAGGGTCAATTTAAATCTTGGTTGACGAGAAGTATCAGAATGTCATCCATTAGTTTAAAAGAATTGTATCGAACGAAACTGTTATCCGAAGCCGAACAAGATGCTACACATTATCGGGTGTAAATAGAATTTATAGAAAGGTTATAATAAGGGTTAAACTGCTTTACAATGTGAAACAATATTTTGAATCGGAGAACAAGTCAAAAACTACTTGGAAAATAATAAACAATAACATTAAAAAAAAACCGCAATGCAAGAACTAACATAAACGCCATAAGGGATGAAAATGAAATTACTTTGGAAGACAAGTATGAAATTGCTAGTTGTTTTACTAAATACTTTGTTAATCTTCCTAAAAATATGTTGGTGAGTTCAATGGCTGCTGCTAGTAGGGTTAGACAAGTGACTCCAATTCAAAACTCTATGATATAACGGCCAGTTAACCAATATGACATAATTAAAACAGTAAGGAAACTAAAAAATACAAATTCTGTGGGGCTAGATAATATTCCTTCAGTTGTACTGAAGAAGTCTATCAACTCATTAATAATACCGCTAACAGATCTAGTGAATTGGTCCCTGGAAACTTGTATTTTTCCGAGGGCATTAAAAACATCAAAAGTAATTCCTATCTTCAAGAGGGATGGCCGGCTCTCCCTCTCCAACTATAGACCAATAGCTATTTTACCCACGTTATCTAAACTGTTGGACCGTACAGTGTATGAGCAGATCATGTCCTTTCTTGTGCGCTATAATATATTGAAATCATCACAGCACGGGTTTCGAAGTGGTCGATCTACGCATTCAGCAATCTGTAAATTTTTAAACAAGATATATGAAAACATAAACGATAATTGCAAATGTGTTTATGGATCTAAGTAAGGGTTTCGATCTGGTGAATCACGCTATACTGCTGGACGAACTTCATCATTACAGCTTGAGGGGTCGGGTGAGAGAGTGGTTGCAATCTTACTTGCTTGACCGACACCAAGTTGTACAGATTGATAAAGCAACATCTGAAAGATTAAGGATTATTTTTAATACTATTATTTTTGTTAATGATCTGCCAGATGTTTGCAGGAGCGGGTAATGTTTGCTGATAATAGCAGCTATTTAACAAGAAATAAAAACATGCAGGGAGCCATTGAAACGGTACAGGAAATGCTCAAGTTGGTTTACGAATAATAAGTTATCCCTTAACGTGGACAAAACCAGTTTTATTGCTCTTACTCCTCGAACCACACTATAACGGAGTCATATTTACTAAAAATGAATGGTTAGTCTATACAACAAACATCCTGTACTAGACTTCTGGGTGTTCATCTCGATAACAGACTTTGCTGGGATGAACACATAGCTGATCTCTGCAAGATATTAGCTGCTGTCTCATATGCTGTTTACAGGTTGAAACGGGGTGATACCACGGATATTGTGCATTCATCTTACTATGCAGAGTTTTACAGTCGTGCTAGGTATGGTTTGATATTTTGGGGTAGGTCACCTCATCTGATGCGTGTTTTCAAAATACAAAAAAAGATAATTCGAATGATGGGTGGGGTGTCACTACTGCAACATGTCGGCCAATTTTTAAACAGTGCAGGATGTTGACTCTACCATCACTACATAAGTTGGAGATTATCATCTTTGTTAGGCGAAATTTTATAGCAATCGTGAAAAATAGTGATTTTCATCACTGTGACATACGAGGCTCTGATAAACTTGTTTTACCAATATATTCATGTAAGACAGTTGAACATAATGTTTACTATAGGGGTGTGAAGCTGTATAATAAGTTGCCACAACGATTTAAGCATATTCAGAATGACAACGAAATTAAAAAATTAGTCCTCGAATTTCTAAAGTCTAAGTTTTTATAGTTTAGAAGAATGTATGTCGTACTAATAATTAAATTCAATGCTTATTTATGTATATAATGTTTATTTGTGCAAGATTATCATATTATGTATTGTTTCTGAGATCGTGTCACTGATCATTCTGTCAATTATCTCAATCCGACTTAATCATGGATATTTATATTGCTTTGGGGATTGAATACATACATTATTACTTTATTACATTATTACATTATTCTTTATATGCACAGAAATGTGGGAATGTGCATGCTTTTGTTTTGACTTGATCCATGCATATTTGTATTGAGGATTCAATAAATTATTATTATTATTATTACTGTATTACTCAGTTTGGAAGTATAATTAATATATTTAAACGATTTGTCTGTTTGCTTTTTTAATGTTATATAATTCTTTTAAATTCAACTTTCTCTGTTTATTTTTCAACAATTTATCAATTAATCCTTCTTTTTAGCCGTTGTTTTTTGCTATCGGTTTAATGATATAGGGCTCTTTATTAAAATTATCTTTGTTTAGTGGAAAACTAACTAACCTAGGTATTAGACTATGAAAAGGAGATAGTTTGACTTGCCAAGATTGTTCAGAACTAAAGTGTATAACCCTGTTTGTTGTAGTCGGTTTTCTATAAATATCAAATTGAAATTTATTAGATATTTTCTTTATCTTTATGTCTAGGAAGTTAATTTCATCATTAAGTCCAATCTTCATAGAGAATTGAATATTTTTGTTTATGTAATTCAAATGGCCTAAAAACGTGTGTAAATTTCTTTTCATACCATTCCAAATGCAAAAAACATCGTCCACGTATCTGTGCCAGTGTGATATATTGTCGATTCATGGATTTTTATAGTAAAAAATAACATTTTCAAAATAAACCACAAAAATTTGAGATAACAAAGGTGACATAGGTGAGCCCATTGGAAGACCGTGTTTTTTTGATAAATCTCATTGTTATATCGACAATAATTTTACTCTAGGCTAACTGGAATTGCTGTTTTTAGTTCAGTTTTTAATTTGTCTTCTATGTCTGCATTGTCTATATGTCTTTTTAAAATTGTAATTAAATAATTTACTGGTATAGAAGTAAAGAGGCATTTTACATCAAAAGAGACTAATTTTGCATTATTCGTTAATGTAATGTCTTTAGTTATTTGTATAAATTGTAATGAATTTTTAATTGCATATCGTGACTGAAAATTGATTAATTTAAGTAGCGTATGACTTAATTCTTTACGCAGCTTATAACTAGGTGCATTAACATACGAGGCTACTGGTCTTATCAAATAATTTGCCTTATCAATCTTAAATAATCCATAGAATTTCGGGGCTGAAGAGTTCATACTTTAATTTTTATAAATTTTATTTAATGTTATAAGTGGGCATACTTTGAGTGTTTTTATAGTCTCCGTTTTATATTTATTAGTAGGGTCTAGTTTTAATTTAGTTATATTACTCTCTTCTAGTAATGTTTTCACTGTGTTATCATACTCAGTCTTAGTTAAAATTGTAATGATATTACCCTTGTCTGCTTTGCAAGTTAAGTCATTATCTTTCAAATTTTTTTTAAGGTTTTTTATAATTATTAATTCTTTACAGCTTTTTGGAAAATTAAGATTATTAAAAATTTCGGATATATTAACTTTCTTATATAGAGTTAAGTAAAATTAACTGTAAGGATTCTGAAGCGGTATATATCAGTTAAAGTGAAAGAAATAGGGGTTGAAATGTCTACAGATTGTATTGATAACAATCATTTTATAGATATAAAATATGTTAACTTTACACTTACACAAATGTTACTTAATTACACTCAGAAAAAGTAAAAACATTAGACCTAATAGAAATATTGGAAAGAAAAAAAAATCCTTAAGTAATAATCATATAATAACTCCCAATGATCAGCTAAATTTCCAGAGCGCCCCGGTAATAGACAAGATCCTATTGTAATTGAATAGCCCGGTTTTTATCAGCCAATATTTAGGTTAATTAGACTAAACGTTAAAAAAATGAGAAGAATTAAAAAAAAATATCTGTATAATTGGAAAGACTGTGTTTGGCCATTATTATGAGTTCAAGATACTCTTGAGAAAGCCATAACAAGGCGAAACGTAGAGAGCAAAATGTAGAATAAACGTTTGAACATTAAAAAGCTAAAAAGTGTATCATGTAAAATTCTAGTAAAACCAAATTTATATTAGCCCGTCGCGTTGGTGCGGACAGTAAGAGAAGCGGCCTGCCGCTGGTGTGCCGAATCCGCATTGGCGCGATAGTTGGTACGATTCCAGCTATCGGATGGTTGTTTTTCTTTCTTTCTTCTGTCTGTATTTACTTCCTAAATATCTATGATTGTTTCTAGGTAAGAGTGTAAAATCCGACAACGAATTACCCGCCGGATGCCTTCTGAGAAGTGTTCTACGTTGATCGCTCGCCAGTCTGTAGGCTTCCTAATAGGCATATGGGTAAGCACATAACGAAAAGTTCATAGCCTGAAGGAGGGGCTGGCTTGGGATGTCGGTAGCTAATGATCGTTGTTCAGGACAAACGTTAAGCTGTAGGTCCAATCGCTAAATAGCCTTAGTTGCTGATGATCTTCTAACCCTTATACCTTTACCTTTAAATCTATATTGAAACGCATGGAATAAATGGCTAAAAATTATTATATTTTACTTTCAAATAAAACCTTAAGAGGCCAATGCAACAAAAACTGAAAAGTCCTGATCTAAAGTTTTGGTTCAAAAAATGTAAAGAATCGTTGGTTAAATTTACGAAAGAATTTTCTCTTGCACCCTGTATATGAAACAACTGAATGGAAATGCGACAATAAGAAATTTATATTAATTAAATGAAATTAGACAAAACTGGTTAAAAAAAAACAGTAGAAGTACTTGATAATCTATCTGTACCGAAGGTTGTTGGAGCTCAAAGAAAGTTATTCCAAGAAAACGCTTAAGATACAAATAAACCAGAATATATAAAATGGCCAAGAAAGAAAGCAAAAAGAAAGATGGTAACTAGAAAAATATATAGAAATTTCTTGATACAAGGAAACATATATTTATAGGATGCTAGAATGCCAAAATAATGACAAACCTAAGCAAAACTTACAACACAATATTAGCATCTTTGAAATAAACAAAACAAGATGAAATGGGATGAGACGAAGCTGACTGGAACTACTATTACATGTTTTAGATATATAGAACGTACTAAAAAAGAAAGCGGCTCTGCTCTAATGGCAAATAATTCGTTGGTAAGCACTTCTTTATCTTTATACACTAACAAATCAGCAAGAGGTCGAAAAAGAGTAAAAAGATCACATAAAAAAATTAATTCAAGAGTCAGCTATAAATTTAATATGATAAAGCAGAAAATAAACTATAAATGAAAAGGCAAACTCAACAATATTAGATAAATTCAAAGATATAATAGAAATAAATGTCAAAGATATTGAAGCATAACAACATAGCTTCAATTGGCAATCAGCTTCAATTCAAAATAATTGGATATAAAAGAAGAAATGATCGACCCTAGATAATAGAAATAGAAACCAAAATAAAAGAAAGAAAAACAATAAAACTAAAGATTAGGGCCACGACAAATGAAGAACAAAAATTTGTCAAGAAAGTCACATACGTAAAATGGGGTGACAAAAAATGTAAGATAAAAGGAAGAAGCTGCGAGAAAACATGATTCAAATATTTTATTTAAAGTGTCTACAATTAGGGATGGTGGAACTTTGACAGCTCATGACGGCCATATTTGTTTACCGATTTTTGACATGTCTTGTCAGACGTTTTCTGAAAGGTTTGCAATTAAAGCATGGTTCGTTTCACGTTAGAAGAACGTTTGAAGATTGCGCAGTTTTATTACGCAAATTTGCGGTATCCCCGTACTACTCAACGAGCAATTCAGACCCATCGTGGTATTCGATATGGTAGTCCTCAACAGGCTATTGATCGTGCTATTAGAAACATTGTAAGTGAGTTTAGTCCACACGATAGTGTGGTGCCTGTATGACAAAAAAAGCCAAAAGTCTTAAGAATGTTGCCGCCGTTCAAGCAAGTGTAGCCGAAAATGACGTCTCGGTTACTCGCCGCTCGCAAGACTTAAGCCTCTCGTCAATGACAATCTGCGAAAAATATGCGAATTTTAAAGGTGGACTTAGACTTGCATCTGTATACTACTAGTACTGGCACCAAAATTGAAGCTAACCGATCATCGTATTCATCGTGAATTTGCCGTTTGGGCCGAATTTCATCGCAAAATTATCTTCTTCGATGAGGCTAATTTTTGGCTCAATGGCTTCGTCAATAAACAAAATTGTCGGTATTGGTGCGAATCTAATCCACACGTGATTCATGAGAGTCCTTTGCATCCGCTAAAGATTAAAGTTTGGTTTGTGCGAGCCAAGTTTGGCAACTCAATAATTTCACGAAATAGCCCCATCGCTTGGCCGCCGAGATCATGCGATTTAACTTCATTAAATTTTTTTTTCTGCGAACATGTGAAAACACAGGTTGGCGACTTGGAAACTAACATTCGTCATGCCATAGTCACCATACAGCCCGAAATGTGCTCCAGCATCATCGGAAATTGGCGCGCGGCAGATCCGTGTCTGCAAAAAGAGCTGAAATCTTGTTCAAATCATAAATTACATGTCTGAATATTTTAAATAAAGCAATCGGAACCGATTTTAGGCAAAAAATGCGTGTTTTATTTAATTTTGAACTTCCATCATTTTTAATGGTAGACAGACTGTACAGTAACAAAAGCGTGAAGAGGAGCAAACCATGCGCCCCCAACAAAGTTAAAAGAAAAAATGACGAATAACTTTTTACTCAGAAAAAGATAAAACATTATTGGGTTAAATATTTCTTAAATAAATAAATAAGCAAACATGATGAAATAGAAGAAATAATGAATCAAGAAAAAGCACTAAATACTATAAAAGAAGAAATCTGGACATCTGGACAAAACGAAACAATAACAGTAATAAACAAACAATAAAATGTATGAATAAATAGGTAGAAGAATTGAATTGAACAAAATAGAAAGTACCGATAGAATGATAATATCTAGTGATAAAATAACATATTGATTTAGCATTAGAAATATTTTGAGTTACGTTACAAACAAGCTGGTTACAAAAAAAAATTCCAATCGACTGAGCCGAAGAGGCAATAATCGAATTACTTAAAAAACGAATTATTTTGGAATGTGAAAACTAAAAAGTTAAAAAGAATTTGTCATCAGGAGTTTATTCATTATGATGATCATAACATGATTAGCGAAACGCATGCTGAACAGTAAATAAAGTGATTTGGTGTTTAGTGGTAAATCTTTTCGAGTTTAGCGTTTCACACCGTTCCAATACACCACACAAGATTCCAATTGGAGAATTGAAAGGAAAAACAATTTAAATCGATGGACGAAATATTGCAGCAGAAGCAGAAGAATGCTGTTCTTTAGGAAGTATGAAGAACTCAAAGGGTAGTAATTGAAAAGCCATAGTTATAGGAACAGGAATAGAACGGAAATCACTACATAAGATAATCATCATCAAATGTTAATCGAAAACAAAGTTACGACTAATGTAATGTAGAGAGTGTATTGTTACAAGGAAGTATATGTTATAAACATACAAACGTTTATTAATAAATAGCTACAAATAGTGCTAGAAATATGTACATTTGATATCTTCCTTTTGACATGTTAGATAATTAACTTTGTTATATATATATATATATATATATATATATATATATATATATATATATATATATATATATATATATATATATATGAACAATCTGTTAGTTGCTTGACCAGGAGCGAGCTCCACGCATCCCTTATATTGGAAGTGGTAAACGTGATCCTAACTAACCATGTTATTAACTGCAGTTGAGTTGTGGTTTAACAAATTATGTCAGCTAACTTAGGCGCTTCATATTTTAAAAACAATGCATTACATTACCCTGGGCAACAATTGGCACTTTTCTTCCCACAAAAAAATATTATTGCTTATTTTTTTGCAAAAGGACTCGTACAATAATAAAAAAAATATATTTTGTGTGCTCAAAGATAGACTTCACCAGTGTTAGATGGACAGAAGTGATAGAATATCACCCGTATCAAGTACAACGTATACAAAGTTTCCTACCTCATAACTACACTCCCAGAATCGATTTTTGCAGAACAATGTTGACGATAAAACGGACGATCCGCAATTTCTAAACAAAATTTTATGGATTGGCGAATCGAAGTTTAAAAAAGACTTATTTAAAGTTGCCTAACTTACATAGTTGGCACACGGAAAATCCGCATTTAACGCGCAAAGACCGAGCCCAGTATCAATTTAAAGTTAACATGAGGATCGAAATTTTAAACGGACAAATAATTGGACCATTTGAGCTGCATAAAACTTTCAATGGCACCAACAACTTGGATTTTCTTCAAAATAATTTATAGAATTTGTTAAAAGATGTATCACTCAATATCTATAGAGAAATGTTTCAACAAGATCGTTGCCCAGCGTGTTATGCTAGACCTGTACAGGATTATTTGAAGAGAGAGTATACCGAAACGTGGACTGGGCGCCGTGGTTCAATTGAGGAGCCTCTCGTTCTTCGGACCTAAACCCCAATGATTTATTTTACTGGGGCTGTATAAAAAAAAGTGTATTCAAAACCAATACAAAATTTAGCCAAATTGCGTTATAGAATTGGTGAAACAGCAGAAGAAATAAATGCAACGAGATTCGCACGACTGGTGAAAAGATATTTTCTGATGCGATGCAGAGTATGTACTTGTGCCGAAGGCAAACAATTTGAGTATTTGATTTAGTTTTAAAGAAAAGAAAATGTGATAAATAAAAGCATTATAATAATTCCTTTCATTTCATTTTGATTAAGTTTTATCTTAATAAAATAGCATACCAATTATTAATTTAACTCACACACATTGCCTTTGGGTTGAGTTTTTTTGAAATAACGTTCTTTTGCAAAAAAAGCAATAATATTTTTTGTTGAAAGAAAAATGCCAATTGTATCATTTTGAAATTTTCACTAAATGTGCCATCTTAAAGTTGAATGTCAATCTGTCTCTCTCTAATTCGTCATCAAACAGCGTCACTATCTATCACACCTGTCCATCTCACTCACACTGGTGAAGTCCATTTTTGAACACACAGAAGTATTTTTTATCATAGTATGAGTTTTTTGAAATGCGGTCCTTTTGCAAAAAAAAATAAACAATAATTTTTTTTTAAATCATGACTCAAACAAACATTTTTCTTTACTATATATATATATATATATATATATATATATATATATATATATATATATATATATATATATATATATATATATATATAAATATATATAAACAATTATACTTTAGACACCACATTAGCTGTGGTGTCTAAAGCGTCAGCCTTACATTACGGCAGTTAATGTGGAGCGGATTCGAATCCCGTACTAGGCAGAAAAGTTTTTCTAAAAATTCTTGTGAATGTTTCTAGGTAAGAGTGTAAAACCTGGCAAGGAATCACCCCTCAGTCACGCCAGTTCGAGGCTGGGTAAGGCCGGATGCCTTCTGAGAGGTTTTCTACGTTGGTCACTCGCCAGTCGGTAGGAGATTCTTTCGGTTAAGCACAAAACCAAGGGTTGAGAGCCCGAGGGGGGTGCTGACCGGGGTTTTCGGTAGCTGATGACTGTGGTTCGGAACCCACGTTAAGCTGTAGGTCCAGTCGTTAAATAGCCTTTTCAGTTGCTGATGAGCCTCTAACTCCAAAACTTTACTTTATACTTACTTATTTATGTAATGTTATAATAAATGTATGTAAATGGCATACTGAAATTCCATAAGGCTTTAAAACGAGGAATTTTTTTAATTAATAAAACGATTTTATTGAATACAAGGTGTATATTTTGTGTATTTTTTAGATCCTTAAATAGATTATCTTCAAAATTGAAACGACCACGGTTATACTTTTTTGTTTAAAATGGTAACACATTTTTAATTGACCTAAATGAAAAACAAAAGCATGCTAAATATTTATAAAATTCGTTGGAGTTTTACTTTGCCTTAAACTTGGTCATAAAAGGGGTAGAGGTATTTTCAAAGAGGTTTTTTAAATAAATTGCTGATTTATGTTTATGATATCAACCTTGTCAAGAACATTCCCATTAAAAGTTGTTTATGTCACTATTATGTTACGATATCTTGCTTGGAACATAAAAACAGAAGCATAAAACTAACATATTAAACTGTGTCCTTAAAGGATTTACAGGACACTGAATCAGCGGCGCATTAGATTCTAATTCTAAGGCTCCTACGAGTCAATCATCTATTGGTTTGTTGTTAATTACTAATCATTAAATTATAATTATAATACGTAGCGTGTAAATAAAGTCATGAGGCTAATGGCGTAGCGTTCGATCTGGCAAGACTGTTGACTTCTCTTTTTGAGGAGAGGCAGGCTAACATTTGATATGTCTTCAGTACGTGTTTGAACTCCCTAACAGTGGCGGCTCGTGAGAGAGGGCGTAGGGGCGCCGCCCCTCCAGCATTTATCACAGTAAACAATTTTTCAGAGCAAAAGACTATTTTATTTCCGTTCAGTTTCTTTCCTTTACATTATTTTAAGATATTATTAAAAATTAAAATCTCCAAAAGTAGAAGAACGTCTGTCGATCCATCACACCAAATAATGGGGATAAAAATTCCATCCTCTTGCTACAATTTTTACATCGTTGGTCGGACGTTTACCTCCAATGACCATACCCACGTCCATTTATTTCGTCGTTGGCGTTACGTTTATGTTTTGTTGGATGCCAGAATTCGGGGGATTAACTGCTTTCTAAAATATGCGATTTGGACGTAGATTTCCAGCGACCGAGCGTATTGATAATTAGTTTTAAATGCTCATTTGATGGGTACGGAGCGTTTAATATGTCTCTCATTGCATATTTCGTTCACCTCGCGAATACTTGTTTTGATTTGGGATTTGTTACGTGTGTACAGACTGAGTAGTACTTTTTAAATAAAAATAATCAACTTTTAATAGCAAACATGAATATATCTGATTTAAGACAGTTATTAATGTCTAATTTAAGTTTTTTTCAAATTTTCTCTATTGATTTGCAGTTACAATAAACTGTTTGAATGGTTTATTCTTCACGAAACGATCAGTATTCGAACTTTCGATTCGAACTTTTTGATTCTCGACAACATTTGGGCATACGCAAAGTCTCCTCTTCGCTTCTTAAATCCTTCACGTACGAGATATTTTCCAAACTTCACAAATCCAAATAACATTTGTTGTATTAACAGACCAACAATCAAGACAATATCTACTTATTCATTCCTTTATCTGCGCAACAAGCAACAATCCATCCTCCAATGTCCTTGTAAGTAGTTCAATTCTTCTATTGGAATCTTTGGTATGAAACACTACCTGTGTAGGGTTTCAATAGCATGAAAAGTAAAAAGGAGGAAGGAAAAAGCAAAAAAAAATTTTTTTCAGCATCACTATTTTCTTCTACGCCCTCCCACTTTAAAAACCCACGAGCCGCCATTGCTCACTAGAGTCATTTGGTAGTCCCTAGTAGTCTCCTTGGTTTCTAGTGCGTTCTGAAAATGAGTAACAACAATTTCAAGCATCAGTGCGCTTATTAAGTTTTGTTCCTTTAGCACAGTGCGACAGAAACTTTTGAAAAACTTCTACAAACTTATGGACACAGTGTTTTGTTAAGGGCGCAGGTTTTCAGATGGTTTATGACCGAAATTCGATTACAGATGAACATCGCAGCGAAAGGCCTTCAACTGCTAGAAGTGAAGAAAATGTCCACAGAATCTTGTGGGTTGAGATTCTCGATGATCAGAATGATCGAGTAAGAGTTGAAATTGACTCAAATAACCATTCATCAGGTTTTGATTAATAAATTAGGGATGGAAAAAATCTGCGTTAAAACGGTTCCAAAAAACATTTCACACGATCGACGAGACAACAGGAGGGAAACCTGTCTTGACTTTTTGGGCAGGATTGAAAATTACTCTTATTTTCTGGACTGGTAGCGAGTCTTGGATTTTTTGAATAAGACCTCGGAAACGAAGCACCAGAACCAGAAATGCCACATTCCAGCCTCACCATGACCAAAAGGGGCAGAATGAGCAAATCTAAGATCAAAAGCATGCTGATTTGCTGGAGAACGCGCCTGTAAAATTCGATTCACAAAAAAAATCCTATTGATCATCAAGTAACTCTCTAGGACTTCAAACACATACTGAGGAGGCATCAGATGTTGACCTTCCTCCCGCTAAAAGAGCAAGTCAATCGTGTTGCTAAATCTAACATTAGACCACCAGTCTCGTTACTTTATTTACACACCTTGTATGTTGTGTTGCAATCTTAGTCGGAAATTTGTGTTAATATACATCGATGGTCTTGCCTTTTGAATTTTAGATTGTTAAAAATTCTGATTAGAAATTATATAAGTAACATGAAATCGGTTGAGCTCATAAGACGTAACTGTTAGATTTGTTGATCAAAATATATTAATTCTGGGATAATAATTGGTAAATCATACTATCCTGTATAGTTAAAATAAACAACAAGATCACTGGAAAACTTTATAGTTGCCAACTGTATAATACAATGCCTTTCGTGTTCGGTTCGAATTTGATAGCCGTTGCGCCATGCTGGAAGAAAAACAATTAGCCGGTTGGTTTTCGAACTACCGTCAAATAAGTTCTGTATTTAACTGAAAACTTTTGGCTCACTTAGGGCCGCAACAAAGTCGGAATATTTGATTGCGTTGGGAGCGTTGGTATTACAGTCTCCTAGGTGTTCGACATGGCCTGGGCCCACACTATGGATGTCGGACTAAAGTGTCCGGAGAATTTTATACACGAACTTCGTAATGCATCCGTACAAATTTAGTAATCATACAGCAGTTAATTGAGAGATGTTTTACAACCCGTATCACATCGTATCGATAACAGTTGTTGTGTTCTGCAGGTCACTATTAACAAACACAATTTCCGCTGTTAGAACGAACTAAAACTAACCCACGGGAACTCCACCAGCGCGACCATTCCACAGCCTAAAATTTACGATCTGGGGTGTGATCATCTCAAACCATTATTGTAAATTAATTCAGATTTTTCTTCGGCCAGAAATAAACGAGTTATTTAATGATCATGATTCAGATACTTCTCGATAATCAGTTGAAATTCTTCAAGAAATATTTCCCGGTCATATGTCCTTACGAGGTGACAGTCAGGGTATCCCACCTGGTTTTTGCTTGATTTGAATCATTCTGTTTTTTTTCTTCGAGGATGCCTAAAGATCCAAGTATACCAGAACTGGTCCAATAAGTTCCTTGGTAGTCCATCCCCGTCATCCCCTACCATCTCCCGTCAATTTATATATGCAGATGATATGGCCCTGAGTATACAACATAAGGACCCTGACTCCTGTAGCAAAGCCCTCACAACTGACCTGGCCGTCTTCGAGTCGAACTATAGGAAGTGGTGACTGATACCTAATCCTTCCAAATCAGAGGTCTGTGCTTTCCATCTCTCGACAAGACAAGCATATGCTGAACTGGACATGGTTTTCGGGGGAAAACCGGCTTAGGTACCATCCCACCCCGATTTATCTTGGCGTCACTTACAGGCAGCATATGTCCGGGGTGACACAGAAAGTTAAAATCCGAAATACCATTATTCACAAGTAGGCAGGATCATACTGGGGAGCGAACGGTCAGACACTCCAAACATCTGCGCTAGCACTCTTTTACTACTCAGCAGAGTACTGTGCCCTTGTATGGTACAAAAGTAAACATACTTATAAACTGGATGTCCAGTTGAATGACACAATGGAAACTATATCTGGTACCGTGAAATCAACACCCACCGCCTGGCCTCGCCTTTTGTGTAATATTGCTCCTTCGGAACTGTGTAGGTTGAAGGCAGCGAAAGAACAATGGGATATAATACACGATGCAAATATATCAGAATTGCCCATACGTAAGGACTTGAACAACCTGCCACGGTATAGGTTGAAATATCGCCATCCAATCTGGATAGACACAGACTTGAAAAATGGCGTATACATTAATGAAAGGTGAACAACTTTCCTTCAAAACAACCCTACCAGGAATATCGACCTTATCAGTCTGCGGGATAAGGAAATTCTGGGTTTGAACCTCCCGAGAAGAACCTGGAGTCGATTAAACCATATTTAGATGTTGCACAAATGGAAGATGGCGATTTACCCTGAATGTGACTGCGGTGATCCATATCAAACAGTGCACCATCTAGTGAACTCCTGCCCTTTGAGAAGTCTCCCTGGTGGCCTATATGAATTCAATGATGCCACGCCAACTGAACTGAAATGGCTCGACGATCTCGACGTGGACAAATAATCATCTAGGTACATCGTCTCTGGTTAGATCTCTATGTGTATGCACAGTATATGTGTGTATTTTAATGTGTTATTTTCACCTTATGTGTAATTTGTGATTTATATTTAATGTATTCTTATTTTTACTAATACTGGGCTTACGTTTGTTTTTATCTGTTTTTCTTCTTTCTTTTTTATTTTGCTTATATTCAAGTGCCCAAAATTTAATGTATTGCTAGTTTTTTTATTATATCAAATGTCATAATGTAGTGTCTCATACGAAATATATATATATATATATATATATATATATATATATATATATATATATATATATATATATATATATATATATATATATATACACCAGAACTGGCGACAAAATTAGAAAACTCTGGGCTCGCAAGGCATAATTTTAAGAAATATTTCAAAGCTACATCGACAATAGCGACTGTCATTTAAGTAATGTGATTTTTAAAACATAATATTTCAAAATAACATGAATTATTTTCTAAATAAAAGCCTTTTTGCTGTATCTTGTTTGGTTGTAGTTGGCCGTTCTCTCTAAGTCACTTACCCATAAAACTGGCGTTCCACCACTTCAACCAGGTATCTCTGGCCGAGTCTGGCTCCAAACAGGCGTTACCCTCATAATTAGGAGTATTAGTGCAAATCGCTAAAGTGGTCTACATGGATCACCTATTAATTGGTGATGAGAATGCGTATTTAGCATCGGTATCATGGGGAGGGGAGTTTTTTGCTAGCTAGCTTAGCGGAGGCAGCAATTTTCGACGAATATTTTGGAGACAACGTAAATATGCCTGGAAGGGAGTGATAAAGGTGTTAACCTGAGCTAGATTCCTACTATACTTATTTGGTTTCGATTTTATCGACCAACCCAATCAATCACCCATTTTGCCGTTTATGGAATTATTAGATATTTAAATGATCTGGGGGTACTGCAAACAAGATATTACTAAAATGTATAAAATAAATATATTTTAAAACATGTCCGAGTTATGTGGAAAAGTATGTGATTTTTGATTTAACAAATTTTGATTTTGGATATAAATTTATACCAAGAAGAGGAATTTTTAAAAGAATCCATCTAAACGACCATCACCCCGTCAGTGTTAATAATAATAAACCAACATTTAACTTTTTTAATACCTAGACAATATTTCATGAGACACTCTCGAGCAATACAATATAATGTTTTTAATGATGATATACTTACCCATAAAAGCGGCAGGTATAGATGTCAAAAATATTTTTTGGCTTCTGACAGGAACGCCTCTAGACTCCGTATCTTTCATTTCTCTCACCAGCGCTTCCATCTGGAAAAAATAGGTGATTTAATATATTTTCTCATTATTTTTTATGCATTATTATTTTTTCTAATAATGTCAATATTAGAAATATTATTATTATTAATTAATATTTTAAATTTACACCCTTAAATTTTTTAAATACAGGGTCCTGCAGAGAGGTATAATGTTTTTGAAAAAAAATTATACTCTTATTTTTAAACGAATTTCAAAATGTATTGCTTGTATATATTAGTGGTATATTGCCATTAATGTGCGAAAAATCACAACAGTTAGGTAGCGTCCATTTTTGTAGAGGCATTCTTGTAGACGGATATCAAAATCGTCCATACTCCTTTCGAGCATAGCATAAGGGATCCTTTCAATTTCGCGCATTATGGTTTCAGAGAGAGCTTCAAGAGTTCGCGGTTTGTCTATGTAAGCTTTAAATTTTAAGTAGCCCCATAAAAAGTAGTCACAAGCTGATAAGTCTGGTGACCGAGGTGGCCATTCCACATTCCCACGTAACGAAATAAGGCGCCCAGGGAAATGTTCCCTTAAAAAGGCCATTGTTGCTCTTGACGTATGGCAAGTCGCCCCATCTTATTGGAACCAAACTGTATTGAGGTTAATGTGTCGTCTTTCTGGCAGAAAATAATCACGCAACATGGCGAGATGGTGATGTGTGTTAACAGACACTGTTCATTCGTTTTTACGAACAAAAATACGGTCCAATAATGTAAGATCGAGATACGGCCCACCAAACAGTTACTCTCTCGGAGTGCAGAGGCTGATCATGTAGTTCTCGGGGTTTTCGGGTGCTCAATATCGAAAGTTCTGTTTGTTTACTATCCCCGATTAATGAAAATGGGCCTCGTCACTCATGAACAAAACGATATTGTCGTCCAGCAATTCCAACATCCTTTCTGCGAACCAACACCGTCTCACAAAGTCATTTTGTTGCAATTTTTGGACAACCGTAATTTTATACGGATGAAAATGAAGGTCGAAGTGTAAGATTTTGAGAACTGACCTTAACAACAGCTGTTACTCGCCCGGTTTACTGGGCGCAAATTAAACCTTAGTAATAATTGATTTTTTATGATTAAAATTACTTTAGAATTCTATAGCTTTCAATTTCTATTTGAAATTGGTTTCTATAAATTTCATGAAGACAGCATTGCGAGAGATTCATAGCGATACAATCCCAAATTTCTGTATTTTTAGTATTTTTTTATGGTATAAAACGATAAAAATAAAATAAATATGAAAAAATCAAATCAATCAAAATAAAAAAATATATATCATTTATTGCAATACATTTCTGTATACAATAATATATGATTTATTGTTTTCCGCAAACACATGTATATTTTTAGACTCGATACTGGAGACCCCTACTAGAGTAGGGGTCTCCAAACTTTCCAACCTTAGGGCTATACTGATTCTCCAGTAAGTTCCAAGGGCCAAAACCGTTTTAATTGTCCTGCCATTATCTGCAATTTCTAAACTAGTCGCCGAGTACGCGCCCCAAACGAGTCTACGCTTGCTAAATTCTCTAGTCTCGGGCCGAATTAATGACACTGACAGGTCGGATTTGGCTCGTGGGCCGTAGTTTGGAAACCCTTACTCTAGAGCCTAAGTTGTTGACCATGTGAGAAACATGGCGTGCCCACATATATACGGGTTGCTTTCAGTGTTGGTCCTTATGATTTATTGATTGTCATTGAAAAAATGAACTTCAGAGGAAAGTATAACCTTATAAGAACTGAAATGGTTGGTTATTTGGAATTATTAGTATGCGAGGAATCAAATCTTCATCTCCTTTCGCTACACCAATGATAATTGTGGCCTCAATTACATTTCTTCCCATCTACTGGCTTCCCAGCCCGTAATCTTATACCATACATATTCTTAGAGCATCCAAGTTACGCATCAACAGAACTGGAACGCCAACTTTGAACTCCAGTTTGTGAGACGGTACACCCAATAACTCCAAGGTGTTTAAAAATTCAATTATTTTATATTTTCTTAGTTATATTTTTATGTTTTAAGTGAAAGCAATCAAAATATTTGACTGACAGGCAAATAAATAATTGCGGTTTTATGTATTAATTGATTCGTTTTTTTTTAATTTAAAATAAAGTTAGTTTATTACTACGTATGATTTGTTTTTTATTTCTATCTTAACACTTCATCTTTTACACTTTTATGAATCCTACTCCTTAGCGAACATCTATGATGCATGATGAACATTCCTGCCAAATTTTAAATTTGTAGGTCGTATAGTTTGTAGGTAGTTCAGAATCTTTCCATTCGTTCGAGCTTGATTGACAAACAAATATCTAAACAAACATACTTTCACATTAATAATATTAGTAAGATGTATGGTGAATATATCATTCGTAGAGCTTTCAAGGATTTGACTAGTGATGGCAATGTTGGCGATATTAAATTAACTAGCTTAATATATGCTTTAATATATTATATTAATAATACTACGTTTCTTGGGAAACCAGTCGAACTGACACTAGTTATCAAAAAAATAAAGAATGAAAGGCGTCTTTATGGACTAGAAATAACCATTAAACATTAAAACAACAACATTTCCAACATCTAATAGGGCAATTTAAGGTGGTAAGCCAATTCATCTATCTTGAGACTTAAATATTGAACGAATGCGGTAACACTCATGAGATCAAAAGGAGACGCGATATGGCAAGAAATATAATGCAAAACTTACAGAAGATCTGGCGGGATAGGAATATTTGATTGATTCCCAATTTTAGGACTGATTCTTTTGAACTTTGGTACTGGATACGGGTCCTTTGTATTCCATGGACTTCCAGACAAACAAACACATCCGTTATTCAATAAATTAATGAACTCACAAAATCCTAAATTATTCATAGAAAGAATACTAATATTCTTCGGCCACATTGAACACAGGGATGCAGTAACATCGAAACACTGGTGCTGCAGGATTCTGATCATGCGGCAGACCTCAAAAAATGGACAGACCAAATTAAATACCTCATTGGTTCATATTCCCAATATGCAACCAACGAACCCAGAAATAGAGAACGCTGGCGAGAAGTAGTCCAAAAAGGCCGCAAATGGAAGTATCGGAGTATTCATAGGTCACGACTGTTCTGTAAAGAAGCATACGAAGAAGAGAGATATTTTTAATGTAAGACAAGGTTAGTTTTCATTTTATTTTTGGACTACATTTTATTTTTGTTATTTATTGATGTTTGAGTTAAGTTATGAAAGTAGTGGAAAGTTAATTGCTAGAACAAAAATATAATACAGAGCCTTCATTTCACCCTGAAACCTACGTGATCTATAAATGTGGACAACCAACACGATAAGTCGGTAATGATTAACATGAAGTCACTAATTATCTTAAACTGACATACGTTTGTTGTTTTTTTTCAGTTTTTATAATTAATCTTTTTCTGTGAATTATTTATAGAGTTTAGCACTAATAACCAAAATAATTAACATTTGACTAGTCCTACATTATTTTGAACGAAAAATAAAAGAAAATCGAAATGTTCCGTAACATTTTATAGAAGACTAACTAAATCCGGCCACTCTGCGCTGTGGTTCAGTCTGATATGAAATGAATAGGGAAGTAAATAAAAGTATTCTAGCGAACATGGATTCACCGAGGAAACACATCATTCAATTTAATACCCTGTATTGCGTTGCTCTGTCTCTGCTGTGGAATGAAAGGAAGAAAAAAGATATTTTTCATAGAAAATCGTTTTTTATTGTAAAGCTAGCGGATTACATTACATTTTTTGTTTGTCCGTTTTCTGCATAAACATAAAAATCAGACGGTTTACCGACTCTAAACATGCGACGTATAATTGTCCATGATAGTAGCATTCGTTTTCTAAATTCAAACCGCACACTTACAAAGATTGGCCTTACACTTTATTGTCATAACAAACGCAAAGCGTAGTGGAAATTGAAGTCGTTTGAACTCAAACGTCGGTCGGAATGAGTGCTATTCGCGGAAGTAGTACGTTTTACACACGTAAAACGTAAAACGTACGTGCAAGCAGAATTGTTGCTTCAATTATAAGTCATAAGTGCCACGTAAAAAAGGTACCCTTGGTCAATATCAATATCTTACGCCGTTTGCAAGATATTCGTATTCGCATATTCCATTACACATCTTGTCGATGGCTGAAAAATCTGCAATACACAAAGTGTGCCTTGAATACGAGGAAAAAAACATTAAGATGTTAAAAATACAATGGACTTTATTTAAAATCACAATTTTTTGAAATGTACTTCAATAGGGGTTAAAAGTGTCCATCCCTTACTTCAATAGACTTTCGCAGGCTCTTGTTTGTTGTGATATTGAAAAGATTTTACTAAGTTTTCCGGCTAGAGGGCCGCGGTTGGCGAATGATTCTCTGGGGTTACATTTGAAAACAGAAAAATGTAAGATATGTATGTAATAGTCTATGTATGTACTTATGTATGTAACAGTGTGTGTATAATTAAGACTATATATTATATATATATATATATATATATATATATATATATATATATATATATATATATATATATATATATATATATATATAATATATAGTCTTAATTATACACACACTGTTACATACATCTTGGACATGGTCGATTTATATGGTCATGGCTTTAGTCATTCCTTTCATCCGCTCTCCGGACGTTCAGCTTGAGCCCAACTGATGACGACTTAAGGCCAGAAACCGGTCCTGGGAGACGCTTGCTGGCGTTTTGGAATGCGGATGGGGGAACGACAAAGCGCTAACATGAAGCGAGGGTGTATTTTCTTTGTTTTTAATATCTTTCTCCACGATCCCACTTCATTATTTTTTGAACAGACCTTGTATTTACCCGAGGTTAGACCAGCCACGAACGATCTCGCACAGTTTATCTGTCGCGGCAGTTTTCCACAAGATGGCAGTGCTGCATGTGATTGCAGCCACCATTCGACAAGGCCGATTTATATGGTCATGGCTTTAGTCGTTCCCTTCATCCGCTCTCCGGGCGTTTAGCTTGAGCCCAGCTGATGACGGCTTAAGGCCAGAAACCGGTCCTGGGAGACGCTTGCTGGCGCTTTGGATGGCGGATAGGAGAATGACAAAGCACTAACGTGGATAGCGGGTGTATTTTCTTTGTTTTTAGTTTATATATATATATATATATATATATATATATATATATATATATATATATATATATATATATATATATATATATATAACATATATATAATATATATATATATATATATATATATATATATATATATATATATATATATATATATATATATATATATATATATATTTAAGATATACATTGTCAATAATGCCACACCAAATGTTAATTGAAAATTCGTGCTGGAAATGTCGCTCTCTTAGTAGGTGTGGATTTTCTAGGGCGTAATAATGATTATTTCAACAGTTAAAAATTACGCGTCTGGTAAAAGCCTCTCAGTAAACAATATCGTTTTCAGGAACACGAGAGCTTTGTTTTTTATATAGTATATTTTGACAAAATTCTGATCTAGCCGGCAAATCTTGTGGCAATAAATTTTGAACATGCGAAAAATGATAGGGAAACAATTCTTTATGGAGAACGCTTGAAACGGTAGATTTGCTAATTCCTATAGATGCCTCTAAACGCCTAGTGCTTAGTTCAGGATTTTCCGCGATACTAACCAAAATGTTTTCTTCTTGTTCTACTGTTATACGTTTCGGTCGTCCACCAGGATTATTGCAATAAAACAAACCTGTTTCGTCTAACTGATTGAAAATTCTATGGAAAATTTACTCGACTGTTGCGATTTACTTGTGCATCAACGCAGAGCATATCCCTTAAACCACGGTTCGAAAACTGATTAAGTCTGAGCATTTTTACAAATTATTTAATACCAACTCAAAATTGGAGAAATTTGTTTCCACCTACGTTTATTAGGAGAGATAGAAAACAATGACAGTTGACATCAAGACGTAATAATTTGTACAGAACATTCAAGGCATACTTTGTGCAATGGAATATTCGAACAGGGAGATCTCGCAAATGGATATCGATATTGATCAAGGGTACGTTTTTTACATGGAAATTATGACTCTTCTCTATTTTGATGTCAAAATATTCCCAGCTTTAAACGGTAAAAAAAATATGAGCCAGTTAATTCCTCACAAAGTAGGTAGCAAACGCCCTCTAGGAACTAGGTTTAAGCTAGTACCAAATTTGGATTTGTCGCCTTTGAAAACCCAACTATCCCGATTTTGAACCTGATATCTTCAACTCTTTTTAAATTATCTCAATTTTTCGAAAATTTAGTTTTACTTTCAACACTCTCTATGATTTTAATGACTAACATTTACCAACACATTTATTGACTAAATCCTTTTATTTTGATCTCTAGTATCACCAGTTGCTCTATGGAGGATAAGTTATGGGACATCCTGTATATTGCTAATAAAATGCCAACGAATTATTTTTTAGTAATCAATATGTTTAAGAGGTGTTTTTAAAATATTTTTTGTTGCTCAGGAATTATAGAAACTAATGAAAATCTTAAAGAGAAAAACCGATAAACCGACAAATCTCAACGACATACCTAAGTGAAATTTTAGTAATTTATAAAATTATTTTACTAATATAAAATTTTGGGGACTAATGATACCACCTTTAAAGAATTCGACCTAAAAAAATTAAAGTTCCTAAGTTTAAATAAACCATGTGAGTTATAGTTTTAAATAAAGGCTCTGTATACTACTTAATTAGAAAACATATATTTAAAAAGTGAATAAAAAAACTTTTCATGAAAATGGCATACAAATTTGTTACATTTACTAACTTATTGTTAGTTGTGTAACAAATCTTTTTTTTTTGGAAAAGTAATTGGCAATTCAAAGTACACAATAGAGGATCTTTCAGCAGGGATTATTTAATGGTGAATTTAAATTTTTACTTCATTTAGTTTAAAAGTAAAGTAATGCCATTTATGTCCTGCTAATAATATCTCTCAAATCTATCTATGTTGGTGCATTAGAAATAATGACTCAATTTCTATCTCACCAATGAGATGTTGGCATCAGATCAGATGAGGATATTAGATGTTGTCCGAGATCGCTCTTAAATTATTGAAGTGAAAACTTCTTTAGGCGCGTTTTTACTGAGGAGTGAACCGTCACGCTCGAGTCGGTGATGCTGAATCGGGTATACTCGGCTCCAGTCGTCATCAGCCATGTTTTGCATGTAATCAGTGTAGTATTTTAATTTAATGTCTTATTGTATATGATCTGTGTAATATTTAAAGTGCTTACAATTTGTGCTGCATTTCACTAATAGCGAAAAATTTATTTTGTATCAAGGTAAGTTCCCGCATTTTTTCAACAATATGAAGAACTTAGACATCAATTAGTATAAATTAATAATGATATTAATAATTTTTTTAGATATGTAAATCAACTTTTACAATATCAACAAATAATTGTTTATTTTGTAACTAATATTACTTCACAGAACTAATCCATTATATAACATAAATGTTAATATATATATATATATATATATATATATATATATATATATATATATATATATATAAATAAATGAAGTTCAAACGGATGAATCCGAGTAGGCTAACTAGACAAATAGTCGAATTTTATGAAAATAGGAGTAGAGCTAAAGTAGAAATAATTAAATGGATTGCGGCAAATAAAGAGGACCTAAGATCAGCAAATATTACACAAAGTGAAATTCAGGATAGAGGCTGTTTCAGACACAAGGTTAACGTTTGGAAGGTTGGCTAGAGAGAAAAATGTAGGAAGACTGGAACAACTTGGTCTGACGAAAGGAAAAAAGCTCATAGCGAAAGAATGAAATTAGTATGGGCTCAAAGGAAGGCTAACAATAACAAACGCCTCTAATTGTACTTCGCGTGGTCCACCAGGGCCCATACGTGGCTAATAATAATAATAAATGAAGTTTTCAAATAGCCAAGAAAAAGTAATTTTACTAAAATGGTTACCAATACTGCAGCTTTGGATATTCTATTCTATTTGGATATTCTATTCTTTGGAAGTTCTATTCGTGGCACCATTTATATCATGTATGAACATAGTATTTGTAACCTAAGAATTGCAAAAAAGACTTCTTAAACCCATCGTAAGCACTCACAGTTTAATATTTTAATTTGCAGGGCAGCATGTAACATTAAATTCCTTACATGAGTAATTAAAAGATAAGCAACTGTTTGACGGATGCCGTATGCCATTATGCTACGTATTGAAAGAAGTGGGTTTTAAATGGAAAAAAGATGATCTAAGATGAGGCCTTATGGAACTTCCCAACGTTGCCTAAAACATATAGATTTTTTGAGAGGTTATATTTTGAAAGAAAAAACGCCTTGTACAAATTTGTCTTCTTAGATGAAACCTGGATTTTACAAAATGGTACTGCAGGTCATTCATGGTAAGATAATAATAAGAGGAGTGTAAAAAACCACCAAAGTTGATGGTAAAAGGTAAGTTACGTAAATATGGAAAAAATATGAAAAATTTTTATTTTGGATAGTGGCGAGAAAGTTCTTCCCTTAATTATAAATACTGCAGATGATAGCACTGATTCCAACCAGTACTTTTCAGACTCGGATTAATGAAAATAAGTGCATGCAAATATTTCATTATTTTTTTTGTTTAGTACTTGTATATTATATATCAATAAATGTCACTGATAGTTATATAATTAATAATTTTATTTTAATAGCCATTCAAATATTCAAAAATGTTATCGATGGTTTTTGAATAAAGCATTTTACATGTGGTGAATCTATCTAGAGGTACTAAATCAATGACACTTGCAAGACTTTCAACATTTATTATAATTTTGTAACTTACTGTTATTAAAGTAAAATTGTAAAAATTATTCGCTAAAGTAGGGTTATGATGTTTAATCGCAATCTGGCAATAGCAATAGCGTTTAATGTTGGCTATAGAAAATTGGTTATTATATCGGAATAACGTGACCATGTACGAAGGTAGTCTGAAAAGTTTCGAGATTAACACCGAAACTAGTTTTTTTGTTGTCAAATTCAGTTTTATTTCTCAAAATACTTTTCTCTTCATTCGATACACTTTTCCCAGTGATGCTCCCATCTCTTTAATCCGCCCAAACAATAGTTGACTTCTTGTTCTGCAAATAGTCGTTGACGAATGTGATGGCCTATTCATTCGATGAAAATATCTGTCCTCTGCGCCTAACGTTAAGCCTAGGAAAGAGAAAGAAGGCGCTGGGCGCCAGATCTGCTGAATACGGTGAGTTGTCAATCAATTCGAATCCCAATTTGTGAACTTTTGCTATGGCGACCACTGAAGTACGAGACGGTGCATTGTTTTTGTGGAACAAAACTTTCTTTTTCTTCAAATGCAACCATTTTACCGCAATTTCGGCCTTCAGCTTATCAAGTAATGATAATTATACCATTTATGTCCTGCTAATAATATGTCCCAAATCTGTCTAGGTTCGTCCAGTAGAAATTATGACTCAATTTCTATCTCAAAAATGAGATGTTGACATGAAATCAGATAAGGGCATTAGATGTTATCCCGGATCGCTCTTAAATTACTTTTAGTAATAATTCAGCAGAAACTTCCTTTTCGAAAAAGTACGGATCTAGAACTTCTAGACAGATATCAAAGAGTGACTTATTAATATATAAGTTCGATAATCTCCCTTGGATTATCTTCTTTTGTGCCATTTTCATAATGGTAACTATTCAGCAACGCCAATCAAAATGCTGTTAAGAAAAAAATTATTTATTGAATGATATTCATTGTTATGCTAACAACTTAACCATTAGTTTATTACATAAGATCATCAGCTTAAATTTCGGCCACACACCGATTGCAGAACCTATTCGAATCAGAATTTTTTCTTATAGTTATTTTAAAGCGCCTTCTTTCAGCTTTAAAACGAAGTATAATATACAAGCCTTGAGCGAATATACCTTGCAAAATTAATTTTGTATGCGATGACGTTTGAAAAGCAATATTTGAGGCACTGCCTTCTTTCCGCGTGGTGGTGATTTCCACAAGTTCGTTTCGTTTCCATTCAACAACAAGAAGGGGTTTCAATAATTTCGAACTGGAAATTTGAACTTTAATAATGGAAAATTTCTGGGACAGCTAAAAAGGTGGAATAATTGAAAGCACTGCTGGAAGGAAATTCTTATTGTACACTGCTAAAGCTCGGACAAGAACTTGTAGTAATGATGTAAGCCACTTCTAAATGATTACTCAAACTAGGGAAAATCCAAAAGGAGAGTCGTTGGGTCCCTTGTGAACTCCCAGTTGAGAATAAGAGTAATTACTTTGATGCTGTTATGTTATTGCTATCCAGATTCAAGAAAAAGAGCGTCCTGTATAAGAGTGTGACGTATAGCGAAAAGTGGAACCTCTACGATAATCCAAAGAGGCGAAAATCGTGAATTAATGCCACTGCGATAACAACCAATATCGGAAAACCAAATATCCACGCCAAAAAGGTATTGCTGTGTATAAGACGGGATAAGCTGGGAATCATTTCAATCTGATTAAACGGTCACTGCTAAGTGACTCTCTGGGGGAAAAGTTATATAATGACAAGAGAAGAAAGAAAACATTTTGCTTCAGGACAACGACCAGCTAACTACAATAAAAATGACGATCACCGAATTGGACTGGAAGATTTTATTTCACCAGCCGTATTCTCCAGACTAGGCCTCTTTTCCGGATTTTCACCTCTTCCGAACCTTACAACATTACATGGTTGATCGCCGATTCACATTTATTGAAGAAATCCAAAAAAGCCTCTGTGACTTTGTCACACCAAAATCACCAAGTTTTTTTTCGATCTGGGAATCGACAGTTGCCTGAAAGGTGGTAAACATATATAAAAAGTGAGGGAGATTGTTTACCGAAAAATAAGTTTATATTACCTTTTGCATAAATTAATGTCATAGGTAGTTTTAACTACCGACCTAACTACCTTTTAACTAGCCGAGAATTAAGTTGAGGACCTAATAACAGACCAAATTTAATTACTGATGATAGCTGTCCATCTGCAAAGTAATTTTGTTTTAACCGATTGCATGTAAACAAAACAGAAATTTAAACAGAACAGTTCAAACGTACCTATTGCAAAGGTTTTCTCAAACTAAGAAATGGCGTTTAATTAACTTGGGGAAATGTCTGGCCAAGTAATTCTCTGTTTCGGTCTAAATGGTGTTCGTTTATTACGCTTTTGTCTAATGCAAATTCTACTTAATTGCACCTATTTCCTTGATTTGATGTTATGTTACTGCCTTAGACTGAAACAACCAGAATAATTACGAATTTGTTTATTCAAACGTGAAAATAAAGTTAAATAACCGCTTTAAACAATGTGGAAATTCCATAATATATATTTTTTGCTTGTCCATTTGTTAAACTTGAAGAGATTTACCACTAAACACCAAAACACTTTTTTGAACTGCTCGACGCACGTTTCGCTACCCATGTTAAATTATTTCCTGATAATGCTAACATGGTTAGCGAAACGTGCGTCGAGTAGTTCAAAAAAGTGTTTTGGTGTTTAGTGGTAAACCTCTTCAAGTTTGGTGTTTCACACTAAAGGTTCCAATAGAAGAATTGTCCATTTGTTGTTAAATATGTACTTGTACTGTACTGTACTGCACTTGTACTGTACTGTACTTGTACTGTACTTGTACTGTACTTGTACTGTACTTGTACTGTACTTGTACTGTACTTGTACTGTACTTGTACTGTACTTGTACTGTACTTGTACTGTACTTGTACTGTACTTGTACTGTACTTGTACTGTACTTGTACTGTACTTGTACTGTACTTGTACTGTACTTGTACTGTACTTGTACTGTACTTGTACTGTACTTGTACTGTACTTGTACTGTACTTGTACTGTACTTGTACTGTACTTGTACTGTACTTGTACTGTACTTGTACTGTACTTGTACTGTACTTGTACTGTACTTGTACTGTACTTGTACTGTACTTGTACTGTACTTGTACTGTACTTGTACTGTACTTGTACTGTACTTGTACTGTACTTGTACTGTACTTGTACTGTACTTGTACTGTACTTGTACTGTACTTGTACTGTACTTGTACTGTACTTGTACTGTACTTGTACTGTACTTGTACTGTACTTGTACTGTACTTGTACTGTACTTGTACTGTACTTGTACTGTACTTGTACTGTACTTGTACTGTACTTGTACTGTACTTGTACTGTACTTGTACTGTACTTGTACTGTACTTGTACTGTACTTGTACTGTACTTGTACTGTACTTGTACTGTACTTGTACTGTACTTGTACTGTACTTGTACTGTACTTGTACTGTACTTGTACTGTACTTGTACTGTACTTGTACTGTACTTGTACTGTAGTTGTACTGTACTTGTACTGTACTTGTACTGTACTTGTACTGTACTTGTACTGTACTTGTACTGTACTTGTACTGTACTTGTACTGTACTTGTACTGTACTTGTACTGTACTTGTACTGTACTTGTACTGTACTTGTACTGTACTTGTACTGTACTTGTACTGTACTTGTACTGTACTTGTACTGTACTTGTACTGTACTTGTACTGTACTTGTACTGTACTTGTACTGTACTTGTACTGTACTTGTACTGTACTTGTACTGTAGTTGTACTGTACTTGTACTGTACTTGTACTGTACTTGTACTGTACTTGTACTGTACTTGTACTGTACTTGTACTGTACTTGTACTGTACTTGTACTGTACTTGTACTGTACTTGTACTGTACTTGTACTGTACTTGTACTGTACTTGTACTGTACTTGTACTGTACTTGTACTGTACTTGTACTGTACTTGTACTGTACTTGTACTGTACTTGTACTGTACTTGTACTGTACTTGTACTGTACTTGTACTGTACTTGTACTGTACTTGTACTGTACTTGTACTGTACTTGTACTGTACTTGTACTGTACTTGTACTGTACTTGTACTGTACTTGTACTGTACTTGTACTGTACTTGTACTGTACTTGTACTGTACTTGTACTGTACTTGTACTGTACTTGTACTGTACTTGTACTGTACTTGTACTGTACTTGTACTGTACTTGTACTGTACTTGTACTGTACTTGTACTGTACTTGTACTGTACTTGTACTGTACTTGTACTGTACTTGTACTGTACTTGTACTGTACTTGTACTGTACTTGTACTGTACTTGTACTGTACTTGTACTGTACTTGTACTGTACTTGTACTGTACTTGTACTGTACTTGTACTGTACTTGTACTGTACTTGTACTGTACTTGTACTGTACTTGTACTGTACTTGTACTGTACTTGTACTGTACTTGTACTGTACTTGTACTGTACTTGTACTGTACTTGTACTGTACTTGTACTGTACTTGTACTGTACTTGTACTGTACTTGTACTGTACTTGTACTGTACTTGTACTGTACTTGTACTGTACTTGTACTGTACTTGTACTGTACTTGTACTGTACTTGTACTGTACTTGTACTGTACTTGTACTGTACTTGTACTGTACTTGTACTGTACTTGTACTGTACTTGTACTGTACTTGTACTGTACTTGTACTGTACTTGTACTGTACTTGTACTGTACTTGTACTGTACTTGTACTGTACTTGTACTGTACTTGTACTGTACTTGTACTGTACTTGTACTGTACTTGTACTGTACTTGTACTGTACTTGTACTGTACTTGTACTGTACTTGTACTGTACTTGTACTGTACTTGTACTGTACTTGTACTGTACTTGTACTGTACTTGTACTGTACTTGTACTGTACTTGTACTGTACTTGTACTGTACTTGTACTGTACTTGTACTGTACTTGTACTGTACTTGTACTGTACTTGTACCGAAACAACCAAAATACGGTCATTCCCCAGTTTACTGGTGGACATCAGAAATTGCTGAAAAGAGAAGACGATGCATAGCTCAAAGAAGATCACTTGTACGTTCTAGAAAACTAAAAGACAACAACGATTACACAAAAGAGCAGGCATATAAAACAGCAAAGAACGATCTGAAAAAACAACAAAAATACAGAAAAGTAAAATGTGGAAAGACTTAAGCGAAGAGCTAGAAAATGACCTCTGGGGCAAAGGATATCAGATTGTAATTAAAAAAAATTAAATTGAAAAGACATAGGACAATAGATAAACGCGAAACACAAGAACAAGTGGACAAACTGTTTCCAAAGCGCCCAGTAATTAAATGGCCAGACATAGACCTCCTGGAGAGAGCCATTACGCTTTTCACATCAGAAGAAATTATAAATGCAGCAAACAAAATAAAGACAGGCAAAGCCGCAGGACCAGATCACATTCCTCCAGAGATCGTGAAGGTTGTTACCTTGCATAATCCAGATAATATTTCCAGTGTTATGAACACGTGCTTAGCCAAAGGCCATTTTCCAGATATATGGAAGGAAGCAAAGCTGGTACTAATTGAGAAGCCAAAAAAGGAACTGCTAAATCCTATATCATATAGACCCATATGCCTACTGGATGCTGCCGGAAAACAACTAGAGGCGTTGATCAAAAGCAGACTGTAGAAAGAAATAACAGACCGTAAAATCTTACACGACAACCAATTTGGATTTAGGAAAGGGAAATCAACTTTAAATGCGCTATCGAAGATTATGGAAACTCCTGAAGAAATAAAAACAAAGGCCTACAATAACCGAGAATTCTGCGCAATGGTCACGTTAGACATAGAAAATGCCTTTAACTCAGCCCCCTGGGAAAAGATAGTAAATGCCTTACATCGGGCAAAAATCAGCCCGTACTTAATTAAAATGATTGAATCATACCTCTCAGACAGATATATATTAACCCAGTGGGGGGACAAAATATCAATAACCTGCGGAGTACCGCAAGGATCGATCATCGGACCTTTACTATGGAATATTTTCTATGATCAAATCCTGAGAATCAGCACAGAGAAAGGAGATACCATGGTGGCGTACGCTGATGACTTGGCTGTGCTGGTAAGAGCAAGGACCAGGTCTGTTCTGGAAGAAATGGCACAGCATATTGTTAATAAAATAGCCCTGGAGATGGATCAAATGGGCATTAAAATAGCACCAAAAAAACTGAAATGGTAATATTGGCGGGGAGAAGAAAACTCACAAACCTCCAAATCAATATTCAGGGTGCCACAATAAACAGTACAAGAGCAACTAAATATATGGGGATTCTCATAGACAAAGATGCTAAAATGACCACTCACGTCAAACTGACATGCGAAAAAGCAAATATAACATTGATGATACTAAATAAAATAACACCAAAAACAGGAGGACCAAGGGATCTGGAAGAGGCGTATATTGGTGGAGGCCACTATATCAACCATTTTGTATGGGGAAAAGGTATTAAGGTATAAGCACTACGAGGCAATGCTCGAAAGAGTAAACCGAAAAATGGCAATACGCATTACAAGTGCATATAGAACCGTGCCCACAATGGCCATCCTAGCCGTTGCTGGTCTACCACCAATAAGACTCCGAATCATGGAAAGCATATCAATATTCGAAAGGGGAAAGGAATCAAAAACCCAAGCATGACAGAAA